>CM028354.1:33374928-33781183 GCA_016618105.1 Dendrobium huoshanense | reverse complement strand
ATATAAAATGTCAACATTCCAATGACCTATTAGGAGAGTATATGTATTAGTTTTGTTTTATGTTAAGAAAGGTTGAGGTAGACCTAAAAAGACTTGATTAGAAAATATTATAAATGATATTTATTTATTAGATTTAAATGAGAATTTGACTCTAAATATGATGCAATGAAGAAAAATGATTCATGTAGTTGACCACACGCAGTGGGATAAAAGCTTGATGTTGTTTATATTTTTCTATTGAGTTCAACCATCTTATATTCTTGATGTTTGCGTTCTATAGATCCATTCAGTTTTGGAGGTGTAAGAGCATGAAACCTGATGATGAATGCCATTTTGTTGAAGAAAACTGCTAGGAGTTTTATTTAAGTATTCTGATATGTCATTTGTGTGCAAACATTTTATTTGAGACGAAAGTTGCTTTTTGATATATGTTTTGAAGTTAATAAAGATTTGTGCAACTTCAGATTTGTTTGTCATAGGAAATAGTCAGGTATAGCGCGATAAGTCATCTATAAATAAGACGTAATACTTATGACCTTGCATAGAAACAACTGGAGATGGACCCCAAACGTCATAATGAATAAGCATAAGAGGTTTAATTTGTCTATTTATAGATTTTTCAAAAATAAGTTTATGTGCTTTTGACAAATTACAAGAAGAACAAATTGAAGAAGAAACAATAATATTAAGACCATGATTTTTCTTGGAGATAGTTTGGAGAATTGCCTTGTGTGGATGACCAAGTCTATTGTGCCAGGTAGTAGAGCAGGAGTTTGTTGCAGCGAGAGTGGAGGTGGAGGAGCTGGCTAATCGAGCTTGAATAGGGTAGAAACCTTCACGGCAGGGGGCATGTAGTAGAGTTTGATGCGATCTCATATCCTTAAAAGTGAAACTAGATGGATTAAAGATTTTTAAAATGTTGTTATCCTTTGTTAGACTAGAAATTGAAAGTAGATTATATTGAAGATTTGGAATGTGTAAGAGGTTTTCGAGATGTAGCTTATGAGGCGGTGTTGGCAAGATCCTTCACAGGAACTTGTAATTGGAACCGATCGTCCATCGCCCAATGTAACCGTGTCCATGCCTTATATGAATTTGCGATGGATAGTCGGTCAAGAGCATTTGTCATGTGAGACGACGCCCCCGAGTCCAAATACCAGTCCATGGTGGGCTGATCGCAGGTGACAACAAGAGCGCGATTGGAGTTGGGACGAGTTTGAGGAACGTATTGCAGATTGGTCCTATGCTAACACTCTGAGGCCGAATGGCCTTTCTTTGCATAAATTTGGTAGATTAGAGTAGCAGAGGATGATGATCTTGAAGAATTTGAAATAGTGGATGATGCTCGGCCACGATTCTTGCGGCCCCTTCATCTTGAAGAATATAAAGCAAGATTTGGGTTTGAGCCATTTGTGTTGCATGAGGCAGTCATCGCAATGTTAATTTCCTCGCTTAGTAGAAGGGCATACAAGTTGTCTAAACTTATGGGATTGAGCATGGTGCGTACTGAAGTTTTGAAAGATTGGTAGGACATGAGTAAGCCATTCAAGATGTAAAGAATTATGTCTTTAGTGTCGACCGCCGAACCGGCGGCGGCAATTTGATCGACGATGTTTTAATTTCAGTTAGGTCATGGTGGAGTTGCACATGGATATGTTGTGAAGCTCATTCTTGAGTTGAATGACTCAAGATCTGTTTGTGGATTGAAACCAAGTTTCAAGTGCATTCCAAATGGCTTTGGTGGATTCAAGATAGAGAATATAGGGGAGAACATATGGTGAAATGGTAGAACAGATGGCTGCGGCCAAATTTTGGTTGATGAGCAGCCATTGGTGGTAGGCCCTGTTAGAGATCGTAGAGCCATTGCTTTGCAAAAGAGAACTAGGTGGAGGTAGATTCAAGAAATTTTTCGAAGTCGTTAGCTTGAAAGAGCTTGATGATTTGAGATTTCCAAATGGAGTGATTATCGGTGGAAAGATGAGTGGGTACCATATTCTTAAGATTTGAAACTAGAAATTTTAAGGATGATGGAATGCATACTTCTTCGGATGGGACACGATCGGACTGGGCTTCGACTTGTGATGCATCAGACGTTGCCATTGGGATGAGAGAATAAGAGGATAAGTTCCACTCTGATACCATGAAGAGCCGCAAAACACGAAGCAGATTTAGAACAGTCTTGTTGTTCTTGAACGAATGGAGAAGGAGGAACAAGAAAATAAATTGTATATCTCATTGCCTTAAAACCGTAGAGTACATAAGTATATATATATATATATAGATAACACAGCAGGCAAATACACGTGTAATAAGATAATACAGTAACAAGAACGTGCCCGATGGGCTACACGTGTAATGAATAAAGGCTAATGTTATTTGTGCTCTAATAATTATAACAATTATACATTTTAACTATTTTGTTCATGCTTCTGATGTATACTTCCTAACATTACCCATCTTATGTTTTGTGGCTAGGACATCATTACAATTTTTGCATTAGTAATTTTCTTTTGTTGGTTTAAACAAAATCTAATTGTGATTTAGTAGCTCACTTTTTAAAAAATATTTTAAGTTTTATTCTTGTTCCTCAAGTTTTGTGCTTGTTTTTGTTAGATCATCTGCTATTGTAAATTCAATTATAATAGTCATGAATTTCATATTCTAATTGATGTCTATCATGGATTCTCTGCTATGACATTCTCCTAGAGCCTATATATCCATTTAAACTTAACTAAAACAACAATTAGTTGTCAATCTAGCTTCAACCTTAATGGCTTAACACTGATTAATCCTGCATTAACCAGTGTTAAGCTATTAGTATACTATCTTTAATATTCTCTATTAATCCTCTTACATTGATTTTATCTACTCGTTTAATGGTTGCATTTTACTCCCTTCATTGTCTTGCTTGAACCACAACTGTATTTTTTATTATATTATATTTAATAAATATCACTTTTCTTGATTAATTCTTCCTAATTTTGTGGAATATCCATCTTGATTTGACATTCTCATTCCTACTACGCTCAACTTTGATGTTAATGATATAATTATTTCCCCAACTCTCAAATTTATACAACATTGTCAATCTAAATTGAGGATTTTAAAAATTTACCCTTGAATGCCTAGGATGTTCTCTCACTCGTGATTCTCTTATGATGTTTCTCCATATTAAGCCATCTAGACATAATTGTAGAAGTTACAATATTACATTCTTATCTATTTAATCTTTTATTATAATAGATTCAAGATATTTGATCTTATCACACATTGTCATGACTTTTTATTTTAATGATATTGATTAATTATTTTGAATACAAATTTAATTGAAATTGCATATTACATACTCAATTTGTATTCAACTGATTCTAAATTATTATTATTTTAATATTTTCTCCTTTGATATAATTTTTAATTTGCTTAAGTGGATGTGTCATTGATTATAATTATTCATATGCAAAAATACGCATGAAGAAGACTTATTTTGAATATCCTTTATAAGGATATCTATAAATAATATTAAAAAAATAAAGGTAATCGAGAGAGGAATGCGTGAAGTAGCTAAATGAATTTAACAACAACAGAGGAAACCAAATGGCAAATAAAAGGTTCGTATATCTTCCTCTGTTTTTGTATTCTTTAACAATACAACTATATATGTTCAAACTGTCTAAAGAGCTGGAAGTGTAAAAGCTAACAAAGAAAAAACCATACTAGCTGCTGTTAGATAACCAAAAGAGAAATTATAACAATGGCCATTAAAATATTAAGGCAGAAATGAAAAAGAGCAAGAGTGCAATAACATAACAAATGATATGATATTCCCTTATCTTATGATGTACCGTGTCAGTTATTCCCCATAGGAGAGTACTCTGTTGTATCGGCAAAGGTTAGAATAGGGGTGTCGTCAGCTGGATAATACAAATGAAGATCGGTCAAGTAGAAGCGGTGCCAAAGTTAGATGGTAAATCGATGATATTGACATTATCATTAATTTTCTGCAATATGGAAAATTGACCAACTTTTCGACAACCCAATTTGGAGTAGGCTCCAGGAGGTAGACGTTCTCGGTGAAGGAGCACCATGACTAAGTCACTACTTGTTTTAAAAAAATTCTCCCTGTGGTGAGAGTCAGCAACTGTTTTATTATTTTCTTTTGAAGAGATGAACTTGAGGCGGACGTCATGGAGCATTTGGGTAAAATGATCAACTACTTGAGCTGTGCTTTGACTGTTACACTTGGGTAGAATAACAACATCAGCAATATGATTGGGTACCTTTGTGTAAACAACAAGGGTGAAGTGCCGGTTGATTGATTGGGCATGCTATTATTGGCAAATTCGGCTTGGCTTAACAGTTCATCCCAAAGTTTGGGGTGCTCATAAACCAAACATCTTAACATATTTCCTAATGTACGATTCACCACCTTAGTTTGCCCATCTGATTTAGGGTGTCATGCTGAACTTAAACTGATGTCAGTTTTAAGCCTCTTCAACAATCCTCACGAGAAATGACTAATAAATTTAACATCGCAATATGATGTTAAGTTGTGTGGGATGCCATGTAAACCTCTGCCGAGACAGCAGAGTCCTCTATTGTGGGAGAGCTGATGCGTACATCATTAGTTAAAGGAATATCATACCATATGTTATGTTATTGCACTCTTACTCTTTTCATTTATGCTTTAATAGTTTAACCCCCACTGTTATAATTTATCTTTATGTTACCTGCTAGCATGGTTTTTTGCTTTTTCTAGTTTTTTCCTCTTCCAGCTCTTTAGACAGCTGGGACATATATAGTTGTATTGCTGAAGAATACAAAAATAGAGGACGATATATAACTTTTTATTTGCCATTTGATTTGCTCTGTTAATGTTATATTCGTTTAGCTGCTTCACAAATTCCTCTCCCCGATTACCTACATCACCCGACCTTTACAATGAGCTACGCCAAAGGCATCATCATCGTCATCCTCTTTGTTCTCACTACCATAACCTTCTTCTGCTACTTAATTTTCTATCGTTCCACCACTGCCTTACTGCTTCAGCCCGAAGCGAACACTTAGACTAGCTAGGCTCAACGACACCACCCTCAAATCCTGGCCTAGCCTCACCTACGCTGAAGCCAAACGCCAGGAACCGCAGGAGGCCACCGCATGTAGCTACTTGATATGCCTCGTCGACTATGATGAAGAGGAGGAAGGGGAAAATCAACCATTGAGGCTTTTACCTGATTGCGGTCGTATGTTTGGATCCCTGGCTTGCAACATCGAACTTGTCCGTCATGCCGGTCGTCAGTGTGAATGTTGCCACACAGACGTAGGGCTGCAAGGAATCAAACGTTCGGCGAGCTACCGTTGTTTGGCGATTAAAGCTCGTTTGTGATCGTTTAATTAACTAAACAAACAAACTTGAACAATATTTTAAATATCGATTTTTAAATAAACAAACATAAACACTGATGCGTTCGGCTCATTTATGTCGTGAATAATATCATTTGAAAGCTCGTGAACAAACTTGATAAGAAGCTTGATAAAAGCTCGATTCGTGTCGATTTTGAACTCTTGAATAAGCTCGATTAGTATTTGATTTAAAACACTTATTCTTTCCATTAGAACACTATTTCAGATTGCTGCATGTATCAGATATAACTTGACTTGATGTCTAAGTAATTGTAGCTTTATATGACTATTTATTTATAAGTCATTGCCTTTGTTAATGCTGTTGTTAGAAAAACTATGTGAAGATGAGATTTGTTTATAAATCATTGCATTTGTTACATAGATAATTGCTTTTATTATAAAAGTGTTTGTTCATAAATATGTTCATGAACGTGTTTGTTTGATAGTTTAAAAAAATTCGTTAAATATGTTCGCGAACATGCTCGATGTAATCGTTTGTTAGGAAGCTCGATAAAGCTCGTTTGTTAAGTTAATGGGCATCCAAAAGTAGAGCTCATTTAAAGCTCGTTCATGTTTGTTTGTTTAAAGTTCGATAAGCACTAAATGAATCGAACATGAACCGAACATGAGCACTCATTAATTTAAATGAACCAAACATGAACACAAACAATAAAGCTCGAACAAACATGAACCAAACTTGAACAAACTGAGATTAAATGAACACAAACATGAACACTCACATACTCGGCTTGGCTTGGTTCGTTTGTAGCCTTTGACAGACGCCTTTGGCATATGCAATTCCGCTTCCGCTTGAAATTGACCCGGCATAGGCGTAGATCCCAACCATTTCGTCAAATGCATATTCCTTTAAATTTAACATCACCAAAATTTACAAAGAAGCATGATAATAATCAAAATTAGTTTAAAAAGCATCGATTAAAAAATTTTAAATATGAGCAAATACGCTAAATTAAATGATATATTTTAAAATGCGCCAAATAATTTGACGATGTGATTGAATATGCCATTTAATTTGGCGTATTATATAGAGAGGTGGGAGAGAGACAATTGAGAGAGGGAGAAAGATGACTCTTGACAGCATGGAGAGAGAGGGGGAGGTGGCATCTGAGAGAGAGATTGGAGGGTAGAGAGATCATGGCGCAGAGAGAGAGAGAGTTAGTTAAATAATTTATAACTATTTAAATTAATATTTTAAATTATAATTAAATATTTAAATTAGTATTTTAAGTGATTTTAAGTTATTTAACTATTATTTTTACTGATTTTTAAATATTTATTTATTCAACTCATTTTTTTTAATTTTATTTTTTTAGATATTTAATAATATTACTTAAATTTTATTATTTAAATATAATTATACTATCTTATATTTAAGTATAATATAATTAGTTACACTCCAAAATTATTTTGTCATTCAATTAATATGTAAATATAGATTGAAAGTTATTTTTAAAAAGGTATTCATAAGAATTTAAAATTATTTTTATTTTTAAAAATTATTAAGAAAATACAAACTAAACATAGTTTTTTAAAAGTCATATTTTAAAGTATATGACGAAAAACTAAAAATATTGAATAAAATAATGTATATTTTTATTCAATAAGATAATTACTAACTATATTATTATTATTATTATTCAATATAAATTATTATTTTATTAAATATATAATAATATTAGGTTTTAAAATAAATATAATATAAATTAAATAATTAATTAAAATTTTTTAATTATATAAATATTTAAAAATAGTTAAAATATTAATTTAAATATTTGATTATCCTCTCTCTCTCTCTCTCTCTCTCGATTAGGGGTGTCAATATTTGACCCGATCCGAAAACCTGACCCGAAACCGATCCGAAAATTTCGGGTTAGGGTCAACCCGAACCTGAAACGGGTCGGGTTCGGGTTCAGCATTTCGACCCGTTTCAAAAATTGGGTCGGGTTCGGGTTAACCCTTTGACCCGAAAGTGACCTGATTTTGACCCAAAAACCCGATTTTGACCTGGAAACCCGAGATTGACCCGATTTTGACCCGAAAAGAGGAGTTTGACCCATTTTTGATCCAAAAATTAGCCATTTTCTTGTTGGTAACGGGTCATTCGGGTCAGGTCGGGTTTACCCGGACCCGAAGCGGGTCGGGTTCGGGTCAGGAAAACTGACTCGTTTTTAAAAATGGGTCGCGTTCGGGTTGACCCGAATAGTGCCGGGTCAGTTTCGGGTTCGACCCGAACCCGACCCGTTACCCAAAATTGACACCCCTACTCTTGATCTAGTGCCACATCTCTCTATTTGCTGTTAACATTAATAATTCTCTCACTCACTTATTTCTCTTTCTAGGCGTGAGTAGAATACGTCAAATTAAATTACATTTTTTTGTTGCGCCAAATTATTTAGCCCATTTTAGAACGCGTCATTGAATATAGCGTAATTGCTCCTATTTAAATTTTAATTAATCGATGCTCTTTTTACTAATTTTGATTATAATTATGCTTTTTTATAAAATTTGGCCTAAAAAAATTTGTATCCATTCCAAACTATTATTATCGCTACATTATACAAATAATATTTATAAAAAGTTGATCACCTTGAGTTATTGTTTCTGACGGTTTTTGTATTTCCAAATGCCTCAAGAATAGGATTTGACTACACAATGATGAAAAAAAAAAAAAAAACAAAATGAGATATTTTTGTAAAAACTTTATGGAGTTCTTAAATCTCATACGAGAACTTTACTCACATATACGATTCAAGTTTTCGAATTCGTATAAGAACTTTCTTAAAGATTAAGTTCTCTAAATAGTAGAAGAACTCCTAACATGCATTATGAGTTCTCTAACATTTATAAGAACTCGCATAAAAAAATATGTAAAAGAAATCGAAACGGAAACTTGAAATTTAAATAAGTTTTAAATCCTCAAGATCTTAAACAAAATGATTTTCACAATCCTTTAATCGAAAGAAAAACATACCTTGATTCATTTTGAATTCGTCGAATTCCGAACTATGGTTTCTCTCCCTTCTCCCTTCACTTTCTTCTTTCATGAGTTAATTCTCTATGGAGCAAAGCAACTCCTCATATAATGAGAGAGAGAGAGAGGACCGGTAATTATTTCCTACGGATTGGTTACAATAACCGCAAAGGAGTTATAATAACCGCTTAGGAGTTATTTCATCAACCGGTCCATAAACGAATGATCAAATCATCTCTTCTTGACCAATAGGATTAAACATAAATAATTAAACTTAAATAATTCTAATATATGAGCCACTTAATAAGTTATATAATTAAATATACATACTTAAATAATTATTACGACGTCTCGCATAATTAAATGTATATAATTATTCTAACAATTTTTGCAAAGCAAGGGAAAAAGAACATTATAAATCATAATATAATTTTACATATTGTGTCAACACTGATTAATAAATGTGCGGCAGCAGCTAAAGGGAGAACCATAGAACACAAAGTTCTTGAGATTACATGTCCTCACATTTATTAATTAGTGTATAATATGTAAAACTGTATTATGGTTTGATAATGTTTCTTTTTCGTTGGGTTGCAAAAATATCTCATTTTGTTTTTTTTTTTTCATCATTGTGCAGTCAAATTTTGTTCTTGAGGAATTTTATTAGGTCCTCTAACCGGACGTAACTCTACGTTTGGTCAATTACTGAGTTACTCGGTTTTTGCTCGGTATTGCTTGACAATAACGAGAAATATCGCTCTGTGAAGACTAATACCGAGTAATACTAAAAAAATACCGAGTTTTTCTAGTATTTTTTGATATTACTCGGTATTGCTCGGTATTTGTCTTCACATAATGATATTTCTCGTTATTGTTGGTATTGCTCGATATTTGCTCGGTATTTCTCGTTTTGTGCCTGCACTGTGGCGCGATCTCAGTGCCGGCCGAACGTAGCTCTACGTATGTTCACCGGACCAAATAAAAGTTCGTTCTTGAGGCATTTGGAAATGCAAAAACGGTCCGAAATAATTTTCTATTATACTAATTTAATAGAGTAATTATAATTTGATCATTTTTAAATTATGTGGGATCATTTTGTAAATTTATTATGGGTTTATTCGAGGTGAAAAATTATTTAATAAATTAATTTACTCATATTAGCTTAATTTTTTAGTTATTTTTTATTAATTATATTTATTGGTATTCTATCTAATTTTCTATTATATTACATCTGACTAAGCAGTAAAAGTCAGAAATACCCTCACAATTTTATGTTATTTTCTATTTTAATAACACTTAAACACCAAGCAATTAAAAGCTAAGGAGTTTTACTTGCTTAAGAAGCCAAATTAACTCGTAATTAATGTCACATAATCCAACCATTTCTAAAAGCTGGAGTTAAAAGTTGAGAATCTCCAGATTTCTTTTTGTTTCCGTTAAGCCAAAAATACCCCTTCGATCCATCACGAGGCTGGTCGGGCAAGTGGGCAACGCTCGTTAATCTCTAGAAGAGCAGGGGCTTATTCGGAAGCTCGTAATTGTTAAATTTCAACATAAAAGAAAAAAATAAAATATATTTAATGCATTTGGGTTTCTTCCTTGCCCGTTCATGTGAAGGCGCAGGGCAAGTTAAGGAGACGAGAATCCAACAAGAGAGAACGAGAGATTCGTGCACACGACTACTACCGAGGGTTTCTTCCCTGGTTGCGATAGAGGAGGCGACAGTTCATAAGGCTTCTTCTTCTCGGTTTCCGGTTGCAGCCTCCTTCTCTTTCCTTTTCTGCCGCCGCTTGCGCTGTCGGTGTTGGGGGAGAGAAAGGGAGGTGAAGAGAAGGGACAGTTAGTTATTTTGTCGTGATCGAGCTTTGGATAGAAGTCGAGTTGAATCTAGAGGAAAAGAGGCGAAATACTTTATTTATGTTGGGGAGAATCGCAGAGATTAGGCTTGGATCTTGAAATATAGCTGCGGTGTTGTTAGCTACCTGTGTCCTGCATGGTCTAACGGGAAAGCGGATCGAGGGGACTCTGAGATCTTGAGTTTGATTCGGGGTTGAAATGGTATTGACTAACTTGTTTTGCAATGTTTGCTCGAATTTGCATATGTTTTAATTTGGAGCTGGTGGACGAGGGGTTTTGTTGCTTATTGCGAGAATCGGAGGGTTTAAAGATGGGAAATTTATCTCATTAGATTACGTAACTAGCAAAGGCGGACCCCTGTTTTATATATTTTTTTTCTTTTGATATTTGAAAGGACAATTCCTTTTTTTTTTCATCATACGAATTTAATTTTGTATCTATAAGTTACTTTTATCTTTATTTTTTGAATGCTGCTGAGATGATGCCTGTTTATTTAGTTAAAGTCGGGAAAATGTGAATTTGCTGAGTATAAATGTATAGATCTCAGTGATTAAACTGTGTTGCAATTCCGAAATCAGCTTATTTTATTACTGTGATATACTGTGCGATAACTGTTAAGTCTTTTTTATTTTTTATCTTCAAATGCAATTTTCTTGCATTTATTTTTATTTTTTATAACTTTGTGTGCTTGTATGTATGACAAATCTTTGGGTTTTTATTTGCTCATAGGCAACTCTGGCAAACATTGCAGTAGGATCACAGGTTTGGGTTGCGGACCCTGATGATGCTTGGGTAGACGGTGAGGTTTTCGAAGTTAATGGTGATGAGGTGAAGGTCATCAGCACCTCTGGAAAGACGGTAAGGGTTCATGGCTGATGATTAGGGTTAGCATTATTCTTAACTTCCAGTAGATGCCAAAATTCAGATTGTAGTTTCTATTACACATATTTGTTTTTGGTTTTCCACTCCCTTATGGGCCTTCTAAATATTGATCTCATTAGAAGTTAGGTTTCATAACATCTGTAACTCTTTGAAGCCTTTTCTCCTTTCTCTGCAGGTGAATGCTAAGGTGTCCAATATATTTCCTAAAGATGTGAAGCATCACCTTGTGGTGTTGATGACATGACCAAGCTAGCATATTTGCATGAGCCAGGTGTTTTACAGAATTTGCGTTCAAGATATGACATGAATGAGATCTATGTAAGTAGATTTTGAGGAGTGAATTTCAATTATGATATCCTGCTTCATAATTATTAGTAGTACTCTTTGTATGAAATAGGTCAATGCCAGTAATTTGTACGAGTTATCCACTGAAATATATTCATGCCATCATGCATATTTATTGTAATTTTTTTTTTCTTATTTTCATATGCAGACTTATACTGGCAGCATATTGATTGCTGTGAATCCTTTTCGAAAACTTCCACATCTTTATAATACACATATGATGGAGCAGTATAAAGGGGCAACATTTGGCGAGTTAAGCCCCCATGTTTTTGCTGTTGCTGATGCTGCATACAGGTACATAGATTTGTATGTGAAATATCACATAATTATTATGCTATGTATCAAAGGATTGCATTCTTCTTTTGAAGGCTCATGATAAACGAGGGTGTAAGCCAGTCAATTCTTGTTAGCGGAGAAAGTGGCGCTGGAAAAACAGAAAGTACAAAAATGCTTATGCGATATCTCGCTTACATGGGAGGGAGAGCAGCAGCTGAAGGGAGAACCATAGAACAGAAAGTTCTTGAGGTTAGATGTCTGCACCTTTATTAGTCAGTGTTGGCACAATATGTAAAACTATATTATGCTTTCATAATGTTTCTTTTCCCTTGGGTTGCAAAAATATCTCATTTTGTTACCTTTTTTTTCATCATTGTGCAGTCAAATCCTGTTCTTGAGGCATTTGGAAATGCAAAAACTGTCAGAAACAATAATTCAAGGTGCTCAACTTTTTATAATTATTATTTGTATACTGTAGCTATAATAATAGTTTTGAATGAATACAAATCTTTTTATGATGTGAAATTTTTTTATTCCATTTGTTGATGTTCATTATCAGTCGCTTCGGAAAGTTTGTTGAGATTCAGTTTAATCAAAGGGGTAAAATTTCTGGAGCAGCTATAAGGACTTACCTGCTTGAAAGATCTCGTGTCTGTCAAGTATCTGATCCTGAGAGAAACTATCACTGCTTTTACATGCTTTGTGCTGCTCCTCCGGAGGTATTTTTCCTTAAAGTCACTTCTTGTATGCTTGTTGCTTCCACGTGCATTGTTTTGCTCACAAAATTGCTTGCATTTTACTCTGTGCAAGCTCAATTAAAACTCACATAACTAATGATCTAATTTCATAAGTTCTTTCGATAGCGGAACAAGTTCACGGAATTGGTGGCTGATGTGATACCACATGCGAAGGAGCTTCTTAAGAAAATTAAAAGTGATTGACAATTGAATTACAATTAAGAGCTTATTGAGATAACAAGTAAAATCATTAAAGGTTCTTAGTTGTTAACTTGCTTAGGCGAAGGAGTACAAGTAGATTAACCAAAAAATCATGGATAACCAAGGATAGTAGCAATACCAAAAGCTATTAATCAACAATCCGTAATTTAATAACGAGAGTTTCACCTTGGGGATTGATCACTCAACTACACTAGGCTTAGCGGGAGAAGATCTTCAGCACACCGAACGATGCCATGAGGAAGGTTGCAACGCCGATGGTCTTGAGCCACGGAAAGGTTGACGGTGGTGGAGGAGACTTGGACGGATAGCCGTTGACGGTCCACGAATAGTCCTCGAATTGCTCGTCGATGACGTCTACGAGCGTGGGGAGGATGCGATTCAAGTAGTCTTCAACGGTGTCGTCGAAATCAAAGCCCACATCAAAGAACGACGATTGGTGGATGTCGACTTGACCTCGATCGTCATGCACAAATCCAAAGTTCCATTCGGATTTTGCCATGCATGCTTGGCGTCGGAGAATCTTCCACACGAAGAGAGGAAGAACGTGGTGTTGAAAGAGAGTACTTGTCGTTTGATAGGATGGGAGAGGGCCGGCGGGAATCTCAAGGAGAGAGGGTGGGGGCCGACGGGTGCAAGAGGAGGCTAGGGTTTGAGGGAAAATTGGTTTTGGGGAATTATGGAAGGGATTACTCAAATCTGAAATTTAATTTCAGTTTGAGTAATTTAGGAGGGAATAGATTTGAATTTGAACTTCAAATCAATTGAAATTAATGCCTTGATTAGGGAATTAATGGGGGGCTTAATAGGGGGGGTGGCCGGCGGTTTCAAGAGAGGAGGAGGGATTAATTTAAAACCTGAAATTAATTTCAGGTTTTAAAGGAATTAGGAGGGAAAAGTAATTTGAAATTGATTTCAAATTCAAGCGTCATCAATGCCTTAATGATGGCATTAATGGGGCTCCTCCAAAGATGAGGCCGGCGGCATGCTAAGGGGAGAGAGAGGGGAATTCAAGGGAATAAGCTTCCAATTTAGGATGATGACGTGGCAATAGGTTTCATAACTCCAATCTAAATCAAATTGAAATTGAATTTCATCATGAAAACTTTCCGAAATTGGATTTCCAAATTAGGAAAGAATTTGAAATTTGAAATTCAAATTTCAAATTTGAAGCAAGCGGAAGGAGGGGTTGGACGGGTGGGGGAAGTCACCGGCAAGGTGGCCGGCCGGGACCGTGGAAGTGGCCGGCGGCGGGCTTCCAAGGGGCGGCGGCAACTTGGGTTATGGAGGGATTTTCTTGTGGTGGAGGAAGAAGATGGAGGTGAATACGAAGGAGAAGATAGAAAACCTAACCACGAGCCGCGGACTCTTCCAACGACTGGTGGGCCTTGCGATTTGCTCCCCTTGAGCTCTCTCCCTTCTCAAGCCCTCATGCAAGAAGAAGAAGTAGAAACACAGATTTTTTCATTCAAATATTCATTAGCTATTACAAGAGAAAAGACCCATATATATAGGTCTCAAGCATACAAGAAGAAATAAAGACTAAATTGCCCTCAGGGCCCCAACATGACTCAACTCAACATAAGGGTACAAAAGGAATACATAAAATAAAATGCATAATAACTAAAATATAAGCTCTGAATCATGGCCGTCGATCTGCGATGCTTCCGGCGATACACCCTGTTTGAACCTTGGATCGATGTCCTCATCAGTGGCCCCTTACATTTATGATTTATGCAAGTCTTATCTGAGGTTAGGGCTATGTTTGCAATATAATTCAGCAGCTAACCATTTTGATGGATATTTTTAACCTCATGGGAGATTACTAAGATAATAAAAGAGTGACCTTAATATAATCTATATCTTGAGCATGGGCTATCTGTGGTTAAAACAATGGAACTCTACATTTATGTAATGCACCGTTGTAAATTTTATGTTCTTGAATGGCAATGACAATGTCTTATTTGCAACATGTTAACAAATAAGAAGATGGCGCAAATTTTGGAATTTTTTATTAATTTTCGTCAAGTTTTTCACGAAATTACTGTAGCACCTCTTACAGGAATAAGAAATTGTTGCAGGATGTTCTACCCTCTAGGTTTCTAATTCATATCTGATATGCAATGGAGTGCAATGCCAGACATATTGATACGCATTACTTATTTTCCTTGGTTTTAATAGATTTGATGCACAAACTACATAAACAAATGCTATAAATAACATGCAAAATTTGCAGGAAAGAAAACTATCTAATACCATCAGTATTTCCTTTTGATGATTAGTAAAAGAAATAAATGTAATTCAATCACCACCACCAACAACAACAACAACAAGCCTTTATCTCACTATGTGGGGTAAGGTACATGAATCATTTCTCTCTATTGTATCATGCTAAGAGTCAAATTCTCATCTAAATCTAGTAAAGAAATGTAATTTCTTTATAACCAAGTCTTTTTAAGTCACCTATACCTTTCTTAACATAAGTCAAATCTAATGCATCTACTTTCCTAACCGGGTCATTGGAAGGCTGCCAATTTATGTGACCAAACCATCTAAGTCGACTCTCTAATCTTATCTTCCGCTGGAGCTACTCCAACCTTTTCACGTATATGTTCATTTCATATTCTGTCTCTAAGAGTAAAGTCACTCATCCACCTGAGCATCCTCATTTTTGCAACACTTAACTAAATATTATGCTTCTCTTTTAATGGCCAACATTCTGTACCATAAAGCATTGCAGGTCTCACTACCATCTTATAGAATTTTCCCTTAAGTTTGAGAGGGACTTTTCTATCACACAACAAGCCCAATGCATTCCTCCACTTCAACCATCCAAATGAAATTCAATCACTAATGACAAAATTTTGACATCCCAATGGAAATTACCCTAAGAAATATTGATGAAAAAATGTCACGGCCGAGATAAATTTTGAGTATAAAAAAAAAAGGAATATAAGGGCAAATTTTTAATCAATATGAAAAGAATGAACAAAATGAGAAGTAGAAATTTGGATGCAAAAGAAGGGGGGAAAGAAAAAACCAATAGGCAATTCTCAAATTTGACTAAGGAGCTGTCCTTTGATGTAATGCTCCAAGCATCACACTTTATCAAGTTTTAGAATCTCAGCGTTGATGAAAAAAGTTATGAACATTGAAAACAAAATTTTGGTGTAGATTGGTTTTAATGTTAAGAATGCTAGAGGTAGACATAAAAAGACTTGATTAGAAAATATTAGAAATGATTTTTTTATTAGATTTAAATAAGAATTTAATTCTAAATAGGACACAATGGAGAAAAATAATTTATGCAGCCGACCCCACATGGGATAAAGGTTTGATGTTTTTGTTGTTATTATAGATTGATTTTATTTCTCAAAGCACCTCTATTTATAGAAACTCCTCAGGCATGAATCATGGTTAAGATAACCGATGCTCTTCGTGAAACTAATAGGAGCAAATCTAATTCAATCCTGAAGTTCCTTAATAAAAAACACTTGATCACGAAAAGATAGCAATAATAACCCTTCGAAATCCCAACGAACTCAGTTGTGAACTTATTGATTATCAAGTGAACTTCTAAATGTGCTATAATCGAATACAGAACTAGCAATTGATTTTACTGGTTTTCGTTTATGGTCAGCTTCTAGCTAACCAGCTCTGGACCATCTAGTGAGATATCCTGCGTTAACTCTTACATATGCATATTGTAAATCTATTTGCTTTTTTACACCATTCTTGAAGTAAACCACATGTAATTTCTGTATTTCAGGACATTGAGAGATATAAATTGGCAAATCCAAGAACATTTCATTATCTTAACCAGACTAACTGCTACGACCTTGAAGGTGTGGATGAATCGAAAGAGTATTTGCAAACTAGAAGGGCAATGGAGGTTGTTGGAATCAGTACTGAGGAACAGGTAACTATAATCATTCTTGAATTACTAATCATGTTAATTGCTTTATGTTTTGTGTTTTTCTCTTGAGTTTCTTCCCAATTCCTTGATAGGATGCCATATTTCGCGTGGTGGCTGCAATTCTACATTTAGGCAATATTGAATTTTCGGAAGGAAAGGAAACAGATTCATCGACTCCAAAAAACAAAAAGTCATGGTTCCACTTACAAACTGCTGCTGATCTTTTGATGTAAAATTCTTTTTCTCAGACAAGCCTGTCCTTTGCAATTTAAACTTTGGATATACCTTTTGTAATATGCAATGTGGTATTATCTAGGTGTGATGAGAATGCCCTTGAGAAATCACTATGTGAACGCGTAATTGTAACACGGGATGAGAACATAACAAAAACCCTTGATCCTGAAGCCGCAGTTCTAAGTAGAGATGCTTTGGCAAAAGTTATCTATTCACGCCTATTTGATTGGTAAGCATTAACGGTTTTTGATGGATTTTGTCGGCATGGGGTGTTGGTCTTTCATCTTGTGTGAATTAAAGATTTGCTTAATGACTTATACACAATCCTGCCTAGGCTTGTAAATAAAATCAATAGTTCCATTGGACAAGACCCTCATTCAAAGTCCCTGATTGGAGTGTTGGACATCTATGGATTTGAAAGCTTCAAGACAAACAGGTGCTTAACCGGTATGCTTTTATATTTATTCATTAAAATGGTCAAATTCATGATTTTGTCTTCAAAACAAGGTAAAGCTTGCAATCAATTTAGTATTGGGGCTTGATTTATTCATAGGTTGTTGTTCTTAGTATCTTTACGGTAATACATTGAGCGGAAATTTATGGTGTAATATCTTGCATTTATTGAATTGTTCTATGTTGATCAGTTGATCATGGATTTGGCTTTTTAACATTTATTTAGAGGTTGCTCTCTGCATTACTGGGCTTAACGTAGTAATTGTGGTATCTTTGGTGTGTAAAAGCTTTTCAACTAAATTATTTATTTTTTAAAATTTGGATATTGCTTCATTGTTATTCTAATGCCTACAATTGTTTCAGTTTTGAGCAGTTTTGCATCAATTTGACAAATGAAAAACTCCAGCAACATTTCAATCAGGTTCATTTTTGGAACTTCTGGAATGCATACTTTACTCCTTTATGTGAAATATTTTTAGATGGGAGAAGTACAACTTTTGTTTTTATTGCCCCATGAGAAAGTCCTTACACATCAAGTGCATGCTTTACTCTTTTATGTTAACTGTTCTAATATAGATAGAAATACAACTTTCTTCTTTATTACTGAATAATATAGTTCTTACCTATCAATTGCTCTTGTACAGCATGTTTTCAAAATGGAGCAGGAAGAATATACGAAAGAGGAAATCAACTGGAGTTATATTGAGTTCATTGACAATCAGGATGTTCTAGACCTCATTGAAAAGGTTCAAAGCTATGGCATAGTTTAACAAAAAATTATGCAATTTAAAACGGAAATTGCAAAATGATGCGTTACTTATCTGATTTATGCTGCAACTGCTGCTTGGTATTGGGTGTTCAAATAGTAAAATTCAAGCAATTAGATACTATATAATTTCTGCTATGAACATTAGATGCTGTTCCTGTATTTGTTGGCCAACTTTAAAACATTTAGGCTGTATTCGATGCATGAAGCTTCATGCCAATACAAAGTTTAGGCAAGGGTTAATGTATGGAGCGTTGGCCCTGTATACATTGTTGTTTTTTCCTACAATTTCAACCCTGTATGGAATGGTTATTGTTTCCTTCAATTCTATCCTTTTTTTTTTCTAATTATTAAAATCATGATATATTTTGCATTTATTTAATGAAAATTGAGAGCATATTATTTGTTAACAGAACATTTTAGATGACAACATAAATTTGAAATAAGGAATTACTCTGCATTTGTGAATCATTCTCGAAGTTAAACAAAAATTAACCTGATATTAAATTGGTCTACTTTCACTTTTGATTTATGTGTGAAGCTGGGCAGTAAGCTCCTCTTTCAATAAAATATTGTATGATTCGTTATGCTTCATATATTTGAGTGAAATCTTGTGTTATAATTTTAAAGTATATTAAACTCTCTATAGAACTATGTAAACTATCAAGGTGTTGCATACTGGTTTCTAACTTACTCTCTGTACATACAATTTCTTGCGCAAGCTATTTTCACGTGGTTTTGATTTAACCTCTTTTGCTTTACAGAAACCAGGTGGGATCATTGCTCTCCTTGATGAGGCTTGGTAGGTATAAAGCACTTATATTTGTTAGAATCATCATCATTAGCCTTATTCCCTCTAGGATTTGCTGGAATAGAAATGTCTATTTGAAAACCTTGAAAATCATGATAATCAGCTAAGTACTCAATTGCAGTGTGTTGCCAAGGTCAACTCATGAAACTTTTGCCCAGAAGTTATATCAGACTTATAAAAATCATAAACGCATCAGCAAACCAAAGCTGTCACGCTCTGACTTTACTATTCATCACTACGCTGGTGATGTAAGTAGTTTGTATTCCTACCTGATCTTGTGCATGCTTGCATGATGAAGTGGTTGTTCTAGATGCCATCACTGATAAATATCAGGTCCTTTTTCTTACATTATTTTCATTTTTCAGGTCACTTATCAAACAGAGTTATTTCTAGATAAGAACAAAGACTATGTTATCGCTGAGCATCAATCACTCCTAAGTGTTTCAAAATGTTCCTTTGTTGCTGGTCTATTCCCCACTCTTGCTGAAGACTCAGCCAAATCTTCGAAGTTCTCATCTATTGGCTCAAGATTCAAGGTAAGGAATGATGTTTACTTGCATTCACGAGTTCTAATTTCATATTTTTTTGTTATTTGAACATAGCATTTTTATTGGTTTTTGAACCATACAGCAACAATTGCAAGCTCTGCTTGAAACTTTGAGTACAACCGAGCCTCACTACATACGCTGTGTTAAGCCTAATAACCTTCTTAAGCCAGCAATTTTTGAGAATCACAATGTGCTCCAGCAGCTCAGATGCGGGGTAAGTTATTTTATGATTTGAATTATATGCAATATAACATCATCTCACTTCCATTCAAGACATTCTCATATACTTATATATAGGGGGTTATGGAAGCTATTAGGATAAGCTGTGCTGGTTATCCTACAAGGCGTACTTTTGATGAGTTTATTGATCGTTTTGGCATCCTTGCACCTGGTGTTTTGGATGGAAGGTGTGTTTTATTTTTTTATAAATTGCATTTATTTGAGATCATGATCTTCTATGAGTTGATCATGGTTATCTTTGTTATCTAATTGTAGTTTTGATGAGGTTACTGCTTCGAAGAGGCTGCTTGAGAAGATTGGACTTGAGGGTTATCAGGTAACTATGATTAAAATAAGTGACTTAACATCAAGTGCTTGTGCTGGGTACTTTTCTATTGAGGTTTTGCGACAAGTTAAAATGTGTCTCAGTTCAAGGTTTGCTTCTTGAGTCTCTAGTAGTAAGCTTTTGTCTTAACTAGTTGCATCAAGATATGAAATCTATGACTATTACATATATATCCTTTTTATTGATCCAAGCATGAATAAAACACAAAGTAAGCTAGGTTCTTTGTCATATTTTATGCTGCTTTGAAATTTATGAGTAGCATTCTAAGTTTCCAATGTAATTTACAAAATCCTCCTCATTCACAGAATGTGGATTTTGGATTTCATCCGCTTCGCTAAAAAAGCTAGTTTATTTCACTGCAAATTGTCAAAGATGATGTCTTCAGCTTGATATTCGATTCCAAGCTATCAATCCATATAGATTTTAGATAAAAAATTGGAAATGATAGGATTGGCAGCATAAAGTGGGCAAAACTAGAATTAACACCAAATATATCCCGTATAAACTGTCCTTAAAGTGATTAAGGTATTTGCTACTGCTGCTTATGGAATTGTCTATAAAGCTGGTACCTCTAGTAGGATGGTTTTGTGATGAAGCTTTCTGCGATAACTTTTGATTCGAGGTGTAATTGATATCTACATTCACGACGAGTCATAAATGCTCAAAAATCATCATGAGGAGTCTTAAATACTCATAAAAAGAAGTACAGGCGTCAAGATTCCTCTTGTTATGTCACTGTATGGCCTTCTAGATGGTCTGCACCATAGCTAGCTTTAATCCCATGTAGTCACTGCTACCTCTGGTAAATTATTTGTTGGTAGGGCCTATGTTATCCACTTTGTAAATTATATGAATTAGTAAATGAAATAGAATTTGTTTGAATACTTTTGAAGGTAATAACAGATTAATCAGCACAAATGAAATATGCTTTCATTTTGTACTTCCAAAAATGAATTTTTAGTAAAGTTACAATTTTGTAGAAATATTTATGGGACTTCTATTAACATTGAAAATTAATAAATGTCAGTTTCTGTAAAAATATTTATGAATAATATAATGAATACAACAATGGGATATGTCATAAATTGATTCAGAAATACGAAGTGGAGTTTCTACCAAAGATGCATAAGGTTAAAGAATTTGGTTCAATTAAGATGCCTGTTTATATTTGGAGAGTTATGATGATGCTGAGGTGGTTTCATTAACAAAAATTCAATTGAATTTTGATGACTATGATGATGTGAAATGATTAGAGAAGAAACAATTTGCATCAATATTTAAGTGAATATATGTTCAAGGTTGTGATAATCATTGATGAATCAAACTCATGATTCATACAATGAAATTTTCAAAGAAATTAGTGGAACATATACTAAGAGATATTATATTAATATTATATAATCAAGTTGGTTTATGCTAAAAAAAATTTATCATGGAAGTAATTTTTATTTTGAGATAATAAATAGAAATGATTAAAGTAGAAAAACAGCTTCCATTTGATTTTTTAATTGAGGTTTAGAAGGTATTTGATCAAGTGATACTATGATTAATTTGCTAAGAAAAAAAAGACATCACAGGTGATGTAGGCAAGGGGGGTCCTTTTATTCTTTGGGCTGCTTGTTATCTCTTGGTTTGGGCCTTGGTTGCTCTCGCTTTGGAGCTAAAAAATTGGAATCTTCTTGGTTCTAGCTCATAAATGTTTGAGCTGATATTTTAGCTCATTAATTGGAGGAATTATTGTACTTGAAAGCTCATTATGTAGAGTTAAATCCTTGCCTTTGACTCTTTGGTTTTCCCATTCATACCTCTTCCCCTTCTTATTTCTCCTTGGTTTCTTCTTTGTGAATTATTGTTGTGTGCTGGCTGCCTTTTCATTTCTTCTCTCTGATTGCTTTCCCGTGACCCCTCTGCCTCGTTTCCTGTGTTGGCTCCTCGGGTCCCTCTCTGGCTGCTTTCCCGTGGCTTGCTGGCTGGGTTTCACGTGGCTTTTCTTCCTGTTTTCTGTGCAGAATTTGGGGGCTGTTGTGGTGTCTTTTGGCCTTTCATTTCCCCAAACCTGATTGGTTTTGGATGAAGGTTTTATGTGGCTCTTTGGCTCCCCTTTCTCTTCTAGAAATAGTAAGTGTTTTGTATTAAGAGAGTTTTTTTAGTAGAATGTTATGAAATGATTTTTGGAACGCTAAACCTGCGGGTTTGGTAGTGGAAAAGCTTGTGAGCTTGTTCCATTCCTCTCTTCGTCTAGGAAAGCTTGCGAGCTTCTCCTCTTTCATCTCGGCTTCTAACCTCTTTCTTATATTCGCAAGTTCCCTTCCACTTGTATCCTTCTTCTCAATCAATCAAAGAAATGCAATTTTAGGAAGTTGTATTTGTTGTTTTATTTTAATTTCATAAGTTTATAATGTCCTTTATTGTAAGTGTCTTTATATAATATAAAAGGTTTTTTTTTTTTAGTATTTTGTGTCATTTCTATTTCCTAGGAAGCTTTTGTTTTTGCTTGCAAAATTTTGGGGCTTTTCCAAATTTTTGCCTGCATCAATTTGGTATCAGAGCGGATTAGCAAATCCTGGTTTGTCGAGTGAGCTTGATGAGTCATACCAGTTGTCGTGTATGTCATGTGAGTCTGTGGTGTCAAGTGAATCTAAGTTTTTATTGGGTCTTCCTTTATTTTAAGTTAATATGGATAAACATCAAGTGGAAATCAAGCAAGAATGTAAGCCAAAAGATTTTGAAGAATCTATTCCTAAAAGCCAATGGATCTCGCCACAAGAAATTTCTTCAGACCCGATACAGATCGAGTTTATCAAGATTCAAGAACACTCAAGTGCCAAAAGATTTGAAGCGAAGAAACTTCAACTCCTGTCCGAATTTGAACGAGTAAAGGAAATCATCAAATGAAGGTATGACATTTTGATTCAGGAATCTGAAATGCGGATCTCCACAATTTTGAAGACAACTCATCGGGAGATGAATTCTTTCAACCGAAGGAGAATTAATGATGAGGACATCGAAGATCAACGGCTACGATCTTGAGTTATTTATATGTATTAGTTTATTTCATATTATTGTTTTTCCTTTTATACCCTTACGGGTGGTCATGTAGTATTGTAGCCCGAAGGGCATTTTAGTATTTTATTTCTTTTCTTTTCATGAGGCCTATTTATAGGCTAGTTGTTATGTATTTTGGGTTAATGAATATTTGAATGAAAATTGTTTTGTTTATACTTCTTCTTCTTGCATGAGAGCTTGAGAAGGGAGAGAGCTCAAGGGGAGCAAATCGCAAGGCCCACCAGTCGTTGGAAGAGTCCGCGGCTCGTGGTTAAGTTATTATCTCTTCTCGTTCGTATTTCACTCCATCTTCTTCTCCTCTACCACAAGAAAATCCCTCCACAACCCTAATTGCCGCCGCCCCTTGGAAGCCCGCCGCCGGCCACTTCCACGGCCCCGGCCGGCCACCTTGCCGGCGACTTCCCCCACCCGTCCAACCCCTCCTTCCGCTTGTTTCAAATTTGAAATTTGAATTTCAAATTTCAAATTCTTTCCTAATTTGGAAATCCAATTTAGGAAAGTTTTCATGATGGAATTCAATTTCAATTTGATTTAGGTTGAAGTTATGAAACATATTGCCACGTCATCATCCTAAAGTTGGAAACCTTTCCTCTTGGATTTCCCTCTCTCTTCCTCTTAGCATGCCGCCGGCCCTTAATGGGAATTATTCCCATTAATTGCTACTTAACTCCTCTTCCCCCAAATTTGAAATCAAATTGATTTCAAATTAATTTCCCACCCTTTCTATTCAAAATCCTGAAATTAATTTCAGGTTTTGAGTTTAAAACCTCCCTCCCTCTAATGAAACCGCCGGCCCCCATATATGGCTCCCATCCATTAAACTCCCATTCAATGCATTAATTCCTATGATTTGAATTTTAGATTTCAAATCAATCTCCTTCTAATTAATCAAATCTGAGATTAGAAATTTGAGATTTGATTAAATTCCTAACATCCCACTAAACCTATTTTCTTCCCAAACCCAAGCCCCTCCTCCCGTCCACCTCCCTCCCCTAGCTCTCAGAAGTTTGCTGTCCAGAATTCCTGCACCTCTCCAAGCCTCTCCCGTCAACAAGACCCTCTCGAACTGCTATTTCAAGAGGAACAACCTGCTGTCCATCCATTCCAGCAAGGGGTGATCAGCCGCATTGCTGCCATGAGCCCTCTAATTGCTGCCCAGAAGGTTTTCATCAGCAAAAACTGCTGTCCTGCTGCTCAGGAATTCCCCAGCTGTTGTCCCAACTCTCCAAACAAGATCCAGACTGCTGTCCAGAGAAGATTCAACCAAAGAAAGTGACTATCCAATTTGGAAGATCTTTCCAAGTGCTATCACAAAGTTCCAAGACCAAAATTTGGGTGAACTCTTCCCCTTATTTCTTATTTTCCTAGTCATTCTCAGTTGTGGAACTAATTAATTCATTGAGTTCATCGTCATCCTCCCCGCTAAAGCTTAGTATCTTAAGAAATGAGAGAGGGACTTGCCTTCATAGTGACTATTTTCATTGTTAGTGTAGGGATTTATCGTTGAACACCTCCCATGTATGAAACATTAGATTAGCTTGATTGTTTTCTGATCTCCACTTTTACGCGTGTGATTCAACCTAAGCTCGTTTTTCCGCTCTTAAGGTTTTATTGCGTCTTTTAAATTCGCCATCAAGATATAATTATTCGTTCTACGAACATTAAGTGTGCAAATTCCTTAAAGCAATTCATCCATGCAATTATGTTTTACATCAATTAATGTAGGCAAGATCGGGTCAAATCAAGGGGGGTCCTTTTGTTCTTTGGGCTGCTTGTTATCTCTTGGTTTGGGCCTTGGCTGCTCTAGATTTAGAGCTAAAAAATTGGGATCTTCTTGGTTCTAGCTCATAAATGTTTGAGTTGATATTTTAGCTCATTAATTGGAGGAATTATTGTACTTGAAAGCTCATTATGTAGAGTTAAATCCTTGCCTTTGACTCTTTGGTTTTCCTATTCATGCCTCTTCCCCTTCTTGGTTTCTTCTTTGTGAATAATTGCTGTGTGATGGCTGCCTTTTCGTTTCTTCTCTCTGGCTGCTTTCCCGTGACCCCTCTGCCCTGTTTCCTGTGCTGGCTCCTTGGGTCCCTCTCTGGCTGCTTTCCCATGGCTTGCTGGCTGGGTTTCCCGTGGCTTGCTGCTGGCTGGGTTTCCCGTGGCTTTTCTTCCTATTTTCTATGCAGAATTATGGGGTTGTTGTGGTGTCTTTTGACCTTTCATTTCCCCAAACCGGATTGATTTTGGTTGGAGGTGGAATGGTTGTTTGGCTTCTTTCTTGTGCTTATAAATTGGAGATGTTTTGTGGATATAGAGTTTTTTTAGAGAGAGTTATGTGATGTGATTTTTGGAAGCCTAAACCTGCGGCTTTCGTTTTGGAAAAGCTTGCGAGCTTGTTCCATTCCTCTCTTTGTCTAGGAAAGCTTGCGAGCTTTTCCTCTTTCGTCTCAGCTTCTAACCTCTTTTTTCTATCCGCATGTTCCCTTCCACTTGTATTGTTCTTCTCAATCAATCAAAGAAATGCAATTTTAGGTAGTTGTATGTGTTGTTTTATTTTAATTTCATAAGTTTGTAAGTGTCCTTTGTTGTAAGTGTCTTTATATAATATAAAAGATTTTTTTTTTTGAGTATTTTGTGTCATTTCTATTTCCTAGGAAGCTTTTGTTTTTGCTTGCAAAAATTTGGGTCTTTTCCAAATTTTTGCATGCATCAACAGGTAAGTTGAAATTTATAAATGATGTGTATGATAGAGTATTGACTAGTATTAGACCCAATTATAGTAGTTATATCTCCAGGATCAACATTTAGTTCATATCTTTTCGTATTAATCGTGTAAGTGCTTAGAAATGATATTCAAAATGAGGTGTCTTTGTGCATTTTTCTTAGATGACATAGTGTTTTGTTTGATATTTGCTGAAAACCTTAAAGAACTAAAAAATTAGAGCAATGATACAAATATATAAAAGACAAATGACCTAGGATTAGTTGCAAATTTAGTAGTCATGATTTTAATAATTATCAATCATATATTATTAGATAAGATAATAACTAGGTGTGACATATTTCAAGTTTATTACATATGTTATACCGAAAAAATGTGAATATAAATGATGGTATGACTTACATAGTTGATGCAAGCAAAAATTTGGGAAGGGCCCTAAATTTTTGCGAGCAAAAGCTAAACCTTCATAGGAGAGAAATATAGAAAATACAAAAAAAAAGAGACCTTTTTAATTATAATAAGAAGACACTTACAACTTTCGACACTTACAACAAAGATGCTTACAAGACACTTAGAAAAGGACTTACAAACTTAAGAAATAAAAACAAACTCCTAAAGAAGCTTTGCCTTGAGAAGAATGATACAGGTGGAATGAAACTTGCGGAGAGACGATAGAGATTAGAAGCCAAGACGAAGGAGGCATAACTCACAAGTTATACTAGAGGAGAAGAAGAGGAGAGGTGGAACAAGCTCGCAAGATTTTCCAACAAAACCCGCAGGTTTTCTACTCCAAAAATCTCATTTTTCACCTACCTTTTCCTTCCAAAACATCTTCTATATATAGGCAAGAGAGGGGAACCAAACAGCCATAGCACCTCCAACTAAACCAATTAGATTTAGGGAAATGAAAGGTCAACAACCACAAAATAACAGCTCCCAAGCCGGCCCAGGAAACAGAGCAAAAAGGCCACGGAAGACCCAGCTGGAAGCCACGGGAAACCCAACCACCAGGGGTCCCGAACAACCAGCACAAAGAACGAATCGCAGGCACAAGAAAAACAGCCAGGGCCACGGGAATAGCAAAAGCCTAAGAGAAACCGAGGAGACAAGAAGGAAACCGAGAGGTAGCATGGGGAAGGGAAAGGGCCAAGTTCCACCATAATGAGCTTCCACTAGTCTTAAATAAATGAGCTAAACTTCAGCTCATTATGAGCTAAACAAGAGCCCAAAAATAATGAGCTAGCACTTTTGAAAATATAGCTCAACACCAAAGCAACCAAGACCTCCCAACATCAATACCAGCTCAAAACCGAGAACCATAAGCCCAACCCGAGAACCAGCAGCAGCCCAAGGGTCAAAACAAATTCTCATATTGTTTTGACCCCCCCTTTGCATGCATCAATAGTTAGGATAAGTGCCTTTGAATATTTTGTGATTAGAGAATATTATAGGTGCTCAAAATTAAATTTATGAAATTGCAATTTAACCACCTATGTTGTCCGCATCTAAGTGTTGAGCATTATAAAACTATTAATTGCTAGGTTGATTGTGGCAGAATTAAGTGTGTTAAGATGAATTTATAGTAAAACTTGGAATGATAAATTGCAAATGATTTTACTAAAGGTATGATAGCATCATCTATTGAAGATAAGTTAATAAAAATAGTTTTTTGGTTTGGAGATGTACAATAATGGATAGAATATGTACCCATTAGACTAGTGGATAATGTTAGTATCAAATTATTTGGAAGGAAATCTGGTAAAACTAAGGTAATAAAATGTTGCTAATTAAAATAGTCTAATTTTAATTAGCCAAAATGGTGAAACTATTAATTAAAACTTAGAAGTATGCTCAAAGGCCATCAATTTGTGAGCCAATATCTAGTATTTTATTATGTATTTTATTTAATTATTGAACATATATCATATTATTGAGCTGTTG
Source organism: Dendrobium huoshanense (assembly GCA_016618105.1). NCBI lineage: Eukaryota > Viridiplantae > Streptophyta > Magnoliopsida > Asparagales > Orchidaceae > Dendrobium > Dendrobium huoshanense. The sequence goes on along the minus strand of CM028354.1, from coordinate 33,753,459 downwards.
ATGATTTGAGTTGGATTGCAATTATCTCAAATTAATTTTGAGACCATTTAGTTTGACTCGAGATACATGATAAATTAATTAATGTCGAGTCAAGCTAAATATATTGTGTTCAAGTTGAATTTTCTTTGTCCCCACTTTGGACTCAAGACAAATACAAATAGTTTTGACATTTGAAGTTAAACTTTAATTCAAGTTTCTTTAAACTCACTCATAATTTTGGTTGAATGGTATTAAAAATTTCATTAAAGAAAAGGGTAAGAAACATTCAATGCTGATGCCATATGCATGCAAAGCCAATAATTTCTTCTTGCCCAGTTCTATATTCTGTTCTATATGATTATGCCTTATTAAGGCTTCATAATGTTTACTTTATCCCATTTTATCTTATACCTCTTTCCATTTCAAGGTCTAACCATATTTCAACATTTTCTTTTACCAGCCACTCTTGCAACATTTCTTCTAAGACACATCTCAGGAAACTCCACACTCAAGCTGACCACATGGAAATCATTAAAGCTAGCGTAAATTACATGCAAAAGTGAAAAAAATAAAAAATAAAATAAGAAGTCTCGAACTCTCGGTCATACCTTACTATAACCGTAATAGATTACGTGCTCTTCGTCTCACAACTCAGGTGTTCTTCTCTTGCATAATGAACCATGAGATTTTCAGGAACTACAAAAAGGAATGCATGACCCTCCGTTGCAACTCCATCTCATGCCTCCTATTCTCAACTGAATTATGTTTTCCTTCTTTTTAAAAACCCAAACGCAATCATTGAGGATGGGTGCAAATGTTAATTACAAAAAAGTGATGAATCACAAGAAGGAAACTAGAAGAAGGCTAATGATAGAAGAATCACAACTCAATTGAGCTGTTGATGGATCATTAATTTTTTGTTTGGTTATTAAGTTTTTTGAAGACCTGTGTTTATCAAATTTTTATTTGATTGGGACTAAAGATTACCCTCTACATCGTTGATCTTTGATACAGCCACAAATCCACCTTCCTTTGTTGATATATGATTCAGATATAGGATTGCTTCCCTCTATCACTTGTGATCTTGCTCGACTAAAACTTAACTGTTGTCTTATGGACAATATTGTGCAATAGCTAGCATAGTTACTAAAATTTCTAACAATGTTTGTGTGGGTGCAACCTTTAGACTATCGTTAAACTTTTGTTGATCGTTGTCGGTATCATTGGAAATGCCAGTGAAAAAGGAACATGGCTTGCTGCTTACTCGTGACCATGGGAGGTTAAGGAAGTTTTCATGTCTGATACTTTCCATTGCTTGGCCCCACTTCCATGGATAGCCAAAGAAGGGAAAAAAGGCATAATGAGGACATGCATTAATTTCAATCCCTTGCGCGCCAGACCTTATGTGAAAAAAGAAAAAAAAGCTAATGACTTTATGTCATTCCTTTTGGGATGTTTGCATGGTCTTGTCTTTGTTGCCCATTCATAAAATGTTATATCAAACAAAGAGATCCATTCTTATCTTTGTTGCCCATTCATATAATGTCATATTAAACAACGAGCTCCATGGTATTAGAATTCAGAATAATCATTCAAAGCATTTAGATGATTCGAACTTATCATCTAGAGCAGTAAAATCTCAGCATGCTTTAAAAAAGAATATGTCATCATTAATATTATTAATTGATAGTTTCCAATCAGGTTATATAACTATCATGCAAAAAAAATTGGAGCCAACTTTTAACTTAATGAGTGCGAAGAAAAGAGAAATGTTACTACAAGTCAGCCCCATTCTTGATACTCTAGCTATTACAATCCTATAATGCAACAGTACAAATATGGGGGTACAAACATGATATGACACAGACAAAACACATGCTTGTTATTGAAGATATAAGACATGGACGTGAATTGGACACATCATTATACTATGTCATCTTGAAAAAATTAAATAAACATGAAATGGTTTCATATAATAATAAATTTATTTGAATTACTTATGAAATCTGAAATATACTTAACTTTATAAAAGATCTTAAACTCATTTAAAGAAGCAATTGGCACATGATATATCATCGATTGCATGCTTTGAAAAATTGATTTTTATTCCAAAAAAAAAAAAAAAAAACATTATTAAATACCACAGTCAAATAGAATAATAAAAAAAGTGTTATATAGCTATTAAATTATTTAAATAATCTATTTTAAAATAAAAAGGTGTATATGGCTTATATTAAGTTATTTATGTAATATACTTTTAAAGTTAAAAATTATTATTCAAGATATGTGTGTCAGACATGGGAGCCCATTAATTTTTTTAATTTCTTTTAATTGGACTTGTAGATTGTGTCCTATATATGTGTTGGGCAAGTTCAGATTGCATGCATATTCTGGCATGACACGTTTCATTATTATGATGTCGGTACATCATAATTATAGATTTTGTGTCTTTGCCAGTAGCAATGGTGAATAGTGGATCGACTAGATTTTACCAAAATGGATTCTTAGTCTTCTTTCAAATCGAAACAAGATAAAAAGAACATCCGTTTTATGATACTATCCTTTTGTGGTTTTATAGAATTGCATGACTAACCTCTAAAACAATCTTACATTGGAGTCCTTAGAAACTCCTAAGTTAGAGAATTACCCTTAGATCAATTTTAATGTTAGTTAAACTTTCAAAATTAGTTATGGTTGTGTAAGATATCATAAAATATCCACAAATAAATTACAAATATATTTCATTAAATGGAAAATTAGTCCTATGACCAAAAAAAGTATTTTTTTTTATCTATATTTGGGACTTTATATATTTATGAATCATTCTCAAGAATGAAAAATTCTTGTAAGCATGGGAAAAGTCTTAAAAGAAATCTTATATAATTCCTAAAATGAAATTCCAAAAACTGTTTCTAACATAAGAGTGCTATGGTTCAGCTCTAGTCAAAATGGAAATGCCTTAAGAGTGTTGTATCATTAAGTGTGCCAACATAGTGTATTTATGCTTGCTTCGTAAGGTGTGCAGTGCACAGAAGCACTCCAAAGGATGCTTAAGGGACATGAATGCGTTATGAATAGCCTAAGCATCCATGAATGATTCATAAACATTGATGTTTGTTCTAGTGATTTGATAATCATGCTAGCACACATTGAGGAGCATGCCTATTCATTAAATCATTAAATCCTTTAAGGTGGCAAAAGTCATTTAAGTATCTATTTTTTCTTTCGCAACCCAAATTAGCAACACCAATAAAAGCTACGATATCATCTGATCCAGTTGATCAGGAAAATATGCGAATGACCCAATTTGGATCTCGCTTTCTACCAAGTAATCCAAGGTTCCTAGTGAATCAATTATCTTAAGATGTGTGTTAACTATGCATTATGTTGAAGATCAAAACAAAATTAAACCAATTAATTGGGCCACCTTATTTATAGATTATAAGACCTATTACTGGGTTTTTCTTCCTCAAGGTTGTAACAGTCACTTTTGGCCTTCCAATACATGTAAGCTACAATGTAATTCATTGGACTGATATGAACCCAACATGCCTATTAAATCTATGTTATTTAATTGGGCCATCTTAGCTATATGGTAAGGTTGTAAGATCCATCGTTAGGCTTTCTTGTCCATATGGATGTAAATCTCATCTTGATTAATTTGGATTGACATAAAGCCAACAAGCCCATTAAATCAAACTTATGGGTCTTTCAATTGGATTTAAACCCCCAAAACCCATTAGCTTAGGCTATTACGAAGCAAACAAGCTCATGAGAAATTAATAATTCTTGGGCCCACTATTGAATGTAAGCCCTAATCTAACCTAAGCTTGGGCTTGCTCTTAAGCTAATAAGCCCACCATTCAAAATCATTTTTTCATGTAATGTCTCAGCTCTTGTCAGTCAAGTCAAGCATCTTTGAACTGTAATTGGCCATGCTTTATGTTTGTGAACTATTCAGTGAAACTAGCACGGCCAACTCTTTGCCCTTAAACATGTTGATATCAATCTAAAAGGCTCATTTAAGACATACATATGCATTTCCACCTCAGTCTGCTTGGGATACTTGAAAGGAGACTTATCCATTATTGCTGATCAAATCCTATGGATGTTATGAGGACCCTCAAAAGTTGGTGAATTGGGTCAAGTGCATAGTTGTGTTCATAGAATCATGAGATCCTGATCGAATCTATCTTCCTTCAATTATTTCCCATCAATTAACTTTAAACTTAGATATTGAACCTTGCCCAAAAAATGAGCCTAAGTAACCCCATTGATCGAGAATGTTGTTCGTGAGAAATTTGGTTAAAATAAACTTAATTTGTTTCAGAAGACTCCCGAGTCTTTTTATTTATACATCAAGGAGGCCCCCACCTGAAAGTGGTGGCTTTTTATTGAGTGATCAAATGGATAGAACAAAAAATTTGTGCAAAATATGTTTAGCACATAATACAACACTTAACTAGAACAATTGTTCAATGAGGATTCATAAAGTTAACCCCAAATTGTTGGGCTAAGGGATAGTAACTTTTAATTCCATTATTTATGTTATTACTTTGCTTATAGTGCATTTAATAGAATGAACTTAGTTTGTAAATTGCAACGCATTACTTGGACTGTCCAATGTTGGACGCATTGCCTGAAGGAATTTTGGAGGTCTCTCTTTTTAGAGTATTATTTTCTTTTCGTTTTTCGGTTGGCCAGTTTTCCCAATTTTTGCAACAGCTAAATAATTTTGATAAGGTAGAAAAATTAGAAGGGTGGGCGCCCGTGTGATGAAAAGGTGAATATGTTGCTCCAGTATCTGTTATTATCTGAAATTGAAAAATAGGCAAGGTAGGTTGGTTTTTTGGGTAAGATAAAAATGGTAATTTGTTTGGGTAATTAAACTTAAAAAAAGGAGGGGGGATTTTAAGTAGTAGATTGAAAAGTTTCAAGCTTCTCATGCCATTGATAAATGTCTTTGGTATTTGTCCATTTTGAGTTGCGGATTGTCATGATGCTCTGATCATTATTAAATGGTACGAAACTTGATTTCATCTGCATGAGTAACAGCTATATCTGCATGTTGTTTCCATGTTAAATGCAGGTTGGGAAGACAAAAGTGTTTCTTCGAGCTGGTCAGCTGGCTGAATTAGATAGTCGAAGGGTTGAAGTTTTAGGACGATCTGCCCGCGTAATTCAAAGGAAAGCTCGATCATATTTGGCCCGGAGAAGTTTCATCTTACTTCGCAAAGCAGCTTTGCAATTACAAGCTTCATGCAGAGGTAATACAAATCAATGTCCGCATGCATAGTAGTTGATATGGCAGTTAGCAAAATGCTCATGATATTGTGGTTCTTGCGTGTCAATATGAAAGGGTTCATGGTTGATGTCTCATAATGATTCTTTTGTAGGATATCTTGCAAGGGAGCTTTATGAGAATATGCGTAGAGATGCTGCTTCCTTGATGATTCAGAGAAATTTTCACAAGTATGTTGCAAGAAAAGCTTACAAAGGACTGTTATCTGCATCTGTTACCATTCAAGCTGGAATACGTGGCATGGCTGCTCGTAAAGAACTTCTATTTAGACGGCAGACTAAAGCTGCCATTGTAATCCAGGTAAATGAGTTAGTGCTAGCAATGGCAAATATTATATTATCTGGAAAATTGATGTACGCCTTCCATTCGTTTTATTAAGGAACGAGCTGCTTTCACGGAATGGTGACCAAGTTATGTGACATTGATATGAAAGAATTTTACTTGGCTTGACATACATATATTCTTGTGCCATGCATTTGCTATGAATACTAATAGCATTATTCATCGCTACAAATGTTGTAACGCAATACCAATTGTAGCATTTTCTTTTTTCTGCATTCTTTAAATGCCGAATATTTTCTAATTTTATATTTCATAGCGGAAATGTTTTATGAAGTTTACCTAATCTGATTTATTTTGTTAAAAATAATTATTCTTTATTTTCAGAGCCATTGCCGCCAATATTTAGCAAGGTTACATTATTCAAGGATAAAGAAGGCTGCCATTACTACCCAATGTGCTTGGAGAGCCAGAATGGCTAGAAAGGAACTTAAAAATCTGAAAATGGTGAGCTGTTTTAGTAATTCTGTTCCTCCTTTAGGAAGCTGTTACAGAACTGACATTTTATTGAGCAAAATGAACTCTTAGTTCTGAATTCATTCTGGCACCGTAAATGCAGAAATTAAGAGTTCTACTCTTACTAGTCAAGAATTCATTTTTGAATTGTTAACATTACTGTAGCCATGCATTCTCACCATATTGCCGTTGTTTGCATGGAGAAGTTTAATTATAGCATCTTGTTTCACATGATTATATGGCTGCTCTTGGTTACGTTTGCATTATTATAGTGCTGCTAGATTTTAACCAGCGTCTCATGTTTCCACTGTATGCGCCCTATGGGTGTCATGTTTTTTTACTCGTTAAATTATTAGATTGGCAAGAAATGCTCTTTTAAGGCTACAATTGTGCATTTATAAGTAGATTTTATGTTGGAATGAGGAGGTACAAATTAGCAAGAAAAAGTAATTTGCTTTTAAAGAACAAAGGTAAATACTACTGCTGCTTATAGTTACAATTAAAAGGTTTATAAAGAGGCTAGTATGCTCAACAAGGGCTACTACTTGTTGATGATCTATGGAGAGGTTATGGTAAGAAAGAGAAGAGTAAATATATAAAATATTTATCATAAGAGATGGGATGTCTTGAATCATGAGATTTTGATCAAATAAAAATAATTAAAACCAAAGTTAATATGATTTTTGTTTAAAAAAAAAAAAACATTAAGGAAAGATAGAAAATTCTTTTTGAAGATTATTCATAAATTATTGAGTAAGCATCATTTTACATGTGCATATAAATGAAAGTATGAAATATTCTATATTTTGAATCAAAAAGTGAAGTTAACTATTAATATGATGCATAAAGATAACATTTTAGGTCCATTTGAAGGCTTATAGAGTCTTGGAGTAGTTAGGTAGATATGTTTTTAATGAAATTTTAAAGAATGAGTGGAAGCTAAATGATTGGAGAAGAAAAGTTTTGGTACTAGTATTTGAGAACAAAATGGTGTTCAATTTTATTGTAAGTATAAGGGCATTAAACTTTCACTCATAAATTAAAATTATGAAAAATAGACCTGGAAAAATATCATCAATATTAGAGAATAAATTTGGTTTTATTATAGAATTATATTTTACAAATGTGATTGTTTTGTCAAGGAAATTAATTTAGAAGTAGATAAAGCAGTGCAAGGATATTCATTTGGTCTTGATCTTGAAAAGATGAACATTGCAAAAAATTATTTATTTCCACATAATAGAAAAATATGTGTGAAAAAGTTGTTTGAAATGTCAAAAATAGATGATAGTGGATTGATTAGCATTGAAGTAGTTGTAGAATGAATAAAGAGTTCCTAATCACATCCAAAATTATATCAACATTAACTTTGTATCTTATTTTAGTAGCTATGACTGTTTTTACAGAAAAGGATATTGAGATACTTTAGTTAATGCTATTTTCAAATAATATTATTCTCATAGATGAAAAAACAAAATAAAAATTTGGCAGTTAAGAAAATTTTTAAAAGAGGATTGATGGTACAAAGCCAAATTTATATATTTAATTTTAGTGTGTGAGATTGTTAATTATTAATTAATATAGTTGGAAGATCTAGTGATGCCAAGTTATGATAAGTTTAAGCCATCTTTGTGTTATTGTACAAAAATATGAGAATATTAATGATCATATTCCTTGTAGGGTTACTAATGGGAGATTAAAATTGAGAAGTGCATTAGGAGTACTATATGATAGGGGAATAACATTGATACTTAGAGTTAAATTCTATAAAAGTTTATTGCTATGTACATTGGGAAAGTCACACATCACTTTATTTTTGTTAGAAATAAGAGTGTTGAGATGAATTTGTAGTAAATTTGGAAAGATTAAGAAATGATGGCCCCAACCCGAGGTCTCAATCAAAACCGCAGGTTAAGAATGCTAATGTTGGAGTACACCTCAGATGGTCCATATTGGGAAGTTGCACTAAAATGATAACATGTGAATTGTGAGCCAAAATGGGCAAATGTATTAATGAATGTGAGTTTTAACTATTATATATTATAATAGTAAGATGGCACGAGTAGCTCCTATTAAAGATCAGTTGATGAAAATATGCTTAAGTGGTTGGAATGTATGATGAATGGTAGAAAATATACTAATAAGATGGTAGTTGACATTAATGTATAAGGATTAGGAAGAGAAATGATAGGTCAAAAGTAGAATAGCTAAAACTTGATGAGAAGGATTCGCTCAGAAAATACTTCTTGCAATAATCAATATGAATGAATAGGGAATGAAGATTCAGACAGTTGACCTCTGATAGTTAGGATAAGCTTAATCATGCTACATAATTAATTACCCCGCACATTTAATGAGCTATAGGAATTGGTGGGAAAAAAGTTCTGAAATTGGTTAATATGATTTCATGTGTTAATGAAACATTTTTAAAATTGATTAATATGATTTCACTTAGCATTTTTATCTTTTAGTTGCTTTTGATCATTGCTATTCAAATATAAATATTACGTGACCTGCATATCATCTTATTTGTTATTTTGGTAGCGCCTGCAACTGCCCTTCATCACCCCCAAGCATGTGCACAAAACCAATCTAAGGGGGTGGTATTGGGGGTTGTATGTGGAGGGGGACGAGAGCTGTGGAAGTCAGAAAAGCAATTTACTAATGAAAGGACTAGTCTCCTGTCTTTTACTTTTCATTTTCCTATTAATATCTCTCTCCTTACCCTTCTTGCCATGCCTGTTTTAGCCCAGCATTGTGATTCTGAATAGATCATTTTTTAACATTTTGCCAAAGAGATTTTCTACTACTCGCTTAGCATTTTTTTTTTAATTTGAAACCCCTCATGACTGAAGTTATATTAAAGATTATATGAGGCAATACTCCTTCAAGTTCCTTACAGCTGCCAAATTTATATTATTCAGGCTGCAAGAGAAACAGGTGCTCTGCAGGCTGCCAAAAATAAACTGGAGAAGCAAGTTGAAGAACTTACATGGAGGCTGCAATTAGAGAAACGCATGAGGGTAAGCATGTCAAGATTTAATGTATACATAAAGGTTTTTTTTTTTGGTTGTATTGTTATCAAATTTTCTCAACTAAATTTCTAATGATGAAACTTTCATCTTAGTTATGGTTTGACTTCACTTTTAAAACAGTTGATGACTGTTATCAATTAAGAGAGTAGGTCTAGAACATTAAGTTGCTTAGAGTAATGAAAACAAACTCTTTGCAATAGGTGTAATGCTTTTGCCCTTACCTGAGTTACATAACCATCACATTACGGCATTTCATGCATATTGAATGAATACGGAAGCTGAATTAAAATTTTTGTCCAACCAATATATTTTATCATCCAATTTTGCACATAAGCGGGGTTATAAAAATTAAGAATTATTCTCATATCAGGCCTTTAATATACATTAAAATTATTGTTTGGTACAAAACGGCCTCATGCAGAACATAAGGATTTTATCATCAAGTTTTATTCTCAATTTCACTATATATAAGATATGAGTCACAACCCAACGTGCATAAGCCCATATTGTGGCAGATTATACCACTCGGACAGAGAAATCCAATTAAAAATTTAGTCCTATCAACACATTATCAGTTCAACAAGTTTTATCATCCAAGATAGTGCATAATCAGATCCACTAAAAATTAAGAATTAGTCTCATAAAATGTTTTTCTTATTCATCAGCATTAATCTTTACACAACATTCTCATATGAAAAGGTAAGGGTCTTATGATCAAGTTACATTCGTGTTTACATCATACATAAGCACAAACATCAGTCTTCTCCGTTCCCATCAATTAATCTAATTAGATTTGAAGAGCTTCCTGTCCCAAACCTCACTCCAAATTTCTTGTATCACAACTGAAAAGATCATGATGTATATGGCAGGAATGAACATAAATCAAAGTAGGTAATATATGGTTCTTATTCAATAAACTATCAATAAAAACTGAAGGTTAAAATGAATGTGTCATGACAATGAATATTTTCATAATTCACGCTAAGAATTAGCAGGATTCAATTATACAAGTGACATTGTTCTTATGTGCACCGATTGTTTGCTTATTGTTAGGATTGTTACCTTATTTCTCGTGGGCCCAACTTGTCATATTATCATTTTAGTGTTGAATCTTGAACACTGCCGTTGCCAAGTCCCAAGTCCTGGATGAGAAAAGTGGAGGGTTGCGTTAGGTAGTCGACAGCCAGCGTAAAACTTGTCGAACAATAATGACATGAATCATTTAAGAAATTGTGTTAATGCTAGGGCGTCCCCTGGAAGCGACGCGCTGTATGGCCTGAATACAGTGACAAGTGTGCAAGGGCCGCTGCACCGGCGCCCGGGTGCAGTGTTAAATAGGCAAGGGTTCCCACATCAAGGACAGATGTGGGCAAAGAAGCTAGTCCATGAAACTAAAATTAGGATAGGAACTTGGAATATAGGTTCCCTTACAGGAAAATTAGTGGAATTAATAGATATTATGATTCATAGGAAGTTAAATATTTTGTGCATTCTGGAAACTAAATGGGTTGGAGAGAAGGCTAAGGAAATTGATAGTTTAGGATTTAAACTTTGGTATTCGGGTAGGAGTCGTACTAGAAATGATGTAGGTGTTATTATAGATAAGAATTTAAAGGATAATGTTATAAAAATTAATAGGATTGGAGATAGAATTATAGCTTTAAAGATTGTTGTGGATGATAAGATTGCTAATATTATAAGTGCTTATGCTCTAGTAGGTTTGGATATGAGTTCTGAATTAAATTTTTGGAATGACTTAGAAGAATTAATACAAAAGACACCTCTTGAAGAAAGAGTTTTTATTGGAGGAGATTTAAATGGACATGTTGGTAGAGAGGTAGATGATTTTAAAAGCATTCATGGTGACCATGGATTTGGAACGACGAATGAAGGTGGCAAGACCATATTGGATTTTTGTTTAGCTTATGATTTTTCAATTGCTAATACCTTATTTAAGAAAAAGAATGAACATCTCATCACTTATAAAAATGGATATAGTACAACCAAGATTGACTATTTTCTTATTAGAAAATTAAATCGTTTAGATTGCAAAGATTGTAAAGTTATTTCGAGTGAAAATTTATGTACCCAACATCGATTATTAGTTTTAGACTTTAAGATAAAGGGGCATAAAATAAAAAATAAAGAAAAACGATTTTCTAGGATTAGATGGGGGCATTTAAAAAATATTAACAAAAATATTTTTGGTAATAAGATTTTAGATCTTAAGGTTTTGTCTATGTATGAGGATGTCAATGTTTAAAATTGCGTATTCGGGTATTGAGGCGTTTTTCATTCGTGAGGCGAGGTGTAAGCCTCAAGGCGTTTTGAGGCGTAAGCCTCAAAATCAAAAGATTGCGTAAACATAAAATGATAAATTTTTTATATACTAATGGATGAATAATATAAAACATTAAAAAGCATAACATATGAAGTGAAATCAAAATATCCCAATAATAAGACAACATGAAATGTAGTTCAACTCAAAATTCTATATTTTCCAAATCCCAATAATCTTTTCATTAACATATAATTCCAATTTCCAAAAATAAATAGCAATGACATATCACATAAGAACTCATAAGTCATCAGCACTGTCATCACTAAGGGGTTCTTCATTTCAATCATCATTATGATGAACGGCTCTCTCCCCTTCCTTCTCTCCTATAGAGTCCAATGTCGGGCATTTACTTCAAGATTTATGTAAGTTTTAATATATATAGCGTGAGGCGTAAGCCTCATGCCAGTGAGGCGAGGCGGGTCTCAAGGCGGGCCTCAACCAAGTTGAGGCGCAAGCCTCATAAAAAAGACTTAAGGCGTAAGCATCGAGGCGTTTTTTACTGGAATTGCGCAAAGGCGGGCCTCAAGGCGAGCCTCATATTGCGCAATTTTAAACCATGGAGGATGTTAATGTTATGTGGGAAAAAATGGCTAGTGATATTAAGAATATTGCAAAAGATGTCCTTGGAGTATCAAAGGGAAAAGCTCCCAATAGTAAAAATAGTTGGTAGTGGAATCCAAATGTGCAAGAAAAGATTAAAAATAAGTTTTGTTATAAAAATTGGTTTAATTTTAAAAATTCTGATAATTGAGAAATATATAAAGTGGCTTGTAAGGATGCTAAGAGAGCAATATGCGATGCAAAGACATTAGATTTTAGTGATTTATATAATAAATTAGATACAGGGAGAAAGATATATGTATAAGTTAGCCAAACAAAGAGAGAGGAGTAGTAAAGATTTAGTTCAAGTGAAGTGTATTAAGGATGAAGATCAAAAAATACTTTTCTTAGAAGATGATATTCAACAAAGATGAATGAGATATTTTGCTAAACTTTTTAATGAAGATTGTGAAAATAAGATTGACTATAGTGACCTTAGCGCCCTAAATGAAAATAAAGATTTATGTTTTTATCGGCGTATTAGTAAAACTGAAGTTAGAGAGGCTTTAAAGAAAATGAAGGGTGGAAAAGCTGTTGGACCTGATGATATTCCAATAGAGGTGTGGAAATGCTTAGGAGATGAAGGAATTTCATGGCTTACTAAACTTTTTAATACTATTTTGAAGACTAAAAAGATGTCAGATGAGTGATGAATGAGTGTGTTAATTCCTATTTTTAAGAATAAAGGTGATGCACAAGATTGTGCGAATTATAGAGGTATTAAGTTAATGTGTCATACTTTAAAACTATGAGAGCGAGTTATGGAGCATAGGTTGCGGCGTGATACTAATGTTTCTCAAAATCAATTTGGATTCATGCCGGGTAGGTCGACTATGGAAGCCATACATTTATTAAGAGGTTTGATGGAAAAATATAGAAAAAATAAGGATGATCTACATATGATATTTATTGATTTAGAAAAAGCATATGATAAAGTTCCAAGAGAAGTGCTATGAAGAGTTCTTGAAAAGAAAGGAGTCAATAATGCTTATATTCAAATCATTAAAGATATGTATGCAGGAGCTATTACTTGTGTTCAAACACATGGTGGACGGACCAAGTATTTCCCTATTTCGGTTGGGTTACATCAAGGATCAGCCTTAAGCCCATATCTTTTTGCTTTAGTCATGGATGTCCTCACTAGACATTTGCAAGAGGATGTACCTTGGTGTATGCTTTTTGCTGATGAGATTCTTCTTGTTGATAAGACTAGAGAGGGAGTTGAAGGTAAACTTGAATTATGGAGGTTAACCTTAGAGTCTAAAGGTTTTCGCTTGAGTAGATCTAAAACGGAATATATGGAGTGTAATTTTAGTAGTAATAGACCTAGTGAGGGGATTGTGACTTTGGGCAATCAAGTCATTAATAAGAGTACACGTTTTAGATATCTTGGATCTATTGTTCAGAGTGATGGTGAAATAGACGGGGATATTATCAGCAGAATTCAAGTTGGATGGTTGAAGTGGAGGAATGCATCCTTGTTATGTGATAGAAATGTACCCATCAAACTTAAGGGAAAATTCTATAAGATGGTAGTGAGGCCTGCAATGCTTTATGGTGCCGAATGTTGGCCATTAAAAGAGAAGCATAATGCTAAGTTAAGTGTGGCAGAGATGAGGATGCTCAGGTGGATGAGTGGCTTTACCCTTAGAGATAAGATACGAAATGAGCATATACGTGAAAAGGTTGGAGTAGCTACAGTAGAAGATAAGATTAGAGAGAGTCGCCTTAGATGGTTTGGTCACATAAAACGGCGGCCTTCTGATGACCCGGTTAGGAGAGTAGAGGTATTAGATTTGACTTATGTTAGGAAAGGTAGGGGTAGACCTAAAAAAACTTGGCTAGAAAATATTAGTAATGACCTTTCTTTATTAGATTTAAACGAGAATTTGACTTTTAATAGGACACAATGGAGAAAAAGGATTCATGTAGCCGACCCCACGTAGTGGGATAAAGGCTTGATGTTGTTGTTGTTGTTGTACTCCCATTTAAGGATCCATCTTCCTTTCCCCTTTTCTTTGGTTTTAACAAACCTGTTGACTTGTCTGCCTAAGCTTGGATCATTTGCTTGATTACAAAGTTATCATTATGTTGTCTTAACATTCTGTTCACATATGCAAATATTTTATGTCATAATATAAAGCATAGTCATGAAGTTAATGTTGTACATGTCAATATGTTTACAAATGTCTATCTTCATGACAAATCTTGTCTTAGCATACTCTTAAGTAATGTATTATCATGTTTGTAGCAAGATACAAAGGTTCTGATCCTTATATCATGTTGATAGCCTCATCATATCCAAGTTCAAGTACACAAGAAATCGTATTACATTCAGGTCGAATAAAGCCCTTGTTTAGGATGTTAAACTAAGGATTACCTACCTAAAAACAAGCTTAACTCTTTGTAAACCCAAGCTCTGAAATATCAAATGGCTATGTAAGCACTTCACCACCGTTGACTTAATATAATTGAAGTCCCATTCTCTACATGACTACCCATCCCTTCGCACATTGCTCGCGCCCATCCTGCTCGTACTCAAAATGATGGGGACATCAGGTTTCGACATGTATACCATCGCCGGGGACGGCGATCGACGGCTTCGATTCATAGCCTATATTTTTGATGCTTTAGTTTTCTTTTCATGATTTTATTTCTTGTTTTCCATTTGTACCCCTATGAGGGATGTAGTGCTTATTGTAGCCCGAGGGCATCTTTGTCTTTATGCATTTTATTTTATTGTAAAGCCTATATAAGAGGCTCTTGTCTTTGTATTTGAGGATTATTGAAGATGAATGAAAATTTCCACATTTTGTTCTCTGTGTGAGTGCAAGGAGTTCTCTTGGTGAGTGCTTCCATTGAGATCTCTTAGTGAGTTCTCAAATTATTTTCTTTATTTTAAGTGCTCAGAATTATATTTCTTCTCCCACCAACTCCTCAAATTTTCCCCACCCATTGCTCTTGCCGCCGACCCCGAGACCCCTTCCCCACCGCCGGACAAACCCCCACTGCCGTCCACCACCGTGCCGACGCCCTTTTCCCTCCACCACCGCCACCCCACCATCTCCTTCCTCTCATTGAAATTTGATTTTCAAATTTCAATTATTTCCAAATTTAGACGGTCTATTTTAGGAAAGTTTTAATTTGTGAAAACAATTTCGCTCTCATGAAATTGGATTCATGAAATAATAATTTCCTAGTCATCCTCCAAATTTGGAACCCGCCACCTCATCCCTAAGCCTTTTCTCCTCTCATTGATGCCGTCGGCCCCTTATTGGGCCCTTCTTGATTGCTTAATTATTTCCTACTTCTAATTTGAAATTTAACTCCTAATTTCGAATTAATTCCCTCCGCTTTTGATTAAAACTGAAATTATTTCAGTTTTCCTATTCAAATCCTTGCCCCCCTCATTAAGCCGCCGGCCCCTGGATCTCTCCATTGGGAAAGCATTAATCCCCTCCTTAATTTGGGGATTTCAAATTTAATTCTCAAATTTTCCCTCATAAATTCCCTAAACTGAAATCAATTTCAGATTTCTAAAGTTTGAACCCCTTTTTTCTCACCCTACCGCCGGCCTTCTCCTCCCTCAACATCCCACCGGCCACCCCTCTCCCCTTTTGGAGAACTCTTGGCGACAACCATTCTTTCTCTCCTCAAATCATGCATGGAGGTTCCCGAATGGAATTTCGGGTTTGAATACGACGACCACGGACGCGTAGACATCCTCCGATCTCCATTTTTTGACGTCGGATTCGACTTCGACGATACCGTCGAGGATTATTTGGCTCGGATCGTACCCACCCTCATAGAGACCGTCGACGACCATTTTTCAGAGTATACTTGGATTGTTGAAGGACGACGCATCGCAACACCTCCACGACCCGTGCCCTCCTCTCCTTCCCTACGGATCTACGGCACCGTCTTCCTCGGAGTGGTCTCTTCGCTAGTGTGGCTCTTCTTCCTCCAACAAGCCTAGAATTAGGAACAAGAGCGTGGCCTCAAGGTGAGACAATCGCTTTGTTAACCGTTGGATTATTGTTGACCATTCATTTTCATTACTAATTATTGCCGTTGTCATTTTAAAGATCTTGTCAACTTAGTCGTATTCTCTTGCCTAGACATTGTTAACTTCTAAGAATATCTTTGAATCGTTAAATTTGTGAAGCATTGAATTGTAATCGCATTTCTTTAACAAACTTATATTAATTTCCGCAAAACAATTCCTGGTTTTACATCATGTGGTATCAGAGCATGGCTAGCATGCTATCCCTTTGCTAGATTGCATCCTAGGAGTCTACGTTAGCTTGCCTCTCTTCGTTTGCATGCATAACATCATTTTAATAGCTTTGTTGGCTGTTTTCCTACTGCGGTACAAAAAAAAATCTGCATCATTTTATTCATTTTAAGCAAGTCTAGTCATTGGTCTAAGTGCTGTCCTTGCCACCTCCACGTCCCAAACTGTTTAGGTTGCTTAGACAAACACTTGAGTTTGCTGTCCAATCACTTTCTGCACTTAGTACAACCCGTAGGAGGAGATCTAGGAAGTGTCCAGCTGCTGTCCACTGTTTTCTGCAGCTGTTCGACGTCCGTTAGTGAACCTATAGTCGCTGTTTAAGTGCTGCCTTGACCCGGGAACCTCACCAACTCGCTTAGGTGACTTCCCACTCTTATTTGCGTGCTGTCCCACACGTTCCAGCGGCTGTAACTTCAATTCCAGCAAACGTTTCAGTGGGATTAGTGGCTGTCCGTAGCTTAGGAAGCCATCCTAGTGATCCCTAGCACCCAACCATGGACTCAACTCATATGCAAGCAACCCTTGACCTCATTTTGGGCCAATTGGGTACCGTTACTCAGCAAATTCGCAACACCCAAACCGACTTAGCCGACTTTAGGCGCCACACGAGCGACCGTCTAGATAACATCGAGCGTAATGGAAATCCTGCAATTTATACTCCGTCAAGACCTCACTCACCTTATGGCGACGACAACCGACCCGATCAGGAACCCCATCGAGATCCCGGATGTTTTCACGACCACTACCCACGCAACCCTAGGCCGCCTCAAGAGCCCATAGGGGACGGCAACACTTGGAGAGACAATGACACTCAGTTACTGAAGAACATCAGGATTGACGCCCCGACCTACGACGGAACCCTTGACCCTCAAGTTTTCCTAGATTGGCTGAAGTCGATGGATAGTTATTTCAAATGGTACAACATCTCTGAGGCGAGGAAAGTGAGGTTCGCCGAGATGAAGCTCATTGGTCGAGCCAACCTGTATTGGACTAACTTAGAAAACATGCGCGAAGCTCGCGGTGAACACCCTATCAGCGATTGGAGAACCATGAAGCAAGAGCTTAGGAGAAAATACCTCCCACCTTCCTACTATCCCAAACTCCTAGATAAATGGAATAGACTGACTCAAGGAAGCAAACCTGTTAAAGACTACATCTCTGCCTTCGATGACTTCTTGATTCGCTGCAACGGCGAGGAGTCTGCCACCCCAACCCAAATCTTATCCATGTTTAGAGCTGGCCTTAGAGAAGACCTGCGTACGGAACTCTTTGCTCGAGGTATCGACTCTCTAGAGGCAGCCTGTAGCCTAGTTCTCAACCTTGAAGATTCTAGAACCCACTCCCAAACTAGGCACTATGACTCCCGTTCGAATTCGTATAGAACCTCGTCTGGACAATCTCAAGCCCGACCCTCAGGATCGACTGCAAACCGAACCCCTGCTAGTTCGGCCCCACCTCGTACGGACCTCAAAGGTAAAGCTCCCGAGCGTGACGCTTCCAAGCCCAATTCGGGAACCAAGTGCTATAGGTGTCAAGGATACGGACACATTGCGTCGCAATGTTCTAGCCCGTACAAAGTCACCATAATCAAAGAGGTGGACGAAGTGGAAGATGAACCTGAGATTGATTTGGTTCACCAAGTGGATGAGGAAGAAGACTCTTTTACTGAAGAAGAACCTGTGACCTTACAAGTTGTTAGGTGCGCTTTGGCCCAACCTAAGTTAAGCGACGATTGGCGTAGAACCTCTATTTTTCATACCTTCATTAAGATCGGAGAAAAGAGCTGCAAGGTTATCATAGATAGTGGAAGTTGTATCAACGCAGTCTCCTCAGCCATGGTCTCCAAGCTCAATCTGAAGGTGACCCCGCACCCAAATCCGTATAAGGTTTCTTGGATCAACTCGACTACTATAGAAATTAAGGATCGAAGCCTTATTCCAATAGAATTTGTGGGATATCAAGACAAGATTTGGTGCGATGTTCTAACCATGGATGTGGGTCAAATTATCCTTGGTTGCCCTTGGTTATTTGACAACGACGTCCATATTTATGGGAGGACGAACACCTGTGTTCGAGCACAATGGAAAGAAAATCAAGTTAATGCCTTCTCAACCTAAACCTCCCAAAACGGAAAATAAGCCTACCTCAGCCAAGCAAAGTAAAGGCCTCCACTTACTGACAGCGAAAGAAGTGGAAACTGAGATCACCCAAGGAGCCCCTATGTATGCCCTAGTGGCTAGAGAGGTAGACGATGACCAGAAAGAACCAATCCCCGATGCCGTTAAACCTCTCCTTGAAAATTTTGCGGATGTTTTCCCCGAAGATTTACCTAACCAACTGCCACCCCTGCGGGACATACAGCACGCAATAGACTTGGTGCCAGGAGCATCCCTACCCAACCTTCCTCACTACCGTATGAACCCGACTGAACACTCTGAGCTTAAGAAGCAAGTTGATGAACTCCTTCAACGCGGATTCATCAAGGAGAGCCTTAGCCCCTGCGCTGTGCCTGCTCTTTTAACACCCAAAAAGGACGGCTCGTGGCGAATGTGTGTTGATAGCCGCGCTATCAACAAGATTACTGTCAAGTATAGATTTCCCATTCCTCGGCTGGATGACATGCTGAACATGATGACTGGAGCCACACTCTTTTCCAAGATAGATCTTAAGAGTGGGTATCATCAAATTAGGATCCGCCCCGGGGATGAATGGAAAACGGCTTTCAAAACCAAAGATGGACTTTATGAATGGACTGTTATGCCGTTTGGACTGAGCAACGCCCCTAGTACCTTTATGAGAGTTATGACTCAAGTTCTGAGACCTTTCTTAGGAAAGTTCGTAGTAGTATATTTTGATGACATCTTGATCTACAGCACTTCGGTGGACCAACATCTCAAACATATAACGCAAGTCTGTGAAGATTTGAGGAAAGAACAGCTGTTCGCTAACCCTGCTAAGTGTAAATTCCTCACCAATAGTGTGACCTTTCTTGGATTTATAATCTCAACTCAAGGAATATCGGCGGACCCAGAAAAGGTGCGAGCTATAAATGAGTGGCCAGAACCTAAGAATATTCGGGATGTTAGGAGTTTTCATGGATTGACCACATTCTATCGGAGGTTTATACGAAATTTCAGCACCATTGTAGCCCCAATAACTGACTGTCTTAAGAAAGGGGAATTCAATTGGACAACAGCCGCGACCAAGGCTTTTGAGGATATTAAAAAGAGAATGGTAGAAGCCCCTGTTATGCGACTCCCTGATTTTTCCAAAGTATTTGAAGTAACTTGTGACGCATCAGGGATCGGAATAGGAGGAGTCTTGTCACAAGAGGGACATCCCGTAGCATACTTTAGCGAGAAACTCAATGACATACGACAAAGGTACTCTACTTACGACAATGAGTTTTATGCTATCATTCAGTCCCTTAGGTATTGGAGGCACTACTTACTACCTCAGGAGTTTGTAATATTTTCGGATCATGAGGCTTTGAGGTACATCAACTCCCAGAAGAAGTTAAATGCCCGCCATGGCCGTTGGGTTGAATTCCTACAAGAATACTCTTACACTATCAGACATAAGGCCGGGGCTGAGAATAAAGCAGCTGATGCGTTGAGCCGGAGGATAATGGTCACTAGAGAAATGAAAACTGAAATTGTGGGTTTTGAACGAATTAAGGATGACTATCAAGAATGCCCTGATTTTAAAGAAATCTATGCCTCCCTAGTGTCAGGAGATACTCCAGCGATAGATGATTTCTTATTAGAGGATGGGTATTTATTTAAGTCTCAGAAGTTATGTATTCCCCACACCTCTCTTCGTGAATTTCTTGTGTGGGAATTACATGCTGGAGGCTTAGCTGGACACTTTGGGCAATCTAAGACCATTGCAGCCGTTGAGCATAGGTTCTTCTGGCCCAGCCTTAAGCGTGATGTCAATAGGCTAATCAAACGTTGTCATACCTGCCAATTGGCTAAACAAAGAAAGCAAAACACCGGACTCTACACACCACTCCCTGTCCCTAACTGTCCTTGGCAAGACGTTAGTATGGATTTTGTCCTAGGCCTACCCAAAACTGTTAGAAAACACGACTCCATCTGTGTTGTAGTAGATCGTTTTTCTAAGATGGCCCATTTCCTCCTATGTTCTAAAACTTTCGACGCCTCCAAAATTGCCAAACTTTATTTTGATGAGATTGTCCGACTCCATGGACTCCCTAAGACAATTGTGTCGGATCGGGACGTGAAATTTACAAGTTACTTCTGGAAAACGTTATGGATCAAAATGGGTACGAAGCTGAATTTCTCCACCGCCTTTCACTCTCAAACCGATGGCCAAACAGAAGTCGTTAATAGGAGCCTCGGGAACCTTCTAAGGACTCTAGTTGGTGATAACATTAGGGATTGGGATTCCAAACTACCCATTGCTGAATTCGCCTACAACAATTCCATCAACAGAACTACCGGTATGAGTCCTGCTGAAATTGTTTATGGATACCAACCTAGGCAACCCATAGATTTACTCCCCATGAGTCCTAGTCTTAGAGTTTCAGAGTCTGCATCTGCATTTGCATCACATATCCAGGAATTGCATCAAGAAATTAATAAAAGAATTGTGCAAAGTAATGAGAAATACAAACTTAATGCTGATCTTAGGAGACGCTTCAAGGAGTTCGAAGTTGGAGACTTTGTCATGGTTCGGATTCGTCCGGAGCGGTTCCCACCAGGGGCCGTTAAGAAACTACATGCTAAGAGCGCTGGTCCCTTTAAAATAACTTCTAAAATAAACAGTAATGCCTATGTCTTGGACCTTCCAAAAGGTTTCAACATGAATCCCACGTTTAACATTGAGGATCTAGTAGTACCTGATTTTAACCCTGAAAATCCATTAAATCTTGAGCCTTGTGAGTCCATACCTTGTGAGATCCCAAACCTACCTCCACTTCCCAAAATTCCCCCATTACCTAATAAGGAGAAGATTGAAACCATACTCAGTGATGAGATCATTTCCACCAGGAACGGCGGGCGCCAAAGATACTTAGTTCGCTGGAGAGGACAGTCGGAGACGGAGGATACGTGGTTGGATCGTGAGGAGATACAGAGACTAGACCCCGACCTGCTGGAGTGGTACGAGAGTTCTCAGGACCCTTACTCGACGGGGTCGAGCTTTCTCCCACCTGGGGAGAATGATGGGGACATCAGGTTTCGACATGTATACCATCGCCGGGGACGGCGATCGACGGCTTCGATTCATAGCCTATATTTTTGATGCTTTAGTTTTCTTTTCATGATTTTATTTCTTGTTTTCCATTTGTACCCCTATGAGGGATGTAGTGCTTATTGTAGCCCGAGGGCATCTTTGTCTTTATGCATTTTATTTTATTGTAAAGCCTATATAAGAGGCTCTTGTTTTTGTATTTGAGGATTATTGAAGATGAATGAAAATTTCCACATTTTGTTCTCTGTGTGAGTGCAAGGAGTTCTCTTGGTGAGTGCTTCCATTGAGATCTCTTAGTGAGTTCTCAAATTATTTTCTTTATTTTAAGTGCTCGGAATTATATTTCTTCTCCCACCAACTCCTCAAATTTTCCCCACCCATTGCTCTTGCCGCCGACCCCGAGACCCCTTCCCCACCGCCGGCCAAACCCCCACTGCCGTCCACCACCGTGCCGACGCCCTTTTCCCTCCACCACCGCCACCCCACCATCTCCTTCCTCTCATTGAAATTTGATTTTCAAATTTCAATTATTTCCAAATTTAGACGGTCTATTTTAGGAAAGTTTTAATTTGTGAAAACAATTTCGCTCTCATGAAATTGGATTCATGAAATAATAATTTCCTAGTCATCCTCCAAATTTGGAACCCGCCACCTCATCCCTAAGCCTTCTCTCCTCTCATTGATGCCGTCGACCCCTTATTGGGCCCTTCTTGATTGCTTAATTATTTCCTACTTCTAATTTGAAATTTAACTCCTAAGTTCGAATTAATTCCCTCCGCTTTTGATTAAAACTGAAATTATTTCAGTTTTCCTATTCAAATCCTTGCCCCCCTCATTAAGCCGCCGGCCCCTGGATCTCTCCATTGGGAAAGCATTAATCCCCTCCTTAATTTGGGGATTTCAAATTTAATTCTCAAATTTTCCCTCCTAAATTCCCTAAACTGAAATCAATTTCAGATTTCTAAAGTTTGAACCCCTTTTTTCTCACCCTACCGCCGGCCTTCTCCTCCCTCAACATCCCGCCGGCCACCCCTCTCCCCTTTTGGAGAACTCTTGGCGACAACCATTCTTTCTCTCCTCAAATCATGCATGGAGGTTCCCGAATGGAATTTCGGGTTTGAATACGACGACCACGGACGCGTAGACATCCTCCGATCTCCATTTTTTGACGTCGGATTCGACTTCGACGATACTGTCGAGGATTATTTGGCTCGGATCGTACCCACCCTCATAGAGACCGTCGACGACCATTTTTCAGAGTATACTTGGATTGTTGAAGGACGACGCATCGCAACACCTCCACGACTCGTGCCCTCCTCTCCTTCCCTACGGATCTACGGCACCGTCTTCCTCGGAGTGGTCTCTTCGCTAGTGTGGCTCTTCTTCCTCCAACAAGCCTAGAATTAGGAACAAGAGCGTGGCCTCAAGGTGAGACAATCGCTTTGTTAACCGTTGGATTATTGTTGACCATTCATTTTCATTACTAATTATTGCCGTTGTCATTTTAAAGATCTTGTCAACTTAGTCGTATTCTCTTGCTTAGACATTGTTAACTTCTAAGAATATCTTTGAATCGTTAAATTTGTGAAGCATTGAATTGTAATCGCATTTCTTTAACAAACTTATATTAATTTCCGCAAAACAATTCCTGGTTTTACATCACAAAACCCTCTCAATCAAATGCCTTCTCCTCCCATCATTCTTCTCCTTTTCTTGCATCCACCATCTCTCGATATCCCCAACTCGCTCCCATGTTCTTCGATCGAGACCCCAAAACCCTCGACAACGAGCAGCGATGTAAGTCATGTAGAGAACTTTCTGAAGAAGGCACAAGTGGGATATGTAATGAAGAAGCCAAGAAGTAATGTAAGAAACTCCTTGAATAAGGCATGGATGTGACTTACAATGATTAAAACCAAGGGAGTCGCACCTGAGTTTGTTGGGAGAAGGCATCTTCAAGAGTAGTGTCAGTGAAAGAGAAGAGGAGTTCAAGCACTTACGGATTTGATTAAAATTCTTCTTGAAACTTGCCATGTTGTTCGACAATTGGCCGTCTCTCTCTTTCTTCACCTCATTACCTTTCTACTTTCTCTTTCTATCTCTCCTCTTTCTCTCCTTTATTTCTCTCCATCTTTCTTCCTCTCTCTTTCACAATCCTTTTCTTTATGTATATCTCACTTTCTCTCTCCTCTTGCTCATTTTCTCTCCTCTCACTCACTTTCCATACAAAGAAGTGGATAAGCTTTGTATGCACTATTCTTAGCACACCAAATGATATTATAGGTAAAAGGTCATGACCCTAACACTCTAATTGGGTGGTTTTGTCATAAAATGACACCAGTAAATTATGGTTACCGCTAGGGCCTGCAAGTTCTCCAATGGCTCAAAACTTTTGAGTAATGAATCATAAGTTGCATTGATAGAGCATAAAACCCTCGGCTAGTTTAAGGTTGACTTATATTTGCCTCTTCAGACAAACATCCATCCTAGGTTTATAAGATTTCTTTGAACGAAGCAACCCATGGTTGTTGACAAGGATGCTTTGGTCAAATAGGGTCGACTACCTCCTTTGATTAAGTAGACAAGGTTGATGAAAACTTGGAATGATATCCTAATCAGATCAAGCACCCCCCCACCCCGGCGGCATACACACACACAAACTATTCACTCTAAGTTTACAGTGGTAAAATTTACAATTTTAAGTCAAATCATTGCTACTATACACGGAGGACTAAGTATATATATCTAACTATTAGCTTTAATCAAAAGTTCTCTCTTTCCATTGGGAGGGTTAATCAACAATAGGAGCTTGAGCCTTTGGGCCTTGTAAAATGAGGGGAAAATACTAGATAGTGTCTTATCTTAAATCTTTTTAAAATTTAACAAAACACACCTAAAACTTTCCTAGCGAGAGATAAGGGCTTGAATTTTTGTAGCCCACATTCACCTTCTAAATACTTTCTTTAATTATGACTAGGTAAGCATCGTGCACACCACATGACATAAATACCTCAACTCATAACTTCCCATGCATCCAATCATGCACATGAACATATCATTGACCACCAATAGAATGCTACCTTAGTACAAATTAAGGATATTGCTTTCATTTGATAATTTCATTCAATTTTCCAAACTTGAACTGACTTATTCAAAACAATCATGGGATTGCTTCTCTACTATGTGTCCGTTTAAGCTGAAACCTAAGGAAATTGTCATACAATGGCAAATTTTGATTGTTTGTTCCACCTTCTCAATACTTAAAATATTCGAATTCAAAAGAAATTAGGAGGCATGCCTGTTAACTGGATTGAGGTT
Source organism: Dendrobium huoshanense (assembly GCA_016618105.1). NCBI lineage: Eukaryota > Viridiplantae > Streptophyta > Magnoliopsida > Asparagales > Orchidaceae > Dendrobium > Dendrobium huoshanense. The sequence continues at coordinate 33,728,578 of CM028354.1, read as the reverse complement.
TTGAAGGAATATACATTTGTACCATTTTATGTTGGGGGTAGAAAATTAGCTTGTTGATAACATGATTAGGGCTGGTGTTTTTTTTGCATAAAATGAAAGTTAAGTGATTTGTTTTGATCACAATAAGGATGATTTTTTTTACTTGTAAGGACTTAATGAATGACTTAAATAGTGACTTATCTTTGTTTGATGATAGTTTTATTTTTTAAGGGGATCGTCTTTATATTCTTGAATCATCATTGAGTCATTTTTTTATATCCTCAAATTGCATTATGATAGTGTTGCAATATATGATTGACGTTAGATATTGTTGGCCAGGTTTACACATGCTGTAGTGTGAATTGTTTTAAGAGAATTTGTTAAATAGCTTAAGAAAAAGGAAATAGCATTGGACTTTACACATTGAATAGTGCTAGAAATGTTCCAATAGCTGTTTGGTCTACAATCAAATTGTTGCACACACTCTTGGTTTAGTCTTTGAGTACCCTACTGCGTACCTTTAACAATCAAATTATGGGTCAGTTTGTGCTTTATAGGCAGGGCGTCATTTGCATATTGGCTTAGTTCTGTACGGCCACAGTTGCCAGGCCAAAAGGCACTATACCTTAATAATTTTCAATCTAATGTTTACTTGTATTGTCAAATCAAATTGCTTTTTTATTACATGAAAAATTGTTAAACTAACTTTTTACACAAAATGTTAAAATGTCTGTTAATTTTGATTTTTGACATCGTATGGTTTTTGCTACTTGGGCTTTAACTGAATTATACGCTGATGTTGCGATTATCATTAGCTATGTTGTGGTTTTTGGCTGTTAACATTGTTTATATTGATTTGTGATGCGGACATCCAACCGTCCATGCCAATCCGAGGAGGAGTTGAAGATCGACGACCAAGATCACTTTGTTTTATTTTCGTTTATTAAGTGTATTTTAATTTAGTTTTGCAATTTCCCTTTTTACCCTCTTTTCTTATGTAAGCCCAAGGGGCAAATATGTCTTTTAATTTCTTTGGAGGCCTATATATAGAGGCTCCTTCTCATGTATTAGGTAGGATGGATTATTAATAAAATTTGTGTTTTTGCACTTGTGTTCTTTGGGAAGAACGTTAGTGAAATCCCTATGGGAGGGAGTCGGAGTTTCCACCAGCCGCAGGATGGGTCCGGGCTCGTGGCGTGAAGTCCCTTGGAGAAGGGCAACGTAGTACCCGTCAGCCGCAGGATGTGTCCGGGCTCGCGGTTGTATCTTTGATATTTTGTTTATTTGCTTTTTGCTCCTTCTTATTGTTCTTCATCGTTATCTTCATCTTCTTCCTCTACCTCCGTCCACCATCGTCGTCTCCGTCCCCACCATAAGCCGTCGGCCACCTGTCATCTTCCCATGGCCATGCCTCCTTCCAATTTGGGTTGGCAAAATCGAGAGGGAAAATTCATGACAATTTTGGATTTCAAATTTCAAATTTGAAATCTTTCCTATTTGGGTTTGATCCATATTTGGAAGGTTTTAACTCTCCAATTCAAAATTCAAATTTGAATTGCAAGGAGATGAGCCATTAATCCCTCCAAATTAAATTAGACCCATCCAACCTCCACCGTCTCCACATGATATTCATGCTTTCCTAAATTAGATTGCATAAATTTGGCAACTATTATTTAAATTAATTCAAATCAATTTGAATTTCAAATAGTTACTATATTTATATGTCTTATTTTAGGAAACCCTTTTGAATTAATTCTTATTTGAATTTTAAATCAAGAGAGGATCAAATATTTCTTTCCTATCTTGACTTATTAATTAAGTAAGTATTAATGGACCCATTAATTTCCTCCCACCACATATATGCTGCCGGCCCCTCCTCAAATAAATCATAGAATTTTATTTCCAAATCCATATTCCCCACTTAGGAAGTACTCAATATCCCCTCATCTAAATTGGCCGAAATTTCCTCTGGTCCGTTTCCTGACTCCTCCACCCATATCTCTAATTAATTCCTATTTCACTTCCTCAATCCCGTAACTCTCACCTAGCTGAATTTGTGTTTTGCTTGATTTATTCCAAAAAAAGAAACCCCTTGTTTGGAAACAAATCCCATCAGTTACTCCTCTCCAAAGCCACCGTTCCTCCCTCTTTCTCCCCCACTTCCTTCTCAAGCCCGTAAGAGTGGATGGGAATTTTCTCCTGAGATTTTCTCTTCAAGTGCAGGCTGAAATTTCCCAAAACCTGTAACAGATTTTGCTTTCAGCTTTCTATTCCCAACTACTAAAATCTGAGAATTTTCTCTCAGATTTTTTGTTTAAAGCTGAGGCACATTTCTCAGTCTTTCTCTTCTCCATTAAGGCTAGGCTTCTCCTTCAATCTTCCCTAGACCCTTATCTACTGGAACCTGAGAATTTTTCCCAGATTTTGAATAAAAACATGAAGAAATTTTTCAGATTTTGTGAGACATTTGAAGTTTGTCCATCTGCCATAGCAAAGCGATTTCCGTTCTACATCAGTTTGGTATCAGAGCATGGTTGCTCGCCCGTGATGCGAACTCGACGGAGTCGAGTCTTTTCCACCCCAGGAGAATGATGCGGACATCCAACCGTCCATGCCAATCCGAGGAGGAGTTGAAGATCGACGACCAAGATCACTTTGTTTTATTTTCGTTTATTAAGTGTATTTTAATTTAGTTTTGCAATTTCCCTTTTTACCCTCTTTTCTTATGTAAGCCCAAGGGGCAAATATGTCTTTTAATTTCTTTGGAGGCCTATATATAGAGGCTCCTTCTCATGTATTAGGTAGGATGGATTATTAATAAAATTTGTGTTTTTGCACTTGTGTTCTTTGGGAAGAACGTTAGTGAAATCCCTATGGGAGGGATTTGGAGTTTCCACCAGCCGCAGGATGGGTCCGGGCTCGTGGCGTGAAGTCCCTTGGAGAAGGACAACGTAGTACCCGTCAGCCGCAGGATGTGTCCGGGCTCGCGGTTGTATCTTTAATATTTTGTCTCTTGTTTTTGTTTGTTCCTTCTTATTGCTCCTAGTAGTCATTTTCATCTTCTTCCTCCTCATCTTCGTTTGGCCTCCGAATTCACCTCCCACCCTCTTTGAGATTTCCTAATTTGGTTGGATTAATTTAGGGATTGATTTGAATTTGAAATTATTCAAATTCAAATTTCAAATTCTTTTCTAATTTAGCTCATCTATTTTGGGAAAGTATTTGATTTAGATCTATTTTGAATTTTAAATTCAAGAGTACTTAAATTAAATCTTTCCTAAATTTAAACCATAAATTAGGAATCCTGATTTGCTCTCATTAAATCACTCCCTCATTAACTCAAAATTTTCCCTCCACAAATCCCTCATTTCAAATTCAAAACATTTTGAATTTTGAAATCTTTCCTAATTTAACTTTTATATTTTAGAAAAGTATTTATCCATATCTATTTGAAATTTAAAATTCAAAGGATTTTTAATAAATACTTCCTAAAATCAATCCAACCATAATACACCACAATTAAAGCTCTCTATAATCCCAGCCCTCCCACTAATACCGCCGACCCCATTAGCTGAGTTGGGAATTATTTCCTAAATCTTAATCTGGCATTTCGGCAATAAATCCAAATCATCTCAAATCCCCTCTTGCCGAAATCTCCTGATGCCTATTTCTATTTGATTTATTCCAAAAGCCCTGTTTGGAAACAAATACATCCTTATTTCCCCACTCCAAACCGCAGATATCTCCCTGGTTTCCACCGCCTCTCCCTCAGCCATCCTTCACCAAGAAGTGAAGCCTCTTGTTCCCCCTTCAAACCTGTTTTTCTCCTAGTCTTTGAAATCTGAATTTCTCTCAGATATTTGGTTAAAATCTGAAACCATATTCCAGCTTCTGGGAAGAGTATTTTGGGAACTTTTCTGTTCCCCTTTCAAGAAAATTATTACAGGATTCAAGGAGCAGAATTCCCTCAGCCTCCTCAACATCCCGCCGCCCCTTCCTAGCCAGCTCCCTCTCTTAAATTCCCTTTCCACCATTGGTTCTCTAGTGGATTGATTTCCTGGTTTCCTACTACTTCACGCTCTTCTTCCCTCAACACCAAAACTGAGATTTCTTCTCAGATTTGAGAGATAAATCCAGATTTATTTCAATTTTTGCAAGGAAAAATTTCATATTTTGGAGAGGAGATCCTCTCCCGAGAAAATCGTCCTACCCGTTCTACATCAATTTGTTATGCATGGAAAAATAAAATTTAACTATTGATGTTGTTTATGTAGCACATTTGAACAAGGCTTTTAAAACCGGACCGGTCAATGAACCGGAAGGAGGGGTTAGAGGTTTGATGGTTCGACCGGGGTCGAACCGGATAACGTATAAATATTTATTATATTTAAATATTATAATAATGACACAATTATTTATAAATATATAACAAAAATTGAAAAAAAAATATAATACTTTTACTTATATAATAGTGAAATGTTAGCCAAATAAATTCAAATATTTAAATCTAAAGGAAAATCATATAGGATCAATTAGAGTTTTAAAAATAAATACAATTAAATCTACTAATTTAGTAATTTTTTAACTAATTTAATATTTTTAATTTTAACAGTATACATTAGACATATCTCTAACTTTTATTTTTAGTAATATAACTAATTAATTAGAATTATTAACTTAGAAGAAAAAAAAAAAGTGACTAAGCCTGAAAAAAAAAAAAATGCCTTGTCCCGCCTATGTAAACCCTTCCCAGTTCCCGCCTAAGCCTTCCAATCATAAGAAAAAAAAAAGCCTTTTAGTCCCACACCGTGAAAGAAGAAAGTATTTTGCTTTATATAATAAGACCTTTTGAAAAGGTTAGTAATTGTGTTGTATGCTCTATCCCGTGGTTGTGAGTATACTGCTAGTACTAAATATTTTATTATATAATAAAATTATTTTGATTTAATAGATAATTAATGACTCATATTTGCCCCCATGCTGCATCCCCGCCCCTACCTCCGCCGAATCCGGCGAAGATGCTGCACAGCCGCTGTGGATCAAGAAGTCGATGCGAAAACGGTTATGAGAAATCGGAGCCGGTTTTCCGGTTGAACGGTCGAACCGGCGGTTCGAACGGTCCGAGACCGGTTCGACGCGAAAACGGTTCTCAGGCGAACCGAAACCGGCCGGGCAGCCGGTTCGCGGTTCAACCGGTTGAACCGGCCGGTCCGGTCCGGTTTTAAAAGCCTTGCATTTGAATTTTACTAAATCAGTCTCTTTTCCCCTAAAAATGGATCTTTGTGTGTTATTTTATATTTTTCATGAAGCTGTCAAGGCTTCAGAGTTGCCCGTCTACATTTCCATATTTTCTTTGTTTGTGGCTGATGACTTGTTTTCCTATACTAGTGACAGATTACAATTTCCTTCCTGTTGAATCATGGGTTGATATGGCTTCTATGAGTGTTAGATACTTATAAAATTGCTCTTAGAATACTGCTTATGATGTAGACCTTAACCTTCATCTGTTTAGGTTGACATGGAGGACGCAAAATCACTAGAAAATGCCAAGTTGCAGTCGGCTTTACATGAAATGCAGCAGGAGTGTAAGGAGACCAAAGCTCTTCTGGTAAAGGAGAAGGAAAGTGCTAGAAGAGCTGCCGAGGAAGCAGCTAACTTAAGAGTGGTGCCAGTCATCGATACACCTCTAATGGATAAGCTTACTGCTGAAAATGAAAAACTGAAGGTATGCATACAATATTTGTTTGCATTTCTCGTAGTCTATCAACTTTATTCTTTCACCCTGTAGATTGCTGTCAACTTCCCTCTTGTTAAGGTTCTTATTCTCTCTCACTTTCTCTATTTCCTTTCATACTTAACGCCTCTCTTTTCTTTTACTCGTTTGATTTTTAAGGCATTGGTGAGTTCTCTTGAGAAAAAAATTGATGAAACTGAGCAGAAGTTTGAAGAAGCAAGTAGATTGAGTGAGGAAAGACTCAAGAAATCTCTTGAGGCTGAGTCAAAGATGCATCAATTGAACAATTCAATGCAAAGGTTCTTGGATCTCTGCAAATTCTGAAATTTCGCTTCCAATAGTATGATAGTTATCTTCTCTCTTTTTGTAATTTTGACAACTGAGCTGCTTTATCATTACAGTTTAAAAGAGAAGCTCTCTGACATGGAAACAGAGAACCAAGTCCTCCGGCAGCAGTCCTTACTAAATTCTCCTATTAAACCGATGTCTGAACATTTAGCAATTACAACCACTCCGATGAAACATGTATGAATACATCATGAAGAGGTACATTTCATTTCATCTCCATTCATGTGCCTCATGCATTTTTTTCTTTCCTGCAGGATTTGGAAAATGGCCAGTTCAAATCTGTAGAGGCCAAGGTTTTTTTATTATCGTTTAATTTTTCTTTTTTAACTTTGTTGCCTATTTTCTTTTTATCATTCTGCTCCCGTCTTTTGCAGGAACCACAGACTGCACCCCCAGCAATCAAGGATTATGCAATTTCTAGTAAATTAACGATTCCAAATGCTGAAAGACAACATGTATGTTGTAAACTATCTAAATTATCCTTTTTTATTTATTTCAAATTAATAATTGGAAACTGTTGTCTTGCAGGAGAGTGTTGACGCTCTTTTCAATTGTGTTGTAAAAAATATTGGTTTCAGCAATGGGAAACCTGTTGCTGCATTAACAATTTATAAATGCTTTCTTCATTGGAAGTCTTTTGAATCAGAAAAAACAAGTGTCTTTGACCGTCTTATCCAGACTATCGGTACCGCTATTGAGGTAGTATTTTTTATTGTAAGAATGTGCTATATAATGCTTTTTTTACTTCTGACCTAATTACAGAACTGACATCTGGTTGCATCTAAATTCAGGGTTTCATCCTTTTTTTTCTTGAGTTTCTTGATTTATTATCCTTTGGCAATAAGTCATGCATTTTCTATAGATTCTGGAATTCTGAAATGCATGCTTCTTTTCTTATATGAAATATTTGATATGTTCAATTCAAGGTTTTCAACTTTGTAAGTGTCGTGATTCGATCGTATATATTATTCTAGCCTTGAGTCAGCCCTATTCATTGTGTCAACAACTTGAATGTGAGGATACTGTTTAATGTCCAATAACAAAACTTTCAATGTGGCACATGAAAGGAGAATGGAGAAGTTTTTGCTGTATTTCTTACAGTCCCCACCTGTTTTCCGCCGTTGCCAGTAAATTCCGCTGTATTTGGCATTTACAATGTAGGCCTGGTTTATGGTACAAAGGAGTTTGGTCTTTAAAAAGTAAAACTTTGACAACTCCTTTCATAAATCCCCATTCTCTTGTATTTCATATAAAAACGCCTCTGCCACTTCGTATGCCTCTTTTGGCATGGCACAAAACGTGCAATTTCACTGGTCAATTTACACGGAGTTGTTATTTTTGTTCTTAAAATAATTCTGTATTGAGTGATTTTTATGCAACATGCATATAAAATCTCATATCAAATCAAATTAGAAACTTCTGATCCTAATAATTTGCCAGATGTCCTCCTAATTAACTGACACATCTCTCATGATCTTTGTTTAAAATCTTGTATTCTATCAGAATATGTTGGCTGGCCTTTGTTTTTTTTTTTGCTAGATGTAGGCAATTTTATTTTTTAGCTCTATCTAGGGTTATGTTCTTGAGTTTTGTGTTCTTTAGATTGCTTATGACTGATATGTGGTAATGGTATTATTGTGCTTGGCCATGGAATCTGTTCTTTTCTATATTTGCGGGCTCTTTTCATAGTCCTCAAATTCATAAGCAAGCACGCTCTTCAATCCTTTAATTATTGAATCTTTTTTTTTATTAAACTTGTAACTTCACTAATCATATTATCATACTGTATTTTAAGAAAAAAATTAGGTATGATATTACCTAAATAATACAGAATAACTATTCTGAAATTTGATTATAATTTTTGGTATTCTTATCTTTCTAGATGAGTTGCATCATTGCAGCCATAGTACATATCTATTTTATTCTTGGTATTACATTTTTCAATGTAATTCATGTGTGCAACTTGCATTCCTTCTGACATAAGTTTTTAATGCAGAATGATGAAAGCTATGATCACCTAGCATATTGCTTATCCAATACAACAGCGCTTTTATTTTTGCTGCAAAAGAGTTTAAGAGCTGCTGGCAGTGCTCCACGCAGGAAAACTCCGCCACCAACTTCACTATTTGGGAGGATGACTCAAGTATAAGTCCTTTTTTTTGCTCAAGTTAACTTCTTATAATCATATTTGTAATCTTATAAACTTACGATGGCCATTGATTTTACTTTTTGATTCCTTTCCAAAGGGCTTCCGGTCTTCTCCATCTTCTGTAAACCTTTCTGTGGATGGTCTGGATTTGGTGGTGCGACAAGTTGAAGCAAAGTACCCTGCTTTACTCTTCAAGCAGCAACTTACAGCTTATGTGGAGAAGATATACGGCATTATTCGGGATAATATGAAAAAGGATTTAACACACTTGCTTACCTTGTGTATCCAGGTATGCTAAGATCTATTTGTTGACAATATTGTTTCTCCTAACAAAATGCTGTCATTTTTTTTAATTCAGTAATAAACATAAATTGAAGAGGCCTTAAGGGTTTTTCAACAGGATAACACCAGAAGATTTCCTCTAAAGAAAATAAGATATGTTTTAAACTAGGGCTCCAAATTAACTTCAATTGTAAGAAGTCAATCACAAATCATTAACAGGAATGAATAGAACTCAAAACACAATAAGCCTGTTTGATATGGGGAGCACTTCTTTTTTAAATAAACTTGTTTACCTATAAAGTAATTTTTAACGTACAAAGTTGGTGATAAAATCTTTGTATCCCTTTCTAAAATTGAAGAAATAAAATATTGTCTTGATGATAAAAGAGCTCTTGGCTCGTTCCATCCTGGTGTTTCACGTCCTTCTTTAACTTGACTATTTTAACTGTTTTCCAAAGTCTTTCAGTTTTTATGTCAACGTGCCAATGCTCTTATAGTAGTTACAAGACCTAAAGAGTGATGCATTCTTTGCTGTGACATCTTTCCGGTTTCCTACTCTTTTGTGGCCTGTTCTATTCGATGACTTATTTCTTTTTTTTTTTTCTGATCCCAATCTCTGTTCAAACTTTTTTATGGTTTCTAGTTTTCACGGTCTTACTTTATTTAATTACTTTCAATGATTATTTTGGAGCCATTTGATGATTCTTCTTGAGTTGTTTGATGACTAATTGCCACCTTTCCTTATGTTCTGAATTTAGTGTCGGCCTTGCATTCATTTCTGCTTTCAGTTGTGATCGAGTATGGAAGTTGCATCATCTTTCTGTGATGTGATACCACATGCGAAGGAGCTTCTTAAGAAAATTAAAAGCGATTGACAATGGAATTACAATTAAGAGCTTATTGAGATAACAAGTAAAATCATTAAAGGTTCTTAGTGTTAACTTGCTTAGGCGAAGGAGTACAAGTAGATTAGCCAAAACTCCTAGGTAACCAAAGATAGTAGCAATACCAAAAGCTATTAATTAACAATCCACAATTTAATAAAGAGAGTTTTCACCTTGGGGATTGATCACTCAACTATACTAGGCTTAGCGGGAGAAGATCTTCAACACACTTAACGATGCCATGAGGAAGGTCGCAACACCAATGATCTTGAGCCACGGAAAGTTTGACGGTGGTGGAGGCACGGACGGATAGTCGTTGACGGTCCACGAGTAGTCCTCGAATTGTTCGTCGAGGACGTCTATGAGTGTGGGGAGGATGCGATTCAAGTAGTCTTCCACCGTGTGATCGAGTTCAAACCCGACGTCGAAGAATGGAGACCGGGTGATATGGATGTCACCGTAGATGTCGAGCACCAATCCACTATCAAGCTCTGGATCCGCCATGCATCATCGAAATAGAGGTGGAAATGCGTCGCCTTCTTTTTCCCTTGGCTTCTCAATTCACAAAAGAAGGAGAGAGAGAGAGGAGGGGTTGGCGGGATTCCCAAGGAGAGAGGGTGAAGCCGGCGGGGGAAGGGAGCTTGGGTTTAGAGAAATTAGGCTTAGTGGAGAGTGTAGGGAGATTAATCAAAATCTGAAAATTAATTTCAGTTTTGATTAAAATTGAGAGGGAGTTGATTTGGATTTTGAATTTCAAATCCAAGGGAGTTATGGCATTGATTGGGGAATTAATGGGGCAGTCAAGGAGGGGAGGCCGGCGGTTTCAAGAGAGGAGAGGGAGGAGTTTTAAAACAAATCCTGCAATAAATTTCAGGATTTGAAATTTTGGGAGGGAGTTTTTATTTGAAATTAATTTTTTAATTTCAAATTGAGGGGGGGATTAATGGAGCAATTAATGAGGGGAAATGCTAGTAAGGCCGGCGGCATCAAGAGGGAGAGGAGAGGATGTGGAAGCAAGTTACAAACCTTCCAAATTTGCTTGTGTGCATGAGGAGGTTTGATTAAGAGATCCACCTTGATTCGAATTTCGAATTGTTTTGAATTTGAAAACTTTCCATATTTGGCTTGACAAATTTGGAAATTTTCTTAACTCAAATAATTTGTATTTTCAAAATTCAAATTAGTGGGGAGTGTGGAAGAGGGCCGGTGGTGAAGGGCTTGGACGGGTGGAGGAGGTGGGGTGGTCGGCGGCCAAGGAAGGCTTAGGGCCGGCGGGTATGGGAAAGAGGAAGGGGTCTTCTTGTGGTGGAGGAGAAAGAAGAGGGAGGTGAATACGAAGGAGAAGATAGAAAACCTAACCACGAGCCGCGGACTCTTCCAACGACTGGTGGGCCTTGCGATTTGCTCCCCTTGAGCTCTCTCCCTTCTCAAGCTCTCATGCAAGAAGAAGTAGAAACACACAAATTTTCATTCAAATATTCATTAGCTATTACAAGAGAAAAGTCCCATATATATAGGTCTCAAGCATACAAGAAGAAATAAAGACTAAATTTCCCTCATGGCCCCAACATGACTCAACTCAACATAAGGGTACAAGAGGAAATCATAAAAATAAAATGCATAACAACTAAAATATAATCTCTGAATCGTGGCCATCGATCGATGATGCTTCCGGCTATACACATGTTTGGACTTTGGATCGATGTCCTCATCATTCTGCCTTCCAATGTGATCAAATGAGGGGATTGCCCTTGTGGCTTTTGTGGCTGGTCTTTTGTGAATCACAATCACGATTTATGCTTCTTTTGATATCTGATGGTTCCGACTTTTATGGGTTGTTTTGATTAAGAGAGGGTTTATCTTTTATCATTAATAATTTTCTTAGGCTTGTACAGAACACAATCAAGTTATTGAATAAAGGTTGAGTTGAATATGATATTCCTTCTACTTCTAGGAGTCTACTCCTTAAGCAGGTGCAATACTTAAGATTTCTCAGGAGTTTATCTCCTTGTACGAGGAGTTTTTCCATTTCATTTTATTTCCTTTCTCTAAATATTCAATGTTCTAGATTTCTAAGCATTATTTCTATTTTTCGTTGAAGGTAACAAATCATTGTCAAATTCAAGAGCTTATGGCCTGCGAAGTTTGTGTTGTGATTTCGTCTCCATCTTATATTAGATCCACATTAAAAAAATATACCATAAATATATCCCAAATTAAATATGGTTTGAATGTTTTAAATTTAGCCCTTGGACTCGATCCTCTATAAGCAAGTGGATAGAGTTAATAAGGTTAAAGTAAAAAAAGGTAAAATCATTCAAATATCCTGATGATGGTTGTGCTAAAAACAAATATTAATTGGAGGGGTCCCTATTTTAAAAATACCCCCAAATCCCAATACAAATTTTATATATATATATATATATATATATATATATATATATATATATATATATATATATATATATATATATATATATGCACATCTAAAAAATTAAAAAATTAAAAAATGCATAAGTGAAATCTATCCCTTATAACTTAAAGCAAAAAATCTATCTATCATTCACAATGATTTTTCAAGATAAATTCAGGGATAACCTCATCTCATAAAGTGCTAATGTTTAAACGAATGTTTTGCTACAATTCATTTTTTAAATGATCTTTTGATAATAAGGACGTAGCACGTCATCTAACCAATAATTTTGGTGCTAAATGATACCACTGATAAATAGTTGTGCTAGATCCTGTAGATCGAATGATTTTGCTGCAAAATAATATTATTAAATTATGGTCACGACCAAAGCTAGCAAGTTGCCTGATAGTTAAAAAAACTCTTGGGTAATGAATTAGTGGGTGCACTTGATAGATTGTTGACCTCTGGATCAAATCCAAAAGAGCAAAAGAGAAAATCAAAAATCCCGTGTACATACCTTGTGCCCGACGGATCCCAGAATCCTGCCGCAAATCTGCCCAAAATCCCGGTTGGAATCCTCGTATCTGTCGAGAAGCCGTCCAAGTTCGCGAATCCCGCCCGAAATCCCGCTAAAGCTGCTGGACTCGCATCTCATCCCAGGATTTCAGCTCAAATCCCGCAACGACGACCTCGATCGCAGCTCTTTCGCGTCGTTAAATACCAAGCAGATGGAGCCTTCAGTGGCTGCTTGCTCACGATCCTTCTCCCACGACAACCCTCTGCTTCCACGACACCTTCTCCACCGATCCAAACTCCTCCCACGCCGACGCCTCCTCCGGCCTTAGACCAAGTCGACGCCAGCTCCTTGGTCAGCCGAACCCGACATCATCCCTTTGCTCCATTCGGCCTCCCTCTGTCCCGATCTCACCAAACAGAGAGAGAGAGAGAGAGAGAGAGAGAGAGAGAGAGAGAGAGAGAGAGAGAGAGAGCTCCTACCTCATACCCGAGCTCCTCTTCCCCAAGACCGATCTCTCTTACCTAGCCGTGACCCCCCTCCTGTCGGATCGACTAGAGCCGCCCGGCCTCCTCCCGTCTGCCCCCAAGCCGAGCCCTCTGTGTTGTCCGACCCCACTCCTCCCTCCGACGTCCCTCTTCCTGTTCGGTCGGAAGTCCGACATCTTTGATCGGAAGCAGGAGCGGTTTGCTGTTGCAAAGGTAGCTCTCTCCCTCCCGTGCGCTACTCTGGCAAAATCCCGTATATCTGCCGGGCACAGAGAATGGGGAGGGAGGGAATTATTTTTATTATTATTATTACTATTAAATATAATTAGTTATAATTAAATTAAGGTTTAATTATAATTAATTATGTTTTTTAGTACAATTAATTGTAATGAATTATAATTAAATAAACTAATTATAATTTAATTATAATTATTTTATAATAATTATAATTAACTATAATTAATTATAATTAATTAAATTTAATTATATTTAATTAAATTTAATTGTAATTAATTATTTTAATTTTAATTAATTATTATTGATAATAATTAGTTATAATTAATTAAGTTAATTTTAAATTAACTTTTTTTTTAATTATGATTGATTAATATTAATTATAATTAATTTAAATTAATTATAAAAAATGCTTCTCCCTAGATCCACGTGCCGACATCTACACAGCCCGCGCAGGTATAATCACTCCTAAACCCTAAACTCCGAGAGCTCGTTTCGATGCATGCGGCGAGACAAAACGACCACCTATGCACGCTTTTCTTAGCGTGGTGGGAGGACGTGCGTCCCGATGCTTGCGACGAAGCGGGTGATCACCCAAATTCCTTCTTCGAAGTTCGTATCGCCTTGGAAACCCCGCCTATGCACGCTTTTATTAGCGTGGTGGGAAGGGATCCCGGTGCGATGCGCGCAACGAAGCAGGGATACCCTTAAGTACCCGCTTGCGGGGAAATAACTGCCTTTCTGCTTGCAAAATATTTTCAAAAAAATAAAAAAAAAATACTTTTCTACAAACAAAAATACCCATGCACGCTTTTCTTAGCGTGGTGGGGGATCGAAAAATTACACGGCCACGGTGTCCTCGAAAGAGGGCATCTACCATGCACGCTTTTCTTAGCGTGGTGGGAAAGGCCCAGTTTTCCGTAGTTTTCCCCTAAACGGGGGAGACGCCGGGAGGCTGCCGAAATTTGGATTGAAAATCCAAGGACTTAAACAATTTGGAGCATGGACTGGATCGAACTCAGAAGAACGACGAAGAACTTGTACTTGGACTCATATTGGACTTGAATAGAACTGGCATATTGAACTTAAGACAAAACTTGAACCTAAATTGGAGCTTAAATGAACCATAATTTAAGATTTGAATCAAAAGAACAACTTGGACTTGGTTTGAACCAAGCACAGTGAACATGAGTTTAGACTTGAATTTGCAACCAAGTTTGTGGACATTTGAACCACAAAGAACTCAATTTGAACTCGAACCTGGACTCTACAAGACCACAAGGGACCTTGATTTGAACATGAACTTGAACAATTCAAATTGAAATTGAACAACTACAAAGGATTGTGCTTAAGCTTGATTGGGATATATCAAACCACATTTGGGCTCAAACTCAAATGAAAATGAGACTTGAATTTGCACATTGAAAGACAAGGAACTCGAGCTCGGGAGGGCTTGATTTAAACATTGAGCCAATTTGCACTTAGGCTCATATTCAATTTAAAATCAAATGAAATGAACATAAAATCTGTTATGATTTTCAATCCATCAAACTACAAGTGATAATAAGTGTCTCTTATGTTCTACAAAGGATTTCTCTACGAAGACATTTAACATACTAGTAGAAGGTGTACGACAAATGTGGTGGCATCACAATCAAAGTGCTAATACAGTTTCCAAATAAATATTGAAAGATTCTTAAACCAATCAAAATGCAAGAAAACAATAATTTGCAATAGGCAACGATGTTGCCAATACAACTTGCTCACAAACTCTAATGAAATGGAAGAAAGTGACATGATTATGAGTCACGACATCAAACTCTAGAATGATGACATTTGGCTTGAAGCACTCACCTCATATTATGCTTACAAATAAGCATATACGGTCTTAATAAGTAATGCCAATATTGGGGATATGTGAGGAGCACAATCCATCCAATAACCAGTGCTAGTATATATACAAGTGAGTACACTAGGGACGATGCACAGTGAATGTGATATAACCCTACGGTTCACATGCTATCAAGAATCAAATAATAATGCAATCAAATAGCAAGAGGGATTTGTGACATCCAAGTGCTAATTGATAATCATAATTATTCAATCAAGATCAGATGGAGGGTGTATGTTCAATAGAGTACACAAGTTGAGAATCAGAGCCTCAAATGATAGTATAATCACTAATGAACAAACCTGTTCATCCAAATGAGAATCACTATCGGAGTAAGGGATGATGAAATTAAAGTGACCCAAGCTCCTCAATTAAATTGATACCCACACAATGATAGCTGCATATAAAATACCAATTGATCACAACAAATGCAAGAACCTACGAGTAAGGCAGGAGATTAGTTAGTGCACTATGACTCGCCTACAAAAATCAACAAGCAGTGCACGACAGTCTACCTGTACGAAGCAGCGAACAATTCTATCCAGAAGCTGCTACGCCACGCCACCGGATCTGCAACATTCGTACAAGCAGACAGAAGGCGTGTATTCCAAGAATACCCCATGCACGTGCACTATAAATTGTATACACATAGGTACACTAAAGGGGGAAATATATTCTCAACCCGCATGGGTCCCGGCGAGCGTGTTATTGGTACACACGTGACGTCTAGGGATGCTGCGCGGGTTGACAAGTGAATTCAGGTTCGAAACTGATCCTTCTATACGGGACAATAGAAGTCGACAGGGTTCAAACCATTAAGCAAATATAAAGTTGTGATGACCGGTATATTTGCTTTAAAACATTCATATTAGGCCATCAAGACCTACAACAATATGAATTCACTAATAAAGGCACGAAGCCTACGAAACCCGATCCTCTGACGACAGCCCGACAGAGTTGATAAGGTTTAATCCATAAAGAGAAATGATCCCAAACACCCCGATGATGGCCGTGTTGAATGCAGATCTCAACCGGAGGGGTTTCCAAACATTTTCAAATGTCTCCCAAATATCCAAATGCCTATCAAAACCCAAAAAGCTCCACCCAAATACTCAAAAAAATTCAAAAAACCCAAAAAACTCCAAAAATCCCAAAAATATTTAAAATTGAAATAAATCCATCAACGCAGTTAAAGCAAAATCCATCCGCCCTCCGCAACAGTTTGTCGGGGCGGACAAATTAAAATTTACCTCAGCTCACAAAAGAGCTAAATGCCTAGTCGAAAATATTACTAGGATCCATTCTCAAAAAGTCTCTTGCCAGTAAGGACGTGGTACGTGTCCTCTAACCGGCAGTTTCGCCGCCAAATGGCACTGCAGGTAAACGGTTATGACCCGGGGCCCTCTGAACCGAGTGGTTTTGCCGCCAAATGGCACCACAGATAGCGGTTATGGCCAGAGCCAATACGCTCCTTAATGGCGTTAAATCCTTGAGATATGAATCAATAGGATATGATCGATAGGGCACAAAGCCCTCTGTCAGCTAAGGTGGATTCAAATTTGTCCCCTTAGACAAACATTCAACCCTGGTCTACAAGGTCCCCTTGGACGAAGCAACCCATGGCTGCCGACAAGGATCCTTCTGTCAGGTTGGGTCGACTACCTCCTCTGACTAAGTAGACCAGGGACCACGATGGCCCGGGACGACGGAACCATGGGATCTTGATCGGGTCTATCATCCATTCCCCCACCATCCGCTTTAAGTGCAAGATGGTGCCATTTCTGTTTTAAATATCAACTATATCCAAATATCCAATATTTCCAAATCTCTAAATCTTTCAATCTTCCAAATTCCCAAATCCAAATCCAATTCCAAATCCAAATTCATGCTGCTACTATATGCCAGATAACACGTATTTCTATACGTATCTGATTGACGACTAGCCTTAATCGAAAGTTCTCTCTCGTGATCGAGAGGGGTAATTAACTATAGGGGCTTGCGCCTATAGGAAACCAGAACTCAGATCATAAAGTCCTCACAAAATGAGGGCGAAATCTCTGGGTAGTGTCTTATCTACAAACTCATCTGCCTTCCAAAATTTACCTCGGAACTTAGTCCGTTAAAACTCCCTCGCCGAATAAGAAAAAGCGAGCGGAGGCCGGGGCCGAATTTTCGGAGCCCACATAGATCATAAAGCCTTTTGTTAGCCAATGTCTTCTTATATGTGTCCCTTCGGAAAACATCCATTCAAGATTTATAAGATCTCTTTTGATGACTCAATCCATGGTTGTCAACAAGAAGCTTTCATTCAGGTTGGGTCGACTACTTCCTATGACTAAGTAAATGGGGGTTTATGACAACCCAAGATGATGAAACTATGAGATTTTGATTATGTTTTATCATCATTCCCCAACTAACAAATTTAAGCTTCGGGTGGTAGATTTCGCAATCTAGAAATTAAAATTGTTGCTAGTAAGCACTTAGCACCTAACTAAGGACTGGCTTTAGTTGAAAGTTCTCTATTATCATTAGAGGGATAATTAAAAATAGGGACTTGCGTCTATGAGAAATCTGGAATCATATATTGAAGTCTTTGTAAAATGACGATGAAATCTATAGCGAGTGTCTTATGTTCGACCTAATTAAAAATTATTTTTTTATTTTGGCAATGAATAGATAGGTATGCATTAAATTTCAAGAACCCGTGCCATTGATCTTTGATCTGGGAAGCTTGTTAACCAAATTTGAGCTAAGCAAAACATTGTCATTTTATGACGAGCTGAGGTTGAACTTTATAAGGCAAAGAGTGGTGGAACATAGAAGTGAACAACTTGACATAAAAAGTTTGTAGGATGATTGTCAGGCGATGGTTGGAGACGCATGATTAGAGATATGAGTGAACAAAGTTGGGAAGCTCCTCCCCTTGTTTTCTTATTATTATTTTTTTGGTTCATGATAACAAGGCTACAAAGCATGCTATGGAAGATGCTATAATATAGCATGGTTAGCATGGTGCAATTTACTTGTGCGAAGGTTAGATGGCGCACCCCAATAATTTCTATAGTGTGGTGCATGCTGTGGGCATTATGGAAGAGAAGCAAAGTTTGGGAAAGTTATGCTTGCATTCATCATTATAGGCATCCTCACCTCCTTGATCATACTCTTAGGCTGTCAGCCTGCAATTAGCTTTTTATGGAGGGTGTTAGTTTGAAACAGAGGAGTGATAGACAATCATCAATATCCTTTTTTTATGCTCTGAAATGTTTTTCATCCGAGTTCATAGTTCTTCACCTGTATACACTGCTATTTGCTATCTCATATTTTATATAAAGAACTAACCCTGAAAATCTTTATTATTTGTTTATAAGGCACCAAGAACAGCAAAATCAAGCATGCTCAGAGGTTCCAGCCGCTCTGGATCATTTGGTCATTCCGGCCAAACCTCTCACTGGCAAAGCATAATTGAGAGTCTCAATAGTCTTCTCAAGACATTGCAGCAGAACTATGTGAGTTTTTTGGATGAATGTTTTTTGCTTCACTGTTCTGAACTGGAAATCTATACTAACCCTTTTCAAGTTTAGGTTCCTGCTGCTCTAATTCAAAAGGTCTTCACTCAGGTTTTCTCATTCATCAACATGCAACTCTTCAATAGGTGATTGCTTACTTTAGGTTGCTAGCATTTTCTTATTTTTCAGACCTGAAAGTATTATTCTTATAAAATTTACTCTGCTCTAGTCTCCTACTCCGTCGTGAATGCTGTTCCTTCAGCAATGGGGAGTATGTAAAAGCTGGCTTGGCTGACCTGGAGTTGTGGTGTGCTCAAGCAAAACCCGAGGTAATGGGTTAACTTTTATTCTTGAGAACTAGAAAATTTGTAGTCTCTATGGACAATTTTTTTAAGATTAAAATGGTTTCTGATGTTTGCTTTTTTTACAGTACGCTGGTACGGCCTGGGAAGAACTGAAGCACATAAGACAAGCCGTTGGATTCTTGGTAAGAAACTCTGTTCTAATGATTTGTAAACTTGATCTGGTTAAATAACCAAAATTTTATTTTGATGGCTTATAAAGTTATTCATGCCAAACTAGTTATTATAAACTATTTTATTGTGCATAATTCTCGATCATTATTAGCCTTATCCGAAGGTGTAGATTTTTTGACGTAGGATGAGATTAGAAGCTTTGAAGTTTTAAAATGTAAATCGTCATTATTCTTTTCTGTTAAACCAACTACTGTTGTGATTAATTACTAGTCGAAGATTAGTAATGAGATGAAAACTTAATGAAAGTTATATTTTGCCTTCAACGAAATTGAGTGTAGCAAATTAAGAGAGGAAATAACTTGCAAAGTAGAAAAAAGAACAGTGATAATGTTAGAGTAGCTTTGTGGTACAAATTTAACTAGACTGAAATGTGTAATGATGATATCAAAGATAATATCCATGAACAATCCTTTGCGTTGAATGTTGTCTCCTTCCCAGTAAGCCCTCCAAGGTAAGCACGCTAACACTCCTAGGTATTTCTCACTTGAAGGTGAAAGAATTTCAGTATTTAGCAAAATCTTTCATTCATCAACAACCACCTACATAAGCCATCACATTGGGCATTTATCACAAGAGTAAGGAGACCAAGTGGGTGGCTGGACAATGGCTTGGGTAAGGAGATTAAAATATCTGTTTTCTAAGAACATGCTTAAAGCATAATTGGCTTTTTTATGTTTTCCAAAGGAAGGAGAGGATCAGTGGCTACTGATTTGGCTTGGAGGAGGAATTTAGGTTGGTTTAGATTATGATAAATGCATAACATATAAAAAGCCCACACAATACATAAAAGTTCTCGACATACAAATGTCACTAAAAAAAAAACTTGATAAAGACCCTCGGATACATCAAATGAACAATCTAATGATTACAATGGGGATGACAATAGTAATACATCAACTCTTCCCAGCATCAAAGGATTCATCTTCGGTGAGTGAAGCCCTTGATTTTCTTGAAGCAAATCGGGAGAAAGTTGTTGAAGCTTCCTCAAGTGTCAACCATGAATCTTCCAGTAGTGAACGACCCTTAAGGTATTGCTAGCTCCATTATTTGCATTAGAAATGATCTACTCGTTTGAGATCTGATCAACATGTTGAGACCTTTAATGATGAGTCAGCAAGAGTAATACCTGCATGTCAGTAGTCTTAACTACAAGAAAATATATCGATGAATATCGACATATGATCTTAAATGGTGATAATTAATCCACAATCACTTTGCTAGCAATCATGCGTTGATGAAAGAGACATTATCATAAATGTTGTTCTTATTAAAGATCATCACTCCTCAATCCACCTGTTGCCATTGAGGAATAATGTACTAAGATATTTGTCAATGCTCTTGGACATCACTATTTTCCAAACTTTATAGCAAATTGAATCTAGCTGATATATATATGTTCTAGCTTGAAGGACAGTATTTGCACAGGCAAATATCCATATTGAAAATTTAGCTGTATATATTTATATGTTTATTTGATTGTTATCTGCTTCTCATTTATAAATAAAGGGGCTAACCTATTGAATAAACATAACAAATAATTCCTCTCTAACATTTGATGTTCTCAATTCTCGAATTAGAAACCTAATTCAGGAGTACTTAAAGAGAAGAAAATTCTAATTCATATTGATGATGTCAAAATTTGGAACTTAATTTCTATTTTATTGCGAACATTTTTTGTGCAAGACTCCTTTTTTTGAAGAAATTTTTCAACTTCAAAATTGCAACCATAAAATTTGAGGAATTGGTTAGTGAATGAAGAGAGATGAAGGGTATATTGTTAAATTTAAGAGGATTAAAAAAAAATCCAAAGTAGACTGTTAATCTACTATATGATTCCGAAATTCAATTGCACTCACTTTAAGCTCCTATCATTGTAGTATTGAGTGAAGAAAATACTACAGATTCTATTATCTAGGTATTGAAACAGTAAATCTCATATGCCCATCTTCACTTCATCACCAGAACCATCATTATAAGATTTTTGCAACATTCCTTTAATTTGTATATAATTAATTGTAGGTTTTCTTGCGTGGAAATTGAATCTTACTTAATACCAACAAGTGCTGAGAGCATATTCTTCAAGTACCATAAAAAATTATTATTTTTACTCTTCTATTAAGTAAATTTAAGAAATGAATGGTTTATGGCATGTAACCGCAAGCTTTTTCCGTTTAACTTATTGCATGTGAAACTTTTTTTCTGTCGTGCAGGTGATATTTCAGAAGTACAGAATTTCCTATGATGACATTGTCAATGATCTATGCCCGGTATTATTACCTTATTCTACTCTTGTATCATGCAATTAGAGATAAGTATTGTTATTTATAAGTCTTCTGTTACATATTTGTACTTGGTTACTCTCTGCAGGTCCTAAGCGTTCAACAGCTTTATAGAATATGTACACAATATTGGGATGATAAATATAACACCCAGAGCGTTTCTTCAAGTGTAAGTGTTATAGTATAATGCATATTAATTTTTGCTAGAAATTCAGTGTTGCCTGGCATTCTTGGTCATATTTTATTCAGGCATTTTAAGTATTTTCTTTTTATAAATTTGTTATTAACATCTGGTGGATCAATCATTCTGCAATCCATAGATTCCTTGTGAGCTTGGTTATTGTACCTCCTATAGTTTATAATACTTATAACTCTAATTATAGTTATTCACCGTGCCAATTTATTTATCATAAAACTTGAGCCTAAATCTTTTTTATTTATGGGAAGCATAGAGCATTTTTTTTTTTAATTTTTTAAAGGGGGAACTATATAGATGCCACTCACTAGTTATGTATTTATATATCTAACACCTAAAATCTCTTATTTATATGACATCTAAAACTTCTTAATGGATAAAAAATACCACTCCATTTCTTTCCCTAACACTTTACATGTAAAACCAAAACATGATTTTAATCTTTAGATGTGATTTTATCTTCATATGATACATTATAATCTTTGTATTATTAGATTATAATGAAAAGTAATTTTAGGCCTCGTTTGGAAAGGCTTAATTTTGCCTCTTCAAAAGTTATTTTTCAATTGCTGTTGGAATGTGACTTTTTGTATAAATGTTTTTTACAAAACAATATTTTTTATTGTTTTTAAAAGCTTTTTGGTATGTGCTTCTCCTTTACAAACCTCCATTATTTCAACTAATGTTTTTAAAACTATCTTCTACAAAAGATACCGGATAACCAAACGAAGCCTCATAATAGTTATTAAGTGATTTTCTTATAGAGCCAAGATTCAAATTCTGAATCTTATATATATATATATATATCGACACACCCATTACGTTGTAATAGTTGGTATAATTTCGTATGACTAATATGAATGCATCTATGCTCAATTACAGGTTCTCTCCAGCATGAGGATTTTGATGACAGAGGATTCAAATACAGCAGTAAGCAATTCATTCTTACTGGATGATAATTCTAGGTAAAAAATCGAAGCTTTTAAACCCCCCTTCATAGTGATTAATTATTTTGTGCAGACGCTGAATGCCATCCGGAGACCAACCATAATGCGCCACATCATTCCCTCGCTCGGTACTGCTTGGTACCTCTGATCTGACGCATTCTTATTGGTCTCCGAACAGCATTCTGCATCCGGTCTCTACATAAAATAATTTCTCTCGTCTGCAGTACTTTGAATACTTTAATGAACCTTGATAATCCCTGCCTTCAGTATACCCTTCTCCGTCGATGACATATCAAGTTCCTTACAAGAAAAGGACTTTGTAGATGTTAAACCAGCAGAAGAGCTTCTTCAGAATCCAGCCTTCCATTTTTTACAGGACTGAGCGCCTCTGAGAATGCTCCCCTTTTTGTTCCCAGAAATCATACACAGCAATGTCCAGGCTATGTATATCCACCCATTTTTATTGTTATATTTGTTCCCCGTTTTAAATTTAAATCTGTTTATTCTTCTCATTTTTTTATGCCCATTCAACGCCAGAAATGTAAAATTATTCTTTGTTGTCTGTATAATTCTTTTTGAGACCACTATAGGCCTTGTTTTATCTTCCCAAGTATTTGGTTTTGTCAAGTTGTAAGCAGTTAAAAAGAGTTATCTGAATGATATAATGCTATAGAAGAAATTTACTATTCTTTCTATACTTTCATTGTTTGTAAAGCAGAAATTCTGAAATTATAATATTTTTTTTATTTTGTTATTTTTTTTACCTCATTAATTGTGCCATTGGGTTGACTGCAAGCAGTTCATTGACCTGTGTGAATGAACTGATCTGAGGGGTCATTCTTGGAAGAATTTTATTGACATGTTATAATGAAATGTCTACAAATATTTAAATTTATTTTTAGGATGTGTAATATAAAAGTTGTTTATAATATGAAAATGAAAGAAGATGGTTTTTTTATTATTATTATGAGTTTAAATAACAGTTTGTAATTAATTATTTATTATTTCTAAGAAAACATTACCTAACTATTATAAAATTGTTCTGATAAAATTAAATAGACATTTCTGATAGTATCAAAACCGTCTAAACATTATGGTTATGATTAAAATTATTGCTTTTTTTTTGGCCATTTAGGTTGTGCTGGATAGTGCTTATTGTTCTTCAATTTTAAAGGGTGATGTATTCATGAAAAGAATAAAAAATGTCCCTAAAAATCTTAATTCAAATCATAATAAATGCTTGAAAATAACAATGAACTTGAAAATTTATTGAGTTTAATTTAATATAAATTATATATGGATAAGTCGCCTCTAGAAGAAAAAACCCAATTAGCAGTAATTAGAATAATTAGCATAGTAAAATGAATGTGCAACAGAACTTCTGCTAGCTTGGTAACTTGTCTACATTTTGTTTTTTTCCTACTTTTGTGGTAGGATATATTGCCATAAAACAAACAAAAAACAAGATGTTTTTCCAACAAAGGGAAAACAAATTGAATCCCATAAAACAGCTTTTATAAAAGAGCTTGCAGATAAAACAGAAAAAATAAGCTCACCCAATACCTTACAAACAGAAGAAATTATTTTGTATGGGTATCGGATCGTCTGGAGGCGAATCATAACAAGTCATGTCACCCAGCACAGCGGTACATAGCCGTGGTACACAACAAACGGGTGATGTGGCGCGTTCTAATTCGCCTCCGAACGACATCCGCACATAATAATTTCACTGAAAACAGGGATCAAAGTTTGACAGGGCAAGCATGGATTTATAGTCTACACAAGTTAGTTCATATGGTTTTGCTTCGTTAAATCTGACCTTGAGGAATTTCTCTACATACCACAACTGATGTCCTCAGATTTACCCAAAAGTTTCAGATAAGAGCCATGAGACATAATCTGCAATTATTTTGAATTATAATTGATAGAATAACTGCAGAATTGCTATTTCAAGTATCAAATATCTTACCAAATTTAAGTGAGCAGGGGGCAATCTTTACTTCACTGCAATAATTAATTTAAGAGCTTTGTCCATAGGATTTCTGTTCCCAGAAGTTCTTGTCAGGTACAACTTGATCTTATGAGCACTTGCTATGCTACACTTGGTAAGCCCTAGTGCTAACAATTGTCAGAATTTCTTCCAACTTTACCTTGAGTTTGGAACCATACAGATATATGGCAATTATGCTGTGCTGACTAACTGAAATTTCACTTCCTGCATTGAGAGCTGATATTTGCAAAATATTGGGTTTCTCCCAACCTAAGTTTTAGGTTTTGGATCTGGAAAGGTTTTCAGAATCTGGGAAGCCATTATACAAGAACAAATTGTGTTAAAGCTACAAAGAAGTATGTTAAAAAAGAAAGCATTATCCTTATAGAGACTGTACCTGATACAAGTACCAAGAAGCAAAAGCATCTGTAGCAGCGTAGTGAAGTTGGTCCTTTGATAGCTCACTGGCTTCCCAATCCCCCATTCTTATTTTATTGGACTTCAATAACTGCAAGGAAAAATGTAGTTATGGGTCTTAAGGTGATTGTCTGGGCTATAATATAGACAAGAAGTCCAAAAAAAAGAAGTTTTTCTCATTAAGTTTAAGAACTAGTAAGGATATAATGCTCTAAACATTTTCCCTTTAAAGGATAAAATACGCTAAAACGTAAGGAAAGTATATATATATATATATATATATATATATATATATATATATATATATATATATATATATATATATATATATAAGATTGAAAGATTGATAACAAAGGGATATGCATAAGTAAAAGTGGATTGATAATAGGATGAGTAAGCAGTTGATCCGATCAGTGAGATCCTAATAATAAGCAAATTTCAAGGATTATGAACAATAACTTTCAGAAGATATACTAGCCTTCAATCCTTGTCCAATATACAAATCATACTATATCTACTATATTAATTAACACTTGGACAACGTAAGAGAAGGATTGATGGTCCTGCTAAACTTTATTTCTTAGATCAAAATGAATCTCTTCAGAAAGAGAATTTAATAATAATAATAAAATTTGTCATCATCTACTAATTTTTTAATTATTTCGCAATTCGCAATGCTTATTACTTTAAATGACCAAGAAAATAATGGATAATGACTAAGCTTGCTTGTTCAACCTGCAACTGATAGGAAGTGGTTGCTGAAATTAAAAAAAAAGCCTTCGCTGAAGGTCTGTTTTTAACAATTTCAAAAAACCAATGACCAAAAACTAGGAATAAAACACACAAGAATACTTTCTATTGAAATTTTTATGAAAGAAAAGACAAGATACAAGTGGATCTTCAGTCAAAGAAGAAGATTCGGCTTTCCCAAATCACTAGTTGTCGACTAGAGCTCAAATATCCTAAAAACAATCTAAATTCAGCAAACACCACCTACCCCAAATCCTAGGAAAATAACATACTCAAAGCAAACAATAAACAACAAATACCCAAATAGTCTCCCCCAATTCCCTCAAATTTTCTTAATTATTTCCCCCCAAATCAGCCCTCAAATCAACACCCAAATATGTCCTCTTAAATTAGGAACATTTCCAAGTGTAAGCTGTTCTTAGATTTTATTAGTGAGGAGACGTTCTCCGCTCAATGCGAAAAGGATCAAAATTGTCCATTAAATCTTTACGAAAGACCAAAACAATCCCTAAATAAATTAAAGAATCATTTTAATCCCTCAAGTCTTTTAAAAAGAATTAAAATAATCTCATGGCGAGACTTTGATTCATCTTTAAAATGTTGAGGGATCAAAATGAACATTTAATATAGTTGAGGACTATTTTGATCTTTCATAAAGATTCAAGGGACCATTTTGATCATTTTCTTTTCATCCCATTAATTACAACCAACGGGAAGATACAATCCTACTCAAGGCAAATGTTGTCTACTAAAGGGATGGCCAAGGAAATATCAACCCCTAAGTAGCAATATAAGGTTATAGTAAACCTATGATGTGGGTCCCAGTCCAAACAGTAAGTGACAAAGAGTGTGATGCGAACTTAGCAAGATCAAGTGGAACTTCAGATAATCCGTTCTTATATTTCAAGCCTCCTTAGATTCTATCCATTGAATCTAAGCCTATATTTATAAAAATATAAGGTTATAGTAAACAAAAAGTGGCCTATGTTTCAAGCCTCCTTAGATTCTATGAGGAGATCGACAGGGAGACGGCGTGGACTATAGGCTGATGAGAAATAGGTCTTCTAGCATGGATAAAGATAGGAGAGGAGTATGACCAACAACTCAAAGAAGAGAAGGGGAGATACAGAAGTACCACTAGAATTGGAAAAATTGAATTTAATTCAATTGCAAACTTGAATTAAAAAGTAGTACATGAGATCTCCTATTTATAGTCTACAGGAGATCATGAACATAAAAAAATGGATGGTGCAATGTTACTACTATCGTGTTATAATTTATAGCATTCTTCTAAAAAAAATAGAGTTCCTCAAATTTTAGCACAGCTTTTGCTTCCTCTAGGCGATCATCCCTTCTGCTCCAATTTTGGCTTCTAAGTTGAAGGAAGTGGTCAGCTTCCTCCTCGTACCATTGAATGATCACTCATCTTTTCTTTCTAGGTTTTCTAATGTCCTCCTGAAATCTCACACCAAAATCCCTCATTATGGTCAGACACTTCTAGATTTTGGGTTCGTTGACATGTGATCGTCTCATTGCTTGACTTAAATTTGGCTTGGTGTTGGTTTTTGGTGATAGTGGTTTGTATGTCTCGTTATTGGCTTGATGGCTTGTTGTTAATTCATATTCATTGCCATTAGCTTGCTTTGCTTGTTACCTTTCAATTTGCACTCCTCAGCACATCTTTTGAGTCTTGTAAGAATCTCTAGGAGTGTAATAGGCAAGTGATATTGTATCTCTGAGATAATTTTGGATCAAGCGTGCTTGTTTTATATTAAATCAATCATTCATTGGCATTCTACGTTGAGAGAAAGTCATCAACAGCCCGTCATATCAAATCAGTATCAATCCTTAGTTTTAAATTTTGCTTCACATACCTTTATACAAATCAGCTGCTACTAATTGTAAAACCTTCGTCGGTTAAATTTGCAAATTTATATGTTAGAAAAAGAATAACATAAACATGAATAGAGATCAATCTCAACACTTGATCATTCAAATGTAGTCCTATTTATTTATTACAAGTATTATCTTGTGTATTACATTTTAGAAAGTTGAGGCTAAACACAATCATGAATAAGTCATTTGAATTACCTGTTTGCATGTAAGCATCTCTATTAAAGAACAAAGTCCCCAATTCTTGGGAGCTCCACCAAGCTTGAAATTTGCATATCTTGACAAATCTACTAACGATGTTAAACAAACATTGTAGTCCCTTGAGATCTTTGTTGCATCATTGGCTATTCCTATTCCAACCTTCGTAAAACCAAAAATAACGGATTGAATCATCTGTGCTAGAATAAATTAACCACTATGCAAAATAGGTTTCTTGTTTTATAGGTGCAAAATTACCTTGAAAGATGAAGAATCCTCCAAGAGTGATTTCAATATAGGGGGTATACCAGAATGAATAATGTGCATAACATAACAATCAGAAGAATCCATGCATATTTGCAATACAGCAGTTTTTCGAGGTGCTGTCCCTGGAAATCTCAAATTATGTTTAAATGAAATAGCTACTCAATTTTCATAAAACTAGTAGATAGTTCAGTCTAAACAATTCTTTGCTTTCCAAAATAAAGGGATATGATTAGGACTTGGAAGCTTATTTACCAATATACAAAAAAATTCTTATATAAATGAACGAATTCCAATGTTTTTGCATGTTGAATAAATAAATAGAAGATAACTTTCAAAAGAAAAGGCACCATGGAACCAACCTTTTGAGAAAATAGGTTTCCACTCTAAATCAAATCCAAGAGAGATTTCATTTGCATCATGTTTCAACTGTTCAATTTTATCCAAAATCTCTTTTGTTGTTCGCTCCACCTCAGCAGAGGTTTTGCTGTAGACAGTGCGTCCACCAAAAGTAAATACTGGATGCCTTGGTGTTAAATAAGCTGTAAATTTAACAAAATAAATAATTAGACAAGAGCTAATACAACTAGAGTAAGCAAAGTTCAATTATCAAATAAGCATCTAAAGAAGCTCCTTGCAACCAGAGTTTTTTTTTGGCATCTAAGATAACTTTAAGGGGGAAAAAGTTAAAATTGTGTTTGGATCTTCTTGTATACTAGCACAGAAATAGTAGATTTCACTATTGCAAAAACTGAATATATCAAGATCAATCAAAAGTTCACTGAGGGCCAAACTTGAAAAATTGAAGGATTGATCCAGTATGGTTATTTGAACTATTAGATATAAGAAAACTGAACAAATCAAGATCAATCAAAAGTTCACAAACCAAATGACTAGGTGGAGGAAATAAAAAGTTCACTAACCAAATGACTAGGTGGAGCCTATACTACTACTATATACTATACTATAGTAACTATACTACTACTATACTACTACTATACAATATACTATATACTGTACTACTACTACTATATACTATACTATACTACTATACTATATACTATATACTATATACTATATACTACTATACTACTATACTAATACTATATACTATATACTATACTATTATACTACTATACTACTATACTATACTATATACTACTATATTACTACTACTATACTATACTATACTAATATACTATACTACTACTATACTACTACTACAACTACTACTACTACACAATACTATACTATACTACTATACTATACTATACTACTATACTATACTATACTATACTACTACTATTATACTATACTATACTACTACTATATACTATATACTACTACTATACTATACTACCAAATGACTAGGTGGAGCCTATACTACTACTATATACTATACTATAGTAACTATACTATTAGTCTATTACTATACTACTATTACTACTATACTATATACTATACTATACTACTACTACTATATACTATACTATACTACTATATACTACTATACTATATACTATATACAATATACTACTACAATACTACTACTATATATTATATACTATACTATTATACTACTATACTATACTATATACTACTATATTACTACTACTATACTATACTATACTATACTACTACTACTATATACTATATACTACTACTATACTATACTACCAAATGACTAGGTGGAACCTATACTACTACTATATACTATACTATAGTAACTATACTACTACTACTACTACTATACTATATACTATATACTATACTATATTACTACTACTATATACTATACTATACTACTATATCATATACTATATACTATATACTACTACTATACTACTACTATATACTATACACTATACTATTATACTACTATACAATATACTACTATATTACTACTACTATACTATACTATAATACTACTATACTACACTATATAGTACTATACTACACTATATAGTACTATACTACTACTATACTACAACTACTAATATACTACTATACTGTACTATACTATACTATACTACTACTATATACTATATACTACTACTATACTACTACTATACTACTACTACTACTACTATACTATTATATACTACTATACTATACTACTACTATACACTACTATACTATACTACTACTATATACTACTATACTATACTACTATACTACTATACTACTACTACTATACTAATACTACTATACTATATACTATACTATACTATACTACTACTATTATACTACTACTATAATTTACTATACTATACTACTATATACTACTATACTATATACTACTACTATATACTATATACTATACTACAATACTATACTATACTACTACTATACTACTATATTATACTATACTACTACAATATACTATACTATAGTAACTATACTATTAGTCTATTACTATACTACTACTACTAATATACTATATACTATACTATACTACTACTACTATATACTATACTATACTACTATATACTACTATACTATATACTATATACAATATAATACTACTATACTACTACTATATACTATATACTATACTATTATACTACTATATTATACTATATACTACTATATTACTACTACAATACTATACTATATTACTACTACTACTAATATACTACTACTATACTATACTACTACTATACGATACTACTACTACTATACTATACTACTACTATATACTATATACTACAACTATACTATACTACCAAATGACTAGGTGGAACCTATACTACTACTATATACTATACTATAGTAACTATACTACTACTACTACTATACTATATACTATATACAATACTATATTACTACTACTATATACTATACTATACTACTATATACTATACTACTACTATACACTACTATACTATACTACTACTATATACTACTATACTATACTACTATACTAATACTACTATACTAATACTACTATACTATATACTATACTATACTATACTACTATATACTACTATACTATATACTACTACTATACTACTACTATATACTATATACTATACTACTATACTATACTATACTACTACTATACTACTATATTATACTATACTACTACAATATACTATACTATAGTAACTATACTATTAGTCTATTACTATACTACTACTACTAATATACTATATACTATATACTATACTATACTACTACTACTATATACTATACTATACTACTATATACTACTATACTATATACTATATACAATATAATACTACTATACTACTACTATATACTATATACTATACTATTATACTACTATATTATACTATATACCAAGGTTTAAAATTGCGCAATTAAAGGCGCGCCTCAGCGCAATTTCGTCCAATTAAGCCTCAAAGCCTATGCAATAAGTTTAGTTTATGAGGCTTACGCCTCAAGTTTACTGAGGCGCGCCTCGCCTCTTTTATTTAAGGCGTCGCCTTTTTAAAACTTAACCTAAATTATTTTATTTTTTTCAGTCTCAAACTATACCCAGTTGTCGACGTGGCGCGCCTAGTGAAATGTCGACGTGGCATCAACATTTAAACCCTTGTAAAGGTCGAATGTCGGAGTCGACGTTTCGATTTTCAAGTTACAGTAAACTTTCGAACTTTCAAGCATTCACCCGGAGGAATTTCAAGCATTCTTCACTCAGTTTCTTCTAAGATGGCGTCACCCCCAAAGAAAAAGGTAACTTAATGCTATGTTTTCTGTTTTGTAATGCGTATTTTATGGTTATGCTATGCGTTGGCGTTCAAGGCTCTCCGATTTTATGCTTATTCTATGCGTATGCATGGCTTCTCCGAACTTTTTAAATGTTTGATACTGTGATGCCATCGTGTTTTCTCTGTATTCAGGATTTATGATAAATTTATGTTGAAATTTGAAACATAAAACCTAACCAAATTTTAAACATCGAGTAAATATGCGTAGGATGTGCGTACGATATGCGTCTTTTGTGCGTACTCTATGCGTGCACGTTACTTACTCCATGCTTAAATTGTGCGTACTTTATGCGTGCGTATAATTTACTTTATGTTCCCTGTTATGTGCGTGTGATGTGCGTAATATATGCGTGTAGTATGCGTACACTATGCGTGACCGTGACTTATAGTCAGCGTATGTTATGCGTACTTTATGCGTGCATATAATTTAATGTATGTTTCCTATACTGTGCGTGTGATGTGCGTAATATATGCGCGTAGTATGCGTATACTGTGCGTGACCGTTGCTTATTGTCTGCGTATGTTGTGTGTTTTTTGTGCGTATCTCATTTACTTATTTTTAATCTATAATTTTTTACAATTTTCAGATATATGTTCGTCCAATTACCTATAGATGCTATGTTTCTTCATTCCGAACAAACTGTGATAACTTTGCTCGGCAAATTACTCCTGAAGTCAAGGACAAATTGAAAGATTTAAAGATGATACAGTTTTTGGAATTTCTTGGGTTTGAGCAAAATGTCCCTCTAATTTATGAGCTGATCTCAAGGTGGGACATTTCAAAACAATGCTTTGTTATAAGAGGTCAACCCATTCCTTTCACTGCTGATGAAGTGGCCCTTCTTACTGGTTTGTCAAATAAAGGAGAAGAAATATCCTGGCATTCCTTAGCACATACTTCAGTTACATCAACGGAAATAAGGAATGACATGATGGAGTTGAACAAGAAAACCCCCCCGGAGACTATGTTAAGAACGTTTATCATGTATTTATGTTCAAATTTACTTTTTCAACTTAATAACTTCAAAACCCCCCGGTTGATTCAAAGAATAGCAAATAATCCAGACGAATTTTTGTCAATAAACTGGGCTAATTCAATTAGGGAGTTTTTAGTTGGAGAGTTTAATAAGGCATCCTCCAAGATTTCAAATAAAAAGCCAGCAGGTTACATCAACGGTTTTGTACCTCTGCTAATTATGAGTGCTAACTGCTAAATTCATTCAAAATTTTATTGGCTCAATGTGAGTGCTAAAATTTTCTTTCATCTTATGCATATTTGGTTCCTGGAGCATACTACTATTCATGCTCCTATGTATGCTGACAGAAGGCCCCGTTTTCTTCGATGGGCCGATGATATTGTATATACTACAGAGGTGATAACTAACTTATTTGCTAATATAAGGAAAAGTCAGATTTGTAATGTCCTACAGGCAGTTTCCCAAGCTGAAATGGATATGGTTAATGTTGAGAAATATCCACCAAACAGCCCTACATCCCCTGATTCCCCTCATGACATATTCACCCATCAAAACAACCCCCCCCAATCTCCCCATCATGCCCCACCTCCTCAGCAAGACCCCCACCAATCTCCCCATCATACCCCACCTCCTCAACAAGACCCCCACCAATCTCCTCAGCAACCACATTTAAGTTTTTCTGCTGAAGCACTTCAGTCTATACAAGAAACAATAATGAAATCTTGCCAAGAAGCATGTACAAAACTTTTTCGAGAATTTGAAGACAGACTGAGCACAAAGTTTGAAGATCTTACTGAGAGAGTTGGAGTTATTGAGGTCAAGCTCAATAATTTCATTGATCAGAGCAAAGAAGTTCCTCAGAAAAGATCTGCTAGCTACTCAGACTACTCTTCATCTTCCAATAAGAGACAGAGATCAGATATCCCACCCCACAGCCTCAATGAACCAAATGAGCCAATCCCACCAAAAGATCCAATCCCAACAAATGAGCCAGCCCCAGCAGAAATGCAACTTGTTCAATATACAAATCCAAATGAACCAATACCTGTAGATAACATTCAAATAAAACCTGTAACTTATGTTCATGCAGTTGAAATAGAAAATTACAGAGGTCTTTTATGTTTGACTTCTGAGAAGAGAAATTTTGTGCTAGAATGTTTGAAGTTCTCTAAAAGGTAAAAAATTGCAACTTTATTTTTGTTTGCAGATCTGTATGCGTATGATATGCGTGTGGTATGCGTATAATATGCGTGTGTTATGCTTGTGATGTGCGTATGATATGCGTGTGTTATGCGTGTGTTATGCGTACGAAATGCGTATTTTTTTTTTTTTTTTGCAGGGATGATAGTATCTTGTTTGTGCTTAACATTCTTATTTCCAGATCTGAGATTGATGAGTTATTAAGCGACAGTTGGTTAGGCAATGAACATTTAGATATTTTTGCATATCTCTTAAATAAGAAGTGTAACCTTATGCCAGACAAGTACCATAAATTTCTATACATCTCTCCAATCTATTGGGTTAGTAAATTAGTATTCAATTTATCACTTTAACTATTTGATTAGTAACTTAGTATCCATTATTCCATTCTAAGTTCTTACATTTACTATTTGTACTTATAGAATAACAAAGGAAGGGAAAAAATGTCCAAATTGCAAGTCAACCATATAACCGAGCTTTCTGTTACTTCAAACAACATTTTATTACAACCAATCATTGATTCTGATCACATTACCCTTCTGGTTGGTTTGCTGAAAGAACACAAGTGGAAATTTTATGACTCATTGGACCGGCGCGTCAAAGAGCATAGGCTTGTTATTCCAAAAATCGTAAGTGTTAGTCTGTTAGATACTTAGATGAATATGAACTCTTAAATTTTTAAAAAAATTACTGAACTAATCCTTGCTCAACATATATTTCAGCTTAAAGCCCTATATTCTGACACGAAAGGAGCGTTTGATAGTGATATCAGAAAATGGAAGCTTTCTACCATTAAAGTTATACCAAAACAGGAGAACTCTTTTGATTGTGGAATGTATGTCTGTAAATATATGGAAAGAATATGTCTTGAAGGCAACACTGATTGGACTGATAGTACAAATTGGCAAGGAGACATGCCAAAGTATAGGGCAGAACTTGCATATGAAATATTTTGTAAAACGTTGCCAAAATAACAGTTTTTCATTGTGTTTGTGTATAAATGTTTCTGTGTATAAATGTTTCTGTGTATTAATATTTTTGTGTATAAATGTTTCTGTGTATAAATATTTCTGTGTATTAATATTTTTGTGTATAAATGTTTCTGTGTATTAATATTTTTCATTCTGATTCTGTGTATAAATATTTATCTGTGTATAAATGTTATTTATATTGCTTTGAGTAAAAAAATACATATTAAATGATAATACGCATACATTAAGCATAGTACGCACAACGAACTCATTAAATACGCATTACGAACGCACAAATGACGCACAAATGACGCACAACGAACGCATAGCGTACGCATAACGCACGCATGACACACGCACACATATGCAGTAAATTTTATTTATAAAATTTTATTTAATATTTTATGAGCCTTTAGACATATATGGTCGGGAGGATAAGAGGGTAGGTTGATTTTTATGAGCTTTTATTACTTACTATTGTTCAACATTCATATTTCTACTATATAATGCGAGACCACTTGAAGAAAAGTGTAACTCATGATGTAACCACTAAAGAATATATCTTTCAATTCTGTGTATATATGTTATTTACATTGCTTTGAGTAAAAAAATCCATATTAAATGATAATACGCATACATTAAGCATAGTACGCACAACGAACTCATAAAATACGCATTACGAACGCATATTATACCCATATATAACGCATAGGATACGCATAACGTACGCACAATAAAATAATTAACACTCTCAGTACTCAAACTATACCCAGAAAATCATGCTTTATTAACTATTAATACAAAATCATACATTAAATTACATCTGCTCCAAAACACGCAATGTTCACGTAGATTGTACGCACAGAATACGCATAAATAAGCATAGAGTACGCAGTGTTCTGCTTTATCGACGGCTCGACATTATATAATACTGAACACATCCAGGACGCATATTAAACCCTAAACTTATTTGCTTGGAGGTTTCTTCTACTGCGAGACTGCGAGTTGGGTTGCTGTCTTCTCTGTCCGACCAGCGTACGCTTCTGTCTGAGCCTCTAAGGCTGCTGTCTCCTCTGACCTGCATCAGGTCATATAAAAGATTAGTAAGAACTCGTTTGCTTCATATTTCTCTCAATCAGAATGGTCAAAAATAAGGATAAGGCTGCATCAGGTCATAGAAAAGATCCAGCATGGAAATATAGCACTTAGGTGGATGTAGGAGGAAGTGATAAAACATATGTCTATCTGAAATGCAATTACTGTGATAAAGTTGTGAAAGGTGGTGTGACTAGGATGAAGGAACACCTTTCAGGCTCTCACAAGAATGTTGCTCCATGCTCCAAAGTTCCTGATGCTGTAAGGGATGAGATAAAGTCATACATGAATAAGTTTACCACATCAAAACATCTTGCACAGAAGCAATTTAAAGATAGAGTTGATGCTGGATCTTACTACGGGAGTGAGCGCAACGTTAGGGATTCATCTTCTTCTATGAGGCCCATTTCATCTAGGGGTGCTAGAGGGCCTATGGATCATTACATGGTTGACACATCAGAGGATAGGCCTTCTACTACATAGAAGATGGCCCCAGAAAATGCAAGAGAGGCGCGGAGAAGAGTGTGTAAGGATATAGGCAGATTTTCTACGAAAATGCAATTCCATTTAATGTTGCAACATCACCTGCTTATTACAACATGATTCGTTCAGTTGGAGCATTTGGGAGAGGGTTCAAACCTCCAACCATGTATGATTTAAGAACATGGATTTTGAAGGAGTTGGAAAGCACTGATAAAAGCATTGAAGAAATTAAGAAGACTTGGGCCCAAACAGGAGTAACAATTATGTCAGATGGGTGGTCTGATATCAAACATAGAAGTCTGATCAACATCCTCATTAATAATCCTTATGGTACTGTGTTTTTAAGGTCAATTGAAGCATCTGACCAGGTCAAAGATGCTGAGTTCATATTTAGATTATTAGATAGCATTGTTGATGAGGTTGGAGAACATTTGGTTGTACAAATTGTGACAGATAATACAAGTTCTTATAAGGCTGCAGGTAATAAACTTATGGAGAAGAGGAAACATTTGTATTGGACTCCATGTGCTGCACATTGCATAGATCTGATTCTTGAAAAGCTTGGGGATCTACCTCAACATAAAAATGCACTCACTAAAGCCAAAAAAATAACCAAGTTTATTTACAACCACTCTTGGGTTCTAGCTCTTATGAGAAAGTTTTCGAAGAAAGAAATTCTAAGGCCAGCCGCAACAAGATTTGCCACCGCATACTTGACCTTAGAGAGCATGCTGGATGCCAGACAACCTTTAGAGGCTATGTTCACATCTACACAGTGGTTGAGTTGTGCTTGGGCGAAGAAGGCTGAAGGAAAAGAGATTAGAAATATTGTTTTAAATGACAGATTTTGACAAAGTGTCTTATATGTCATTACAACCACTAGACCTTTGGTTCATGTTTTAAGGATGATGGATGCTGAGAAGAAGCCTGCAATGGGTTTCATCTACAATGCTATGGATGAAGCCAAATAGATGATTACCTCCAACTTAGGAGGCAGTGAGGGAAGCTTTAGGGAAATTTGGAATATTATTGATGATAGGTCGGAACTACAGCTTCACCGACACTTGCATGCCGCTGGCTACTACCTAAACCCTCAGTATCAATATGCAGAGAACAAGTCTACAAACCCTGAAATAAAGTTGGGATTATATCATTGCATGGATCGTCTAATAAGTGATGCAACTGAAAGATCAAATGCTGACTTGCAATTGGTACTTTTTAGGAACAAAGAAGGTTTTTTTGGATTACAACAAGCAAAAGATACAATTGCCAAACGATCTCCAGTTGAGTGGTGGATTCAATTTGGTGATGGGACTCCAGAATTACAGCGTTTTGCTGTGAAAGTTTTGGGCTTGACATGCTCTTCATCTGGCTGTGAAAGGAATTGGAGTACCTACAACCAAGTGCATACAAAGAGGAGAAATCGCTTGTCAACATTGAGGATGAACTCACTGGTGTACATTATGTACAATAGGAGACTCAGAGATAGAAATTTGAAGAAAAAAGGATTAATGGATGATGAAGATCCTTTGCTTTGCGATAATGTGGCATCTGATGATGAGTGGTTTGTAGATGATGAAGTTGAAGTGATGCCGTCTGAATTACAAGATGAAGATTTAAATGTTGATTTCTTTGATGGTCTTAAAGCATCCACATCCACCACAACTCAAGAACAAATAAAAAAATGTATATAAATAATATAGTTTTTTTTCTTAAACTTTTATTAATGTATTACACTATTATTCATTATGATATTGTTCAAAAATATTTACTATTTAGGGAAGAGGAAGATAACTAATAATGAGGAAGAAGAAGCTGATTGGGAGATATTGGACTCTATAGGAGAGGGGAAGAGCAGAGAGCAGCTCATCATAATGATGATTCAAATGAAGACCCCCTTAGTGATGACTGATGAGTGATGATAATGCTGATGACTAGTGAGTTCTTAACTTCTTATGTGATATGTTGATGTCATTGCTATTTATCTTGAGCATTTTTATGTTTTATATATTATTTACTCATTAGTATATACAAAATTTATTATTTTATATTTACGCAATTTTTTGATTTTGAGGCTTACGCCTCAAATCGCCTTGAGGCTTACGCCTCGCCTCACGAACGAAAAACGCCTCAATACCCGAATACGCAATTTTAAACCTTGCTATATACTATATTACTACTACAATACTATACTATATTACTACTACTACTAATATACTACTATACTATTCTATATACTACTACTATACTATACTACTACTATACGATACTACTACTACTATACTATACTACTACTATATACTATATACTACAACTATACTATACTACCAAATGACTAGGTGGAACCTATACTACTACTATATACTATACTATAGTAACTATACTACTACTACTACTATACTATATACTATATACAATACTATATTTCTATCCACCCTACATCCTATAAAATTAGAATCAGAATATCCAATAATCTCAAAAGAAGTGTTGTGCCTAAGATACCAGATTCCTAAGTTTTCGGTCCTCAAAGATATCTAAGAATTCTCTTAACTACAGTCAGGTGGGATTCTTTAGGATCGACTTAAAATCTAGCACAGAGATAAACACTAAACATTATATCAGGTCGATTAGCACCCAGGTAAAGTGAAGATCTAATCATAATCTCTCTATACTTATTTTGATCAACAATTTTTCCATTTGAGTTTTTATCCATCTGAATATTAAAAATCATGGGATTATTTATTGGCTTTATCCATTTCATATTTCTTCAAGATGTCCTTAATGTACTCTGATTTACTTATAAAGGTTCCATCATCTAATTATCTTATGCTAAACCCTAAAATATAGGATAACTTTCTCATTATACTCATCTTAAACTCATTACTTATTATTTTAAAAAAATCATCACATAGCATTTTATTAGAAGATCCAAAAAGTATATCATCAATATAAATCTGAATAATGAGTAACTCGTCCCCTACTTTCATTAGAAAAAAGGGTGGTGTCTACACTTCCCTTAATAAAATCCCTCTTTAGTAAAAATGTGCTAAGCCTCGCATACCAAACTCTTGGTGTCTATTTTAATCCATATAATCATCTAGACGATCAGTTTAATAGTGAGAAGTTTGAACCTTCACCTAATCCACTCCCGCCAGCAGCCGAGCTCATTTTGCTAACAAACCAATCATGCATATGAATACATCGAATTAAAATGATATGAAGTGAAATAAAAAAAAATCACAACATGAATAAAACAATATATCGGTCTGCCGGGGGTCCAAGGGGGCCCTGCCCCCTGGCGGGGTTCGACCTACCTGGTCAGGTTGCGGGGGAAGGGGCAGCGCCCCTGCGAGGCTGCCCCCGGAACAAAATTTTATTGTAAGAGTAATTTTGAAGTTCTGCTTGTTTTTAAAGTTCGTAAGTTGTTTGTATGTGAAGATACCGAGTGGTACCGAGCATGTACCTAGCAGTACCGAGCATATACCTACCAGTACTGAGCATGACCTAGCAGTACCGAGCATATACCTACCAGTACCGAGCATGTACCTACCAGTACCGAGCGTCTACCTACCAGTACCGAGCATGTACCTACCAGTACCGAGCATGTACCTACCAGTACCGAGCATGTACCTATCAGTACCGAGCATGTACTGAGCGGTACCGAGCATTTACTGAGCGGTACCGAGCATGTACCTAGCGATACCGAGCGGTACCGAGCATGTACATCAGGTTTTTCAACAATGAAGAGAAGAAATGGCGAAATTCACTTACAGTTCTTGGCTCTCTTGCGCGCAGAAGGTGATCTGTTTAGCCTTGATTGCAAATTTTGCCTCAAATGACAGCAGAAATAACGCAAGAACGAAGGAATGGGAAAGACGAGCTCTGCTTGGCCGAGCAGAAATGACGAAGGAATGGGAGGCGAAGGCAGCGGGCTCCGTTTGGCGTCGACTGTGAGCTCTCCCGGTCCGCCCTAGAAGATTTTTTTCGTGGATCGGAAAAATAGGGCTTCTCGTTCGCAAAAAGGCTAAATAGAACGGACGATTTTATCATTTAATAACCGGACACACGTGTCCGATTTAAATTTTAATGTTTTAAATTCCGACACTCCAATGCCGTGTCGGACACGTGTCCATGCCGTGTCCGACACGTGTCCGACACTGCATACCCTCTTTAAGAGGCGTGTCAGGGCATCATAGATACTACTATACTACTACTACTATATGCTATACTACTACTATAGTGTGGAGGAAATCAAACAAACAAGGAGATACATACAAAGCCAGGAACCCTTCTTAGTGGGACTACCGCTTTAACATTATCATGCTCGTTTAACCCTAGCATAATCTGGACCACAACATAAAAGTTAATTAGATATAAGATTTTGGTTAATCAGATTCATATATACCTCCATGGATAGTTGTTCTGATTTGTAATTCACATCCAACTCTATGAAGAATAAAACCAATTGTGGGGCAATTAGTTACAAGGCTGATCTTTGATAAGGCCTATGTGTTATAAAGGCCAACCCCAAACGAAATTTAAAGATTTACTTTTCAAGATGAATTTGAAGTTTAAATACAAAGATGCATTGCATATGTAACCTGCAAACGTGATTATTGAAAAGTGATTCCTTGATTACATAAAAGAACACAAACCAACCACTACAAAAATGCTGCAACATAAGAAAAGTGAATCAAATAATAGTTTTTGCAGCCTTCAACTTTGGTTTGAAAAACTAGGTGGTAGAAAATAAATATTAAATATACATATCATATGTAATTACAAAGAAACCAAATGCATTTTGTGTGAGGTTAAAAGGTTCAAAGCACATACTAGGAAATGAAAGGGTGAAACATTAAATGAGTTGATTCACCTCTGAAGCCAGACAAAAGTAAAAACTAAAAAGTACAGTAAGGAAATTAACATCCAATAAGTAAGAAATGCAGCCGCTTAAATGGATGTTGCTTGTATCAAAAGTAATTATACTGATTAAATCAAGATTAATCTAATTAAAAATATCAGCTAATAATTAATTCCTGATTTACTAAGCGAATTAAAAAATAACTTATATTCAGACAAATTAAACAAAAAATTAAAAATAGTATTGATTAGGTTAACATAATATAATTTTACTTAACAAATATTAATAAATTAATTGCTTAAACCCTGCCTAAATTCTGCTCTAAATGGCTGGATTTAGCATAAATCTTGCCTAACCAATGCTTAGTTAATTAATATTGATGATTAACATTGAAAATCTAATTAATATATCTTATTAAATAAGAAACCCTCGTCTTTCTACCCCAAATTCTCGAAACCCTCGACGACACAAATCAAAGAAACTGGAAAGAATAAAAACTAAACCCTCATATATTTCCCCTCAAATGTTTCTAAAAGCTAAATTACCCTCATTTGTTGCCAGAAGAAATAACGACTTATAAGAAAATGGATAAAACAACATCCGAGACGAAACTATGAACCTTGGCAAGGTGTCGGAGAGAAAGTACAAAATCCATTCTTAGGGCAAGGGAAAGGAGACCCATCAATCTTGCTAATGTGATGGCCATTTCCATCGCATAGATCGTGCGTCTTTCTTCCATATGGTGAAGCCGCGTTGGCCCAGCCGGGTAGGCGGCGGCGCTGCGATGAGGATTCCTCGAGGTCGAAATCGGAAATTTTCCGCTTTGCAACGGCGTAGGCAGACTCAATGGCCCGAAGCTCCTCCTCGGCCTCTTCGTTCCACTCGGAATCCATCTTCATAGAGAAGTTTTCTTCATCGGCCGATCCGGCCATCTCTCTCTCGTCTTCTTTATCTATAAAATCAAAAATCACATTTCCCTCCGGGCATCTCCAACCGAAAAACTCATTTCTCACTCCAAAATATAGTAAAACTCCAAAATGCATCAACTCGATTCCAATCGAACTTCATTTTCTAACATGAAAAAAGGAATATTCCTAGCATATTCTTTTTCTTATTTTATTTTAAATTTTTTTAATCATATATTTATATTTATCAATTTTAAAGCTATTATAATTTTAAAAATTATGTTTTTTTTTATCAATAAAAAAAATTGAGATATTAAAATGTTCTAAATAAGCAAATATATATTTAATACAATTAAAATTACATGTTAATGTTTCTCTTTAAAAAAATAATTACATAAAAAATATTTTAATTTTTGAAAAAAAAATTATTTCTAAATTATTATTATTTAATTATTTATAATATAAATTTATATTTAAATATTTAAAATTAAAAATCATTTATATAAAAAAAAAATTGGCGGATGAACAGTGCGACACCTGCAAACAGTCGTTTGCGGTATGACTGGAGAAGCTCTTAGGGAATTCCCAAGCCTCCGACTCCGACCGCGGTAAGAAGCCATCCGCAATATCTATATATGTTTAAATAGATAATACTTTTAATTAATGATTAATTTTTAAAAAATTGAAATAAATAACTATTGATTGATTCAAATTTTTGGATAAAGGGATTTTTTAATATAATTTTTATATATTTATAAGAAAGTTTAAAATACTAAATTTTTTACAATTGAAATTGATGTATTTTTATGTAATATATTTTTAAAATGTTATAGATTTTTTTTTTACACTTTTTATGACTCTTTATAATATGCTAAATATGTGTAATATATTTGTTGAAATTTTAAAATATATGTATTTTTTTTTACATTTGAAAAAGTTGTTATAAATAAAAATATTATTGGTTAATTATATAAATTTATATGATATTAGCAATGGATTTAGATACTCTCCAATTATCATGAGAGAGTAAAGTGATGTAGGGGTCTTCTTAATTTCACCTTAAATTTCAATCATTTAAAATTCAAATGTCATCTCATAAGATAATGTTTAAATAATTGGCTAAAATATTAATTTCTAGCGATTTCTATCATAATTAGGGGTTTGTAAGTGATTTTTTTTCTTCAGTTTATTCAAATGTGTTATGCAACAAAAAAAAGTTTTATTGGTAAGTCACCAAAGTTTAGTAAATCTATTATTTTGTTTTTTTTTTATTTTTTTATGAAAACCCTAAACTTTTCAAGTTTAGCATAATTGGGAACCCCTTCATCCCGGATTCGAATCCCCTCTACTACGGCCTTGCCTCTGGGCAAAGCAAGTGTGGGTCTGATGCCGATGGTTGGCCTCGCTAGGCTCTACCGAGGTATTAGTTACGTTGTCAAATGCTCCCTTTCAGTGGAATTTTTATTTGGTCAGGACACCTGACGCAGCTCTACATCCATACGTCAATAACATGTCGCCACGTGCTCTTATTCTTTACCGCGTGGCCCGATGACGCGACCCGAACTGGAACCCGGTATTGCTATGTTCGTATACTGCTAGGTATTGCTCGGTATTCTTAGGTATTAATTGATAATAACGAGAAATACTACTCTTTCAAGAT
This sequence comes from Dendrobium huoshanense, assembly GCA_016618105.1. NCBI lineage: Eukaryota > Viridiplantae > Streptophyta > Magnoliopsida > Asparagales > Orchidaceae > Dendrobium > Dendrobium huoshanense. The sequence goes on along the minus strand of CM028354.1, from coordinate 33,684,800 downwards.
CAATACCGAGTAATACCTAGCAAAATTGGGGAATTGCTCGATATTGCTCGATATTGCTAGGTATTGATCTTGAAATAATGGTATTTCTCGTTATTACCGAGCAATACCTAGCAATACCCCGATCTGCACAAATCAGCCAATACATAGCAACACTGGGTCCGGGTCTGGGTCGGGTCATCGGGCCGCGCGATAAAGATTAAGAACATATGACGACATGTATTTGGCGTCCGGATGTAAAGCTTCGTCAGGTGACCTGACCTAATAATTGTTCCTTTGAGTGGCAGCGGATAGATATCCTAGTTTCCGAAAAAAAAAATTTCTTATGCAAATTGTGCCTTTCATTAAATTTTTGATAGTGTCATTAATTACAACTTTAATGAAAGGCCAAAAAGACTCTTATTAACGACTTTGGTTCATTTTTCCTGATTCAATACAAAGGGTTTTACACTCGTTGTCTTATCTAAATGGGCGAATGAGTTAAATAACTTAGCATAATACAGACCACACAGCCAAACAAAACAATAACCAAAATAATAATAATATGGCATCATCAACGGTGACATGTAAAATATGAGTCAAAATCCCTAAGGCGAGGGTTGTTTGACGATAGGAAAAGAAACTTAACATTGAACTCAAGGTTGAAGGCAAATAATCCATCCAAATTGACTTATAGTTTCCTTAATAGCTGAGAAAAATGCCTAAGTAGAGAAATGGGATCTAGACCTTAAAAATTATTTATTGTAGGGGATTGAGTAATAAAAAATTTGATGACGAGGCATACACTCTATGGATAAGAAATGTCTTCTAACTCCACCTAATGATTCAAAGCATGTCATTTAAGCTTCGTTTGGGACGTCTTTCTTACTGATTTTTAAAACAGCTTTCTAGTACAAAAATAAAGCTGCTTTAAGAACCAGTAATAAAGCCATCCCAAACAAAGCCTTAGTCTTGATATAATACAATTAAGATTGCGACCATAAAGGAAGGAAATGTGAGTCTTATGATTTCACTTTACAAGCAAGACTTTGTGGTTCAAAGATGCTACCAAATGCTACAGTGCCCTCCTACTTTAAGATTAGGAGAAGGACAATATTCATTTTGAAGCTTCTTTAGTAGAAAAAAAGGCTAAAGGCCCAGGACTCCCAACACATATGGCGTGTTTAGAAGGAGAACAACACGTATTCTTAGAAACCATTGGATCTAAAACTTTCATCTAAAGCTGTGCTTGAATAGATAAAATTTTCGAAATAGCATAAACCACAATACTGCCTCGATATATCTATTTTAACGCATAGCCTCATTATTTTTACTCTATATTTTAACAATAATTCTATTTAGTCACATGATTTAAATTTTAATTTTAATTTTCGCACAGGGGCAAACTTATAAGTAAAAATATAGAAATTTTTTTTCATATATATATATATATATATATATATATATAATGTAATTGATTAATCATTCAAATTCTACAAAATGTATGTTGAAGTTGCCTTGAATTTGACTCGACCCCTATTTGTTCATATCCTTGATCAACATACGCTTCGTAGATATGTCGAGGGTCGAAGGGGTCAACGCCCCCTAGCAAGGTTCGGACGGAACAAATTTTGGTTATAAATATATTTTTGATTTCTCTTTGTATTTATTACATCGTTTCCTAACAATAATACATCTACACAATGTGTTTAATTATGTTGGAGGCAATTGCCTAAAGACCATAGTATTTTAAAATTTTTTGAGGGGACAATTGTCTAAAAACTCTTGTAATAAAGACTAAAAAATAGATGGAGGGGAATAAATTACCTAAAGAATCATAATTGCCACCCCCTCAGGCTTAAGGTGGGTCCGCCCCTGCTGAGCAACATAAGTATTTGCATGAAATTAGATTAGCTTAAATTGAACTAACTTAGCCTCTTTTTAATAAAAATACAATATAAACATGATCACCCGCATAAAATTGAATTAGTGATAAACAATCAGAAAGCTTCTACACCCTAATCTTACCAAGGAAGAACTTAAAGGATGTTCCTGTAAGAATAAGTAATCACTTGTGTAACACACTGTAAAATCTGTGCAAATGATTCATTCATTGCAAGTTGAGTAAACTAATGGGTTTTATCAAATAGTTCTGTTTTACATACAATCATTACAGCTTAAAATATCCAAACCATTAGTTTATAGGGTGGATATAAATTGATCAACAAGCAGATCAAAATTTGTGTGACAATCTCAAGCACCATATAGCATGATACTAACTCTACATTTCATGAAGTTCTCAGCCACCCAAAAATAACCTGAACACCAAATTAGGCATTCATGTTCTAAAATTATTCTAATGGTAAGGGGAAAAAAAGTATTCCAGGATAACAATAATAAGAAACAGGACTGTCCATCGATGAAGTTGCTGCGCAACCGATGACCAATGAGCATTTACAGTAATGAGGGAGTACCGAAATAATATAGTGAACTGGGGAAAATGTCGAAAATCTCTCACAGAAAGATGGGAGCCATGACTAAAGTAATGGTGGCAAGCATTTTGATAAGGACATGAAGAGAAGGACCTGCAGTGTCTTTGAATGGATCTCCCACACTGCAAGAATAGAATAATATCATGTAAAAAATATTTAAATTACAAAAAATAAAATATGATTTATGTGTGTCCAGACTAAGGCTTCGTTTGGGACGGCTTTCTTACTACTTCGTAATAATGTACTAAATAGCTGATTTAAAAAGTAGTAAGAAAGCCGTCCTAAACGAAACCTAAGAAAACCAGAGCTAAGCCTTCCAGGGCTTCCACAATTAAACCTGTTAACAGGAAACTAGAAAGCTATTTTTATGAACATGATGTATGAAATGAGAAGCTTCTGAGTACACAAACATTTAACAAATGAATGTTAATGATACTAACATCAGTGAATAGATGGGCTTCTGATCCAGCAGAGCGATGCAATTTATTAAGCACAATAAATGATGAAAGTACAAGCAGTAAATACAAACAGAAATATTAAAAAAAAGTATTGGCAATGCCTCAAAAGGTGTTTCAGTCCCTGGACAGCTTTTTTACTATTTCTCAAAATAACTTTTTAGTATAACAATTAAATTTTTTGTACTAGAAAGCTCTTAGTCAGAAAAAAACCGTCCCAAACGAAGCATAATGCATGAATCAGCACTTGTTATGAAGCTTGCAACCATGTCACTAGATTATTGATTTCATACATTTCTGCCATTTGACAGAAATTTGCGCCATTTGACAGAAATTTGTGCATTAATAAGGAATTAGAATTTAAGAAATATAACATTTTAAATAAAACACTGTGTTCATCATAGACTCCCAAGCAAAATATAAGAACAGAAATGTGGTAGATGTAAAAATCAAAGCAACTGATCATAAGAATGTTGTCATACAACATGCTTTGAAGCAATTCAACATTTGTCCAATATGGACCCAGGCCCTTTTCTGTTTCAGTTATTCTCATGGATAGTAAATTATTTGAGGACTGTTTCAGTTATTCTCATGGATAGTAAATTATTTGAGGATTTCGGGGTTTATCTTGTTTTCAAAAAGGTTAATCCGGAGTGCATATTAACTTATTGGAAAGAAGAAATTTTAAAAAGTGCAGCTCTTTGAATATGGCCAATTAAATATCCCCTTACCAACAGAAAAATATGCAAAAACTCATAGGCAATGCGCAATGAAGGAACAATAAGGCATACTAACATAATTCGAACAGATGAATAGTTGATGAAGCATTACAAAAAATTATGGAATGAAAAACTTACGTATCCCCAGTAACTGCTGCCTTGTGACAATCGCTACCTTTACCACCAAGTGCGCCAGTTTCTATGAACTTCTTAGCATTATCCCAGGCACCTCCAGCAGTATTTAGGAACAGAGCCATAAGTATGCCTGACACCGTCGCAAACATTAGGAGAGATGCCACAACTTTGGCACCAAGAAGTGGCTGACCAGTGAATTGACCCAACATCTTGAAAAGGAAGCCTGCAGACCAGCAGTTTCATAAGCTACAAAAGATACCTTGTAAAAGTATTTTTCTAAAAAGTGTATAATGTTTCAGTTAGTGTGAGGTGTAAACGAGTCGAGTTGAGTTTAGGCCCTTATCGAGCTTATCACGTTAGTTGGAAAGCGAACTCGAGTCGAGCTTGACGGCAAGCTCAAACTCGAGCTCGTCTCACTGTAAGCGAGCTCGAGCGGGGTCGCGAGCCATGGGAGGCAATTTTTAAATTTAGGCAACATTTTTAACAATTAGACGTGATTTTTAAAACTTAAGCGAGATTTTTAAAACTTAGTCAAAATTTAGAAAAAAAATATGAAATATTTAACATTTAAATAAAACTTAGGTGGCTTTATTAATTTTTTTAATATTTAAATTTAATAAATAAATAAAATTATTTTAAAATATTCATATTTATTCGAGACGGCTCGCGAGCTTACGAGCCGAGCGAGCTCAAGCTCGAACTCGAGCTTGATTCGTGAGCTCGATAAGCTCGGCTCGTGAGCCCATAAACAAGTCAAGCTCGAGCCGGCTTGGCTCACTTACACCCCTAGTGTGAGGCATCAAAAACAAATGGGAGACACAGAATAGATGACTAACCAATTATAATAGGTGATAAAATTGCCAAAGCACCGGGCTTTATCATTTCCTTTAAAGATGCAGATGCCACAATCGAAACACAACGGCCATAATCTGGTTTCTCTTTATATTCCTGTCACCGAAAAACTTTTAAATATAAGTTGCCAATGCATGATAAAAATGGTTTTAAGGAATGACTAGAACAACATTACCCACCATAATGCCTGGTCTCTCAATAAACTGTCTACGGACTTCGTTAACAACTTCCTGAGCTGTTCTTCCAACAGCTGCGCATGCCCAAGCACTAAATAAAAATATAAGCATTGAGCCTAACAACCCGCCAATAAAAACCTCAGGGATTGCAATGTCCACCTGCAAAACTACCAATGCAGAATCAAATATAGACCTAAAGGCAGCATTTGATTGAAATGATACATGACTGAGTGCTAAATGCTATAACCTGCTTAAAAGGGAGGTGAGAAAATGCAGCCACTTCATCCATATATGCGCTGAACAGAAGAAAAGAAGCAAGGGCAGCAGAGCCAATAGCAAAACCTTTTGTAGTAGCCTTGGTGGTGTTGCCCACAGCATCTAGGACATCTGTTATTTCTCGAACACTTTCAGGCTTCAAGAACATATTGTCCGAGAGAAAAAAAAATGAAGGCCATTAGATTCTATTCATGAACCCTAGTCAAAACATATTACGGTTAAACTAGACTGTGTGCAAGATTACAGACAAAATCTAAGGTTTCGTTTGGGACCACTTTCTTACTGCTTAAAGCTGCTGTTTAATACAAAAAATTTAATTTTTGTACTAAAAAATAGCTTTAAGAAGCAGAAAGAAAGCGGTCCCAACGAAGCCTAAATGAGGAATGGAAAATGTCAACCTAGTGAGGCTAGTTTTAGGCTTCGTTTTGGGACAGCTTTCTCAATGCTTCTTAAAGCGGCTTTTTTGTATAAAAATTTTAATTTTTGAACTAAAAAACCGTTTTAAGAAGCAGTAAAAAAGCCTTTCGAAACAAAGCCTTAATCTTGTACTATCTCAGGGAAAAAATTAATATAGATAATCTCAAGACAGACAACTTCGAAAGCATTAGGCACAACAACAATACCTGCTGTGCCATCTCAACAATTCCACCAGCATTGTCAGCAATTGGTCCAAACATGTCCATAGTGAGAACATAAGCTGCAGTGCTAAGCATTCCCATGGTAGCAACAGCTGTACCAAAGAGGCCACCAGTAGGACTCCCAGTTTCATCCATCAAGCCAGAAGTTTGTCCAAGCCAGTATGCTGAGATGATGGCTAAACTAATCACAAGAACAGGAAGAGCTGTTGATTCCAAACCAAGACTTACACCTGCTATTATATTAGTTCCATGCCCTGTAGCACTTGAAAGTGCTAAAGTTCGTACAGGCTCATGCTTGTAATCTGTGTAATACTTGGTAATCCAGACGAAAGCATAGGCTGTTATGATGCCTACCAATCCACATAACGCAAAGTTTAACCATGCGGAAGGTGCTTGTTCAGTATAAAGAAGCCACCTAGTAGACTGTCAAAATGAAAGCCACAACAAACATGGAATTCCAATAAATAATAAATTAGGATATATAACTCAAAACAAACAAAAAATTGTGAAGATTTACCACTCCAAAAGCTATAACGGCTAAAACTATTGTGACAGAATAACCTTTCTGGAGAATCGCCATAGGATCTTCCACCGGAAGCTTAGACCCAAGTTCACGTGTTCCTCGAATCGAGAGTATTCCAACAGAAGATACCACAAGGTCGAAAGAATGGACCACAAGAGGAAATAGGATAAACCCTGATGGATCTGGAAATGAATTAATCAGTTAAGTGTATCTTACAGAAATTAAAAAGCAAGGAGATCTAAGGCGGTTGAATGATTCTAAGTACAAAACAACTGATTCATCAAATTAGAAGTGAAGAACATTTTTTTTTACTTTTATTTGTAGAAAGTACTAAGAAAACGAGAAGAGTATTCTTTTTTTTTTTTTTAATTGAAAAATAATCACAATTATGCATCTATGGAGAGAAAATCACAGAGAACAGTTGTATATATAATCTTAACAAAAAAAAAATCATGTTGTAGGCAACCCTTACCTTCGATTTTGCAATGCTGAGCCATTGTTCCTCCAAGTATCATCGCACTGATGATTTCTGCAGCTATGCTCTCAAAAAGATCAGCTCCTCGAGCAGCACAATCACCCACATTATCACCAACCTGGTGTCAAAAAGAGAACTCGAATCAAATTTAATGTAACAAAATACTACCAAGGAACATGTAAGTCTCAGGAAAAAAAATTATCATCTCCGAAATCTCAGTCAGAAGCCCTAACAAAGACATTTGAAGAACTCTAAAAAAACATAGTAGCACGGACTGAACTATGAGGATGATAAATATAACCCTGAGCACCAAGCAGAAACAATGGCAAATTAGTAATAATATTCAATCTCTGCCAGAACAATATTCTATGATTTTACCTAGAAAGATCTAATTTTAACCAAAATTGTCATCCTTAAGATCTCTTGGTATTCTTGTTTTGACGATCTTCATTGACTCTTCTGCAGATTTTCATTGGCACTAGAGTATACCGAGAAATAATATCTAACTTAGAATAAAAAGATGTCAAGAACAACAAGATGACAACCTAGTGCTTCAAATTAGTTGTTCCATTGAATTTCTCATCCTGACAAAGGATGATACATAGGCAGAATCTAAAACTTCCAAATTTCCCATAAATATGAAGCAACAAGAAATAAATCATCCTACCATTGACTTATCAAATACAAAAGTATATATCATCAACAACAAATTTTTATCCCACAATGTAGGGTCGGCTAGATGAATCATTTTTCTTAATTGTGTCCTATTAAGAGTCAAATTCTTATTTAAACCTAAAAAAGAAGACCATTTTTAATACTTTTTAATCAAGTCTTCTTAGGTTTGACTTTACTTTCTTAACATAGGCTAGATCTAATACGTCTAATCTTCTAATAAGATTATCAAATACAAAAAAAATATATTTTGCAATAATTAACATAGCATGCTTGAAGTTTTATCAAGGTATAAAACTAAGACATTTCTAATTGCAGTATCAACTCAGCCAATTTCCAATGTTTTGCCCTGAAGTGACAAAGCACATGATTTAGGCTTCCTAGATGCAATGGCTACCTAAGGCCTTTGATGGAAATCTAAAAAGTATGCTGGTCAGAAACATAAAAAGTGAACATTGAGATGAATATTATGAGTTTTTAGAGGTTATGAGTTTTGTGTCATATGTTCTACTTTTGTTTTGTAAAACATTCATATGATGACGATCTGATTACCTCATTACATTTGGCTTGCTGCTGCAGGCCATTTCAATACATTTCTTGGATTCCCTAGTTCAATTGTTTCAAATTCCTTTAGCTTCAACACGCATTCAACCCTTTAATTGTTCATCTATTGATTTGGATGTTTAGTGTTATTGCTGTTGATTTGGAAATTGCGGGATTCACTAGATCTGGGATTTTGCTGAAGTAAATATTCCAATTCCCATCAGGGATTTTCTTCTGTTAGCAAAACTCTAGCAAGTTGCCAGATTTCTATAGGCACTGTAGCTCTATTTGGGTCATGCCTTCTGTCGTTGTTGTTTTCCTCAGAATAGGAGTGCAAATGAGCTGAGTTTGACATGTATTCGAACTTGGTTTGTGTTAGAGCTTGGCTTGCGTTTGAACTTAGCACAGTTCAAGCTTGGACATGCTCGATCATGTCAGAAAAACTTATGATGATGTTTGGTACACTTTAAGCTCTTTAGCATAATGTCCAACTCAAATAATACTAAATTTCAAAAAAACTTCTATATGTTTAATGCCTTTAGAACATAAACATTGGATAAAAAATATATTTGAGATCTTAATGAGTTAAATACTACTAAACAAAACTTGTGTTTGCTCATTCAGAAAACGAGCTCAAACTATCTTTTAAAGTTTAGCTTGATTAATTAACGATCAAGTTGACAATGAGCTATTATCAAATGATGAGCCCTTTTGACACCCCCTAACGGAGAAAATAGCTATGTTGGAAAATGGTTTCCTTCATAGACATTTCAGTGTAGATGTGCTTTTCTTTCAATGATATTTCTTTCTATGAGACTATACTCAGAGTTCTGCTATTTCTAGTTTTGTTGTTAGACACAATTGTCAATCAACTTATTGGTTTTCTTTATTTCTTAGTATGTCATCATGAAGGGGACATCGGAGCTTGGAAAGTTTATCAGAGGCGTGGCCGCCGATCTACGGCCACGATCACGCCGATATATTTTTAAGTCGTCATATGTATTTGTTTTTATTTATTTGCTTTAGTCATTTCCCCTTTTTACCCCTTAAGGGTGGCCAAGTGTAAGCCCAAAGAACGATGTCGTCTTTTATTTTTTGTCCATTGTATGGGGTTATATATAGCCTTTATGTTCTCTTTTGAATTTTTAATGAATGAATGATCAAATTTTCTGCGCTTAGAGTTCTTTTGAGAGCCTGAGAGAGATTGGAAGAGAGACCCTTTGGAGAGAGAATCAGATCACCCATCAACTTTAGAAGAGTCCGTGGTTCGTGGCTAATTATCTTTTTATTTTTTCTAATCTTCATCCTCTAATCCACGATTTACCTAGCCCCAACCGCCGCATCCCCAAATCTTTTCCCCCTCCACATCCGTCGGCTTCATCCCACCTCCACCACCCCAATCAACTCCTTCCCCCACCTAGCCGCGCCCCTCTCGGCTAATTATCTTTTTATTTTGGATCTTTCATGGCTTATAATAGGATCATTGAGGCATGTAAAAAAATATTGAATTTTTTAGTAAAATTCTATTTTCTCTCAATTTTTATGTATTGTTGGATATAAATGCCATGAGCACTTCTCACTTGTTTTAACAACAACTTATGGGAGTTGATTCTCCTTGTAATGCTATTGATGCTTCAATCTTCCATTTGATGATTTCTACCCTTCTTCTTTCTTCTAAAAATATTTAGTGATTAGAAATATTGTCCATTTTTAATGTATGATGGTTTCTATTTTTTGTGTGAATTTCAACTATTGTAGTATTTTATGTTTATTCTTACTTGTCGAATTTCATATTTTAGCAAATTTTAAAATATTGTCTAAATTATTAAACTGAAAACAAGGAATACGTGAATTGCAATGTTTCATGCTATTTCATCACAAATTTTCATTAGTGACCTATGTCAATCAAAAATTGCATTAAATTAGCAAATTTTGAGGGAAATATTTTTTAAGTGGGGAAGTGATATGCCACCGGCCCAGCCGGCTGGACCGGTCAAGGTCTATTCCAGGCGGGATCCAGGGAGAAAAGAGAGGGGGGGGGGGGGGGGGGGGGGGGGGGGGGGGGGGGCTTGTGGCCCAAGCATTGATTGTATACATTAGGAGGGAAAGTTTGAATTTAAGGGGAATTTAGGGTATTTTAATTAGTCGCTTTGCTTTAATTAGGGGATTTGGGGGGAAAATGGGATCAACTTGAATTTGAATGAGATTTGAGATCTAGGTCTTGGTTCTTGGGCTCTTGGCGTTGCCGGAGATTGTGGAGAGTAATTCCTTCCTCTCGGATTGAAGGAAATTTTATCTTTCTTTGCTATTTGGCTTCTACTATTGGAATACAAGAGTTGCGTTTGATTTTCTCTCAGATTTCTAGTGCAAATCTCCTATTTTTCTCTATTTTTGGGCTGTTTTCTGCTGTGGACAGCAAGAACACTGCTGCGGACAGCAAGAACACTGCTGCGATTGGCTGATTTTGGATAGGAACACTTGTGAATCCAAGTGTTTCCTATTAGGAAGATTATAAAATCCCAACTTTTTTATGAAATTTTTTTTAACAAGCAATAGACAATTCAGTATAATCAACTATTTGTCAGTTCCACTTTATAAGAGAGGGTATGGAGAGGAGTTGAATGCAAATAGAGAGCGAGAGAGAAAGTCAGTGAGTGAGAGAAACCGAAGACAAGCAGAAGAGCGAGAGATATAGAGAGCAACAGGTAGAATGAGTGATGGAAACAGAGTGAGCACAGAGGCAATCAAGCATGTGATTAGGCGAGCAATTGAGATGCTTGACATTTGAGGGTCTTTGTGAGGGAAACTAGTATACCTGCGTGTGAAATGAAAAATGCTTGAAAAAAAAATTGAAATGAAAGTACATTAAATGATACAACTTAGACAATGCTTTTGTGATGAACGTATTATATAAAAATGATATAGATAATATAAGATGTTAATGTACAAAGGAATGTTTCAAAACTTCTTAAATGGTCATATTTAAAAATAATGAGTTGTCAAGTGATATTATATAGATTCATATTTTATGACAAGCATGCATTTTGTATTCAATGTTCTTATTTGTTTTTATATTTTAGAGACATGTATCCATTGAGTTATGTTGATGACTCACTATTGTACTCATCATTATTTTTAGGACAAGAGTTTGAGCACTACTAAGTGGGGGAATGAAAATATACATCATAAATGTGGTGACACCAGGGAACTGTATTTATATCATAAATGTTATATTTTAAATTTTAGAATGAACTTTGAATTATTGTGACTCTTTTTATGTATTTGAAGTTATCATTAAAAAGTATGAACGACCGTTTAGGTATTAGCTGACGTTTGTATAAGTAATTTAAATAATCCATCCGATTATCCGTTTGTACCTTACTAATCCAAACTACTAGGCTGAGCCGTGACAACTAGGCCCTCTTAGATCAATTACCCTAAGTAAAACTTGAAAATTAATAAAGTTGTTTAATTATCAAATCATAACCAAATCAAAGTGAGCAATGACTTGTTTATTTATTTCCTACTGCTTTAGTAGTTATTGTTATTATAAATCATTACTGTTGTTGTTGCTCACATTATTGATATTCGAAGAACAATTACCCTTAGGCTGTAATGCAAATGAAAAAAAAAATAATGAAAATACAGCACAGAATGAAAATATTCAGTTATAATACAATACTCAAGGCTACAAATATAGCAGTAAAAAATAAATTATAACAGTAATAATCCTAGAAGGAACAACATTGCACGCTCTAGTAGAATTCAAAATATTTAGTTTCATATTTTAAAAATCAGTACAGGAAGTAGAAGAAAAATAAAAATTGTGGTCTCACTAAAAGCACGGTGGCAAATTTTTAAAGCTAAAAGTGAGTTTTGATACCAGATCAGCAATGACAGCCGGATTTCTAGGATCATCTTCAGGTATACCCTGTTCTACTTTGCCGACCAGATCAGCTCCAACATCTGCTGCTTTAGTGAAAATTCCCCCACCTAACTGAGCAAAAAGGGCAACAAACGAGGCACCGAAACCATATCCAACAAGAAGAAGAGGCACTGCAAAGAAGCATGAAACTTTAAATGTCCATCAAGACAAACCAAAACAACATTTAAAAAAAAATCGATAGGACAAGTGAATGTCTTTCTGATTCTACATCCCATAGATAAGTTTGGACTGATCCTGAGGATGTTTAAAGGGTTCAGGATTGCAACTCATCTTGCCCAAGCGCCTAAAAGCTGAGTTAGCACCTCAAAAAGAGTACTCCCACTTAACACAACTGAAATTCTTTCAAGGAAAGCCTGGTTGATATTCAACTCATGATGCTTGACTTCAAAAACCATCGAAATATGGGAAGACATTGCTAACATAGAGTTTTGACACACAGCGATTGGAGAATATGGGAAGATAGAACTAGTAATTTCATTGTATTCCAGAAATATGAGGCTTGCACACATTTGAAGCAGTTTAGTATAGCACTTCTTCAGATGTGAGTATAATCAGTCCCATCTTCAAGACATTTGACCAGCGAACTTCTAACAAGCCGAATTAAACCACCACAGCAACCAAAACAGAACTTGCAAAACTTCTGATGGTATCATGGTATTTAAAAATCTATTACGGGTATTTAAAAATCTATTACGGGTATTTAAACGATTATGCGTGTGTTGATTGGCTGCATTCTCAAATAGTCATCTTCAGTCTTAATCCAACTTTTGAAGCAACTTTGTGAATCCTCTATTCATTAAGGGTGCGTTTGGGACGGTGGCACTGCTGCTTTGCTTTATAAAAAATTATTAATTCGTCGTTTGGGGGATTGCGGTAGAACGGCGGCAGAAAAATTCGCGGCACATAGCTGCTTCCCGCGACCATTCCTATCTCCTGTGATCCGCTGTTTTCCACGGAAAAATGATGTAAATTACCGCTTGCAAATATTCGCGACCTTCCCATCGGCGCCTTCCGCACCACTTCCGACTACAATTACCAAACCTAAAGACCAACGTCAAGCTCATCTCGCGACAATCTCCTGACCTGGCTTCTCCAATCAATCTTCTTCACTTTCTAGTTCCTATCCCATCTCGCCGATGCTGCCGTCATCGCCCACGAGAAGCGAATTTGCGCAATCTCCCATCCACTAACACTCCGCCTCTTCTGGATCTTCTCCTTCCTACTGTGGATCCTCATTATCTCCGCAATCTTCTGCCTCTTATCTTCATCCCCCAACTTTCCATATGGCATCGACTCCCTCGTCTTCCTTCTATTCTCCGCCAACTTTCCTGTCTTCGTCCTCTCCCCTTCCACCGGTTTCCATTCCCAGCTCTCTTCTTCATCCCCCGCCTCCCCATCAAGGTTATGGTTAGGCTTTCTATACTAGGGAAGCATGCTGGTCGATGAAAGAAGAACCATAATGGGTACCATGAGTTCAGGCTACGGTAAGCGACTGCGAGATGTTTAGATGATGGCGAGGCCGTCAAGTTGATCTCTCGGTGGAAGAGGGCCTCTACCATGCCAACGGCCTTGAAAGATCAAGTGGAGAGATGTCTACGGTGCTTGTTGTTTTGATGAGTTTTCACTTCTACTCAAGCCCTTAATTGACTTCGGTTTTCCTATTTTCTAATATCCTGTATGCGGTCTTAAAGAAGATAAAGAAACCTGTAATAGCATATAATTATTCTTCTTGTGGTTTCGTTATTCTTCAAGCTGAAATATTTGTTGAGGATATGTAATTACATACTTATTTAATCTTTTAATTAAATAAAAAAAATAAAAAAAATTGATATTTAAGCAATTTTCTTTCATCACAATATATGTAAGTTATAACCGTAATTTGTTCCCATACAGCTGCAGCACAGCAGCTCGACAGTTATACTTCCCAAACAAAATATATTGCTTTCTATACAGCAACTTCACAACTCGGCTTTTATATATCAGCTTCACAACCTACTTTACCGACAGTTGCAACCGTCCCAAACGAAGCCTAAATTGATTGCTTCATGATAAGTTTATTATATTTTACACAAATCTTTTGCAAAACTTCAATATGACACAATAGCAATAATACAGACATGGGCACCTCATAACCATAAAAGTAAGATATAATATAGCATGAACACAATAATTTCTTTTGCAAATTATCAATATAAAATATATAATAAAAATAATTAATGTCAATATTTTTTATCAGAAATTATCATATAAAAAATATAATATCATATGTTTCACATCAATTTCTTATGAATGGGCAAAAGAAAAACTAGCATTGGTTTAATTGTAATAACATGTCAATATTTCATCAAGTGTAAATAATTGTTAGCAATGACATTAGCATTAGTCGATTGATATGATGTTATCAATATCAACATTATATTGTCCACACAAAATACCAGAAATCCAAAAAGAGTAATCTTCAAAATATAAACAAATTATTTTTTTTATTAATAATATTTAATTCTTTATCTATTTATTTTTTTAATTTTTTTAATTGTACACTTTTAAAATTAATTTTTATCTATTTATTAATTATAAATGATCTAACATGAATGATCTATATATGCAATTTTATAATGCAAATTTAGTATAATATTTCTAGTTGTAAATTTTATTTAAATATATAACATAAAATAACAATAATGTATATTAAATTTATATGTATTTTAATCATAAATTTATATTAGTCAATAATTATTACATCATTATTACATCATTTATTTTTAATTTAAATAATTTTAATATTATTTCATCATCCGGTTCAATTCCAACCATTGAATCTTGAACCTCTCTTTCTCTAATTCGATGTTCGGTCTAAATTATTACGACCTTGAAGGCAAGCCTCAGCATGTAAGGGTGTATCCCAATTATGTCCAACTCTAATTTTGGGAAGAAAAAAACTACATCAAACGTGATTTTTAATATGTCATACATAATGTAAAAGCTGGTTAAGCCTGTTCAGTCAAACAGGTTCAGCAGAAGCAATTGAACAGACGAGCCAATACAAGCTTGAATGAGACTCAGTAATTAACAGAGTCAGTTGCATCAATTCTAGGTCCAAATCAAATATAATACAATACTCAACCTAGAGTAAATGAGAAGTATCAATACAAAAGCTAAAGATTCACCCAAAGTTACTACAGATATATTTTTCATTTAATTTGTGAAGAATTTTTATTTACTTATCCTGAATAATTGTAGGCTAACAACATTATGGAGTATCATTAATGATAAAGTTTCATGTTGTCACCTTTTCCTACTTGAATTTTATTCAATACTGAACTCTAATATTCATTCATCTCAAAGAATTTAGTTAAATAAGTTGGGTTAAATATTTCAAAAATTCGTACAATATTATATGTTATGATGTCAAATGGAAACTGTTTGAATGTAGACAACTTGTAGCAAATAAATTTAGATATAGGTGAAAGAGATTTTGAAACAAAATTGAATATATTAACACAACAAGAATTTGATGTAATTTTAGGGGTAGATTTGTTTTCTAGCCATTTTGTTAATATATAATGCAATAAGAAAGTGATGAAATTCAATTTTCCTGGAAAAAACAAATGCAAATTGTATGAAGATAGAGGGCTGTCATTGATGGTAATAACATATTTGAAAGCCTATAAGTTGTTAATTAGTAGATATTAGGGTTTTCTTCTTTAAATAAAGGATATAAATAAAGAAGTAAAAAAGTTGAAAATTTACCAGTAGTGAAGAAATACACATAAGTGCTTCTAGATGATTTACTTGGATTGCCACAAAAAAAAAGATAAATTTTACTATTGAATTATTACTGTGTTCAAAATCAGCAGCTAGAGCACCGTATCAAATGGCAATTAAGAAGTTACAAAAATTGAAAAGACAATTGTAAGAATCATTGGAGCAAAGATTTACAAGACCTAGCACATCATCTTGGGAAGTTCACATATTATTTATATAGAACATGATGGCAGACCTAGCACTTAAACAAAAGCAATTAATTATGGTTATGAACAGATTAAAATTATCAGTGGTAAATTTTAATAATATAAATTTTATTCTATTAAAAATGCTGACAATTCAATCAATATTGAAAGACAACATATGTAATAAATTATCTTAGGACGTTGGTTTTCAAAAAATTCTAAATATGATAAAAGCATGTCATTTGAAAAATTATAAAATTCATGAAGTAAGTTTTTAAAATATAAAAGCAGAAACGGTGTTCCAAATATTGTTCAATTTAAGAAAATAAATTCTACAGGAAGGTACTTCTGGTTATACAATTCAAGCAATAAAATATATCAAGAGCTTAAAAGAATATTTTGGTGGCCATGATTAAAAAGCAATATTGCAACATTCATGTGGCCGATCCCACGTAGTGGGATAAAGGCTTGATATTACTGTTATTGTATAGCAGCATTCATGGCTGAGTTTACTATATGTCAGAAAATTAAAGCAGAACATCAAGGGTCATATGGACAGTTGCAATACCAATAACAGAGTGGAAATGAGATGAGATGGCAATGGGTTTTTTTATTAGATTGCCTCAAGATAGAATCGTGATACTATATGGGTTATTATAAATACGTTTTCAAAATTTGTAATTTCTTACCGATTAAATAGACTCATTGTATGGATAAATTAGCAAAAATATATGTGAATAAAATTATAAGATTACATGTGCCAAAATGTATAGTATCTGACAGAGCTAAAAGTTTACATCCAAATAGTGGAAGAAGAGTTATGAAGCTTTAAGTATCAATTTACTCTTAAATAGTTTGTGCAATCAGTTGAACGGACATAGACAAGAGTCTATGCGCCTTGTTTGTTAGAATTAGAGGCCTTATTCGGTAGAGTCAGAATTGGTGAAGAAATAGAGGAGTTCATGTGACTTGTTTGCTGGAATCGAAAATAGAGAAGAGTTCAAACATTTTCACTAGAGTTGAAACCTGAGAAGAAAAAGCATCAAGAAATCTGGCTCAGCGGAGTCGGAAATAGAGAAGAGAGAAAGTAAATGAATTTTCTGTGGCATAGAAAGAAATAAATTTATTATTTCAATTTGATTTAATTAATTTGTGCAATTTTTTTTGACAAGGAAAAAAAGTAGTGGACCATGCAAACTCGTTTGATGAAAAGAAAGACAAAAAAATATTGAAGGTAATAAAAAAATTATTTAAATGTCATTTTATCCTTTTATGATAGAATAAAATGAAATTTTTATTAAGAAATGTGGTTTACTGATTTGTTACCTTCGATATTATCTTTGATGACATTCGATACTTCTGACATTTCCTTTGATAACGTCTACTAATCCCGACATTATTTGACACCTCTGATGTTACTTTAGACAGAGGGAGAACTGAGTATCTTAATTAAGAGAAGCACATTGTAGGCAAGTGAGGAGCTCTTGACAATTAAGATAAGAATTAAATTGATTATTGTTAATTTAATTAAGAAATTAAATGTAAAGGTAGTTATGAATTAAATAAGCGAATTTATCTTTAACATGTACGTGATGCATAATTTGTGAACTAAGGAAGAATCGACTAAAAATTAACAAAACATTAAAGTTCAAGATTGACCTTCAAAAAAAAAATTTGTGGTGGGTGATTACATCTTTATTTTATAGCAATTACAGTTCTATTTAAAATTCAATGCATTTAGTGAGATGAAATCTTGTATGCTTACTTGCTAATATTGGTAATAATACTATTTTCTATTAAAATGAAGAGTCAAATGACCTTTATTAGAGTGTAATACATATTAAATGTGAAAGAATCCTATTGAAATACATATAAATACAAATTTAAATGAAAAATAAATAAAATATGATAATGAAAGGAATATATAAAAAGGAAATTGTGTATGAATATAAATGCAAGAATTCATCTTTTATGATCCTGGCTAGAGAAGCAATATACCCATGCAAGAAAAATGTAAGAGTTCATATAACATAATTGGATCATAGACTTTCAATCAACTTGATATGTTTTAAATTTTACAGAAAACACTAATATCTTCAAATCATGCATATATTACAAATTTAAAGTGATGAAATCCTCGAATTCATTACTCATCAAAAGCATAAAATGTGTGTTGAAACAAGTGGATTTAATAGTCAAAGCATTAAACTCTTTGTTTAATCATGCTATTCTATTTTAGAAGTTGCTCCCTTTGGTCGTCCAATGTTTTTTTCCTTGATAAGCATGTCTATGATGATCCCTATAAAAAGAAAAGGGCCGTGTTTTCTTACCTAGCGCAATTCTCAATTCTATCCTTTGTTTGGTCTAGCAACTATTTCTACTGGTTAATCTTTGTTCGGTGTAATTTTGGCCGTAAGCTAGTTGTTCTAAGTTGATTTGGCCTTTGGCCATTTGTTCTTAGGCAAAGAATTCTTGTTGAATATTATTTGTTCGGCCTGGTTGGTTCTAATGATCGGAGTTGGATGCAATGGAGACCCTTCAGTTATTTCCAGTCATAACGTACGACTTCGTTGTTTGAATTTGCCAATTATCAGCTGGGGTGAATTATGGCATCAGGCATCAATTTGTGCATCATATCATATAGTTGCATTAGAAAACTCTTTATGGTAAGATTTTATATATTACAAAGCATGTTCACAGCTTAACAAAAGGGTTGTATATTCGAAAAGCTTAAAAACTACTCAAAACTTTAAAAAGAACACACATAAGGAAACCAATCCTGGTCTATCAATCAATAGAAACAATTTTAGCTATGAATAAAAAGATCTAAAAGCAAGCCCAGCAGCAAGAAAATTCAGATAGCGCTTGAAAATAACAGAAATTAAATACGTAAGAAGTACACATTGGAATATAGTTTTTCAGAATCCCGAAACAGTACACTAGTAAAACTTGACTTTGTATTAATCGGTTTTGAGGAGTTAAGCTTTGTTCTATCAAAAGATCTTGGGAAACAGATTGGTGGAAGCAACTTACAGTCGACAACCTTCATGGAACCAGGAGAATCAACTCCAAGCCATACGTAGAATGTTGCATAAAGGATTGCCACACCAATTACAGCCATGCCAACAACCACCATGGCTGATAGGCCACCAGCTCGAACAGCTATCTGCAAACGGGTGTTGATAAATAACTGAAATCTGGGAATACTCAAGAAAAAAAAAATCAAAATTACTACACAAAAACCACCTGTAAAGCCTCCCTAGCTGAGCGCCTAGCAGCACTTGAGACTCTAACATTTGCACGAACTGAAACCCACATCCCAACATATCCAGCAATACCTGAACATAAAGCGCCTAGGAGAAAAGCAGCAACAGTAATAAATGCAGTTGTTGACCTAAAAAGAGCAAATTATGAACCATGGTTAGCAAAGAGACATGATAGCGCATGCTTGACAAATAGAAATAGAAAAGTTACACAAGCGCTGGTGCAAAAAAAAAAAATCCTCCTTACTAAGAGAGGAAAACAGAGCAAGTTAAATTATCGTACCTGCCTAGGCCAGATGATTCTTGCTGTGGCGTTGTACTGCGGAAAAGATATATGCTAAGAATAACAAATGCTAGTAATACAGCCATCTTCGAAATAGTTCCATATTGAGTCCTAAAAAAACCTTCTGCCCCATCACGTATGGCATCTGATATCTAAAGGGGATAACATGATGGATATGCCAAATGAGGGATAACTTGAATAAAGGAATCTTCTAAGCAGAAATATAAAATTTCATATTAATGAAGTCATTACTAAGCTAAACTAGTTATTAATAGTGAAAAATGGTTTTGCGCACTAACTATATGGCATGTTAAAGATAATCAAAGATGAATTCATTTGTATATCATGCTAAATAATTCACATCAACAAGCAAATGCCATTATTGACTCCAGCTAAACATTGATCATATCATAATTAGCTATATCCCCACCTCAACTACATGGATCAGCATTATAAATCATCCAACTCCATCTATTACAACTGATTGTCAAATGAAGGGTCTATTCTATTTCATGAGTCTTTTTTGCACTTCTTGCCATACTTTTTTTTGTGTAACAATCTTATTCCTATTTCTTTCACAAAAATTCAATCTAATTGTCATATTGGTGCATTATATGCCCTTTTGCTATAAATACGGTGTGACACAAACATGCCAAAATATTCTTTTATCTATTTTTCAGTGCGAATATATTAGCATATAGATCCTCTTATATATGTAAGTATATAATAGGAGAGCCTATTCAACGGGAAAATTAATTGATCAATACAATAATTAATCTAATATTACACCGTCAATCAAGCCCATAAAGAATTTAATTTTCTAATAAGTGAATAAATAACATTGCCGACCCCACGTAGTGGGATAAAGGCTTGATGTTGTTGTTGTTTGTTGTTGAATCAATAACATTGACAACCTTCTTTGAAATTAAAATCCTCCTCATAGTTTATACTTGATAAATGATTATAATTAAGAAAAGGACCAAAATGATCCCTCAACTCTTTATAAGGAATCAAAATGATCTTCAACTCTTTTGAGTGATCAATTTGATCCTCGACTCCTTAAAAAGAGGTCTTTTTTGTCCTAACATCAAATTTTGGGATTAATGGTCTTGAATCAAGAGGTATTTTGATCATTTTTAATTAAAGTATTTATTTAATATAATTTTTAAATAATAATATTTTTAAAAAAATTTATTAAATATTTCTTTAATAAAAAAATTTTATTAATAATTCTAGTCCATAATGATCCTAAATTAAAACTAGAATTATTAGTAATTTTTTTTTAATTAAAATTAGAATTATTAATATTTTTTTATTAAAAAAATGTTTAATAAATTTTTTCTTAAAAAAATGTTTAATAATTTTTTTTTAAATTTATTATTATTTGAAAATTACATTTAATACAACAACAACAATATCAAGCCTTTATCCCACTATGTGGGGTCGGCTACATGAATCTTTTTTCTCCATTGTGCCATGTTAAAATTTAAATTCTCATTTAAATCTAATAAAGAAATATTATTTCTAATATTTTCTAACTAAGTCTTTTTAGGTCTGCCTACCTCTACCATTCTTAACATAAGTCAAATCTAATATATCTACTTTCCTAACCGGGCATCGGAAGACCGCCGTTTTATGTGACCAAACCATATAAGGCGACTCTCTCTAATCTTATCTTCCACTGGAGCTACTCCAACCTTTTCACGTATATGCTCATTTCTTAGCCTGCCTCTAAGAGTAAAGCCACTCATCCACCTGAGCATCCTCATCTCTGCAACACTTAACTTAATATTATGTTTCTATTTTAATGGTCAACATTCTGCACTATAAAGCATTGCAGGTTGAACCAACATCTTATAAAATTTTCCCTTATGTTTAAGGGGGACATTTCTATCACACAACAAACCCAATGCATTCCTCCACCTCAACCATCCAACTTGAATTCTACTAATAATATCCACATATATTTCACCATCACTCTGAACAATAGACCCAAGGTATCTAAAATGTATACTCTTCTTAATTACTTGATCACCCAAAGTTACAATCTCCCCACTAGAACTATTATTACTAAAATTACATTCCATATATTCAGTCTTAGATCTAATCAAATGAAAGCCTTTAGACTCAAAGGTTGATCTCCATAATTCAAGTTTACTTTCAACTCCCTCTTTAGTCTTATCAACAAGAAGAATATCATAAGCAAAAAGCATACACCAGTGTACAACCTCTTGCAAATGTCTAGTGAGAACATCCATGACTAAAGCAAAAAAGATAAGGGCTTAAGGCTTATCCTTGAAGTAATCCAATTGAAATAAGAAAATACTTGGTCAAACCACCTTGTGTCTGGACACAAGTAACGGCTCCTGCATACATATCCTTAATGACTAGATATAAGCATTATTAACCCCTTTCTTTTCTAAAACTCTCCATAGCACTTCTCTTGGAACGTTATCATATGCTTTCTCTAAATTAATAAATATAATATTTAGATCCTCCTTATTCTCTCTATATTTCTCCATCAAACCTCTCAATAAATGTATAGCTTCCATAGTAGACCTACCAGGCATGAATCCAAATTGATTTTGAGAAACGTTAGTATCACGCCGCAACCTATGTTCCATAACTCTCTCCCATAGTTTTAAAGTATGAAACATTAACTTAATTCCTCTATAATTCACACAATCTTGTGCATAACCTTTATTCTTAAAAATATGAATCAACACACTCATTCTCTACTCATCTAGCATCTTTTTAGTCATCAAAATAATATTAAAAAGTTTAGTAAACCAAGAAATTTCTTCTTCTCTCAAGCATTTCCACACTTCTATTAGGATATCATCATGTCCAACAGCTTTTCTACACTTCATTTTCTTTAAAGCCTCTCTAACTTCGATTCTACTAATAATTTAATAAATAATTTATTTAGAAAATGACTAAAATACCCCTTGATTGAATACCATTAACCTCAAAATTTGATGAGACGACAAAAACGTCCTTTTTTTAAGAGTTGAGGGATCATTTTGATTCTTTTCTCATTATAATGATTTAATTCATTATTGGGCTTCAAATTAGCTGATGATGCGTCTTAGCTAAAACCATAATCTTTGTTTCACTTACGCTTTGAGACTATTTAGGAGAGTGATATTGTCAGTAATCTCAATAAAAGTGCAATTTCTATCGCTAGTTTTGCTTCTAAATTTGGCCTAATTTCAACTAATCTTCAGGTACAAGATAGGGACACAACTTTTAATCGTTTCAACATGCTAATGAGAACTCCTACACAAAGCCCCCCTATTTATAAGAGTATTAGTTAAGGGTGTAACAACCTCTATTGTTCCACAAACAATAGCACGTGATAATCAACATTCAAGGTCAATAGGAATGATTATGGAATGTAAATGTTCTCAATAGGAATTAGTAGAAAACAAACACTTTCAGAAGCAATGATAAACTTGAAGCCTCAACACTCTCCCTCCCTCGCTCTCTTAGCCACACTAACGAGGCTTTTGTCCTCCAAAATCTTTTGATTGCAGTGGAGATGGGGTGGGTTACCTGCCACCCTCCCAACACCAAAATGTGAGATGAAATATTCCGATGGAGCTGGGGTGGTTTACCTATCACTCCTAAATCTCAAACACATCATGCTTCAACAAAGGAAGAGATCATCAATGTTACTCAATCATTAAAAAAAGTATGACACATGGAGCACCAAGAAGCAATAACACAAAAGTAAAATGTGAGATGAAATATTTAGAACCTGTGACATTTCAGGGGGCCCCTCATCCTTTGCTAAAACCCATCTTGTCAAATAAACTGAGAAAATGAAGGCAGCTATGCAAACAGAAAAGACAAAGACCACGATAGGTGAAGTAGCAGCTCCAACATAAAGCACAGCCCCTAGGGCCAGGAGTAGCAAGACAGCTAAAACTCGTCCATTTATTCTCGTGAAAATCTGAAAAATCTGAAAATAAATAAATAAAAATATTTATAAGAAGAAGTAATGGAATAACTCTACAACAGAAATCTCACGTGACACACAGAAAGTTATCAAAAATTAGTAAATTTCTATCAGACATTCTGTGATAGAAATTAATCACATTCTAAAATAAGTAAAATGATTGAATTAAAAAAATAGCAGGAGACTAAATGATGCAGGACTACTTAGATGCTATGGTTTTGATTTCATTTGAGCATTGCACAACTATTAAATTAGAATAATTTCAGAACAAAACTATAAGCAATCTTCAAACAACGGTTAAGACAAATGAAGCGATCAATTGCGTAGGCGAAATCACATGCTCCGAATTTGAAACTTTCAAGATAATTAAGAAAGTAAAACAACACAAATTAGTAGCTTTCAAATTAAGCCCTAATCTAACAATGAGATCTAGGATGCATAGAAAGCACACTCAATTCCTATGATTCACTAAGCTTTGGCAAGAGCATTCGGAGTAGGCTTTAGCGAGTACAATCTTAACCAAACGAGAATTTAGAGTTAGAAGAAATTGAAGACAAGTAGAAAGAAAACCTTTCGCAAAAAGATGTGTAGATCCGTCACTTGATGCCTTCAACGTCTTCGTCCATGGCTTCCTTCGATGCAAATAGGATATGTCTCTTGAATAGACACAAAGTGGAATAAATTTCTCTTGATAATGGGTTGGGGATATACTTCCAAGTGTTGAACCCAAAACCTGAAATTGTGTTCAGGTTCTTGCTCAGGAAATCTGAAATAATTCAGATTTCTTTTCCTCTCAGAAATCTGAGATGGGAATTAACTGTCAATGTTGGAAGGAGAGAGTTTTTAGCAACTAGCATAATGGAAGAGAAATCATTAGTAATTAGGATGTGGAGAGGAGTTATGAGAGGGGGAGAATTGGCTAGGGAGAGGGACGGCGGGATGCAGGATGGGTGGAGTTTGATTGCCTTAAATGAATTAATTGATTTGGGATGTAATAGCAAGCATGAGGTGATTGATAAAATCAGCCAAGAGGGAGATTGAGAGTTTTGAAATATTTCCTAAGGGAGGTGTTGGAGTTAGGAAATAATTTGAAAGGGAATTAATGGAGGAGAGCATGGGGCCGGTGGCATGCTTAGGTGAGGGCTTGATTGAGGAGAGCAATTAAGGCTTCCTAATTTAGGATTAAGAATTAGGAAATAGTTAATTTAAATCCTCTTGAATTTAAAATCCAAAATAGATTTAAATCACATACTTTCCTAAAATATAAGAGCTAATTTAGGAAACAATTTGAATTCAAATTTTTTTTTGGTGAATTTGAATTTCAAATTACCCCAATTAATCCCACCCTTGAATTAGGAAATATCATAAAGAGGCAAAGGGGTGGGAGGCCGGCGGCTAATGCAATGGGACGGCGGCATGGGCTATGGCCAGCGGGTATGGGTTGTGGCCGGCGGCAAAGGGACTTCGGGCAAGGTGAGTTTGTGGTGTTTTGGGAAGGGAAATTGTAGGGGCTATGGCCGGCGGTGGGAAGTGGAAGAAGGAAGATGTGCGTGGGGAAGGTGATGACAAGATAAAGAAAAGAAAATAAGAAAAACCACGAACCCGGCCGTCTCCAAGGTTGGTGGGTGATGCGCTAATCTCCCTCTCCAAGGGATCTCTCCAAAGCTCTCCAAGAACTCTCAAGGCTCTCACAACACAAGTGCAGAAAGAAATTTCAATAATCATTCATTTCCCTTGAAAATAAAACAAAGGGGCCTTAAATAGCCTCATACAAGACTCCAAAATAAAATGACACCATTGCCCTTAGGCTTACACATGACAACTCCCATAAAAAGGGGTACGACGGGAGATACTAACATACACATAAGCAAATGATAAAATGCATGGAAATAAAAATACATCGACTCAAAAATATAAAGACTCGATCGTGGCCGTAGATCGACGGCCGCGTCTCTGGTAAACTCTCCAAGAAGATCTGATGTCCCCATCACTAAAGGACTAACATTGCTGATAAAAAACAAATCTCAACATTTAGTGATTCAAAAAATGGTGCTAAACTAGGAATTAACATATTGTTAGCTTTGGTTGCAAGTGAACTCAACCAAAAACAATGCGCCAACAAACCTGCAAATCAAAATTATAACCCATTAAAAAAAAAAACCTCAACTAGTTACGTTTTGGTTTCTCTGTTCTTCTGCCAAACTTTCTGATCTTGAAACAAATAGAGACAACAACATAGTTGTTTTATGATATCAAACTAAATCTAAATTAATGATGAGGAATGCTATGGAACTGGTAGAATTTTTATGTAAATTAGGCTTTCTTGGTACATGCCGAGTATTGTTGGTAGGCCAACCTATTGGAGTAGGTGTTGCCTAGGAGTGTTTGTTATGTGTTGAGTATTGTCATAAGGAAAGCGATAGGATGATTCATGCATCCTTGAGAAGGGGCAAGCAATCCAGGTTCATTTTCTCAGCGTATGGATTTGGGATAGAAATTTGGAAAACTAGATGGATTTGGAAGAGTAAAAGTGGTAGGTGATATGCCACTAGATTGATGCGCTTTAGGGCCTTGAATGGACATAAAAGTAAAGGCGGTCAAGATCGGAGTAATGTCATTTCTGTGTCGAAGTTTGACAGTAAGGTTGTAATTTGACGAGAATGATAGACTCCATTTCCAGATCATGTCAATATTTGTCAGCTTGATTCTTCATGTGTTACTAGGACTAGAGCAAATGTTCGCAGACATTTTGAAGGATGCCATCAAGCTATCGAAGCCGAGCATTGATAACATCCACCATGGAGAAGTGGCCATCATAAGGCTGAATTGAAGGAGGTAGCCATCAATAGAAAGCTTGGAATGGGATCATGCTGATGGAAGTATGCAAGGAAGTATTGTAGGAATACTCAGCCTCAGCCTGATGAAGAAATGAATACCAAATGCTTAGGTTTTCTCAATTGAATATTAGTTTTCCACTTGGTTTTCATTGATCTTAAAGCCTGGCTATAAAGTAAATTTTTAGACATCTAGTTCCCTATTAAAGAAATAAAAAAATTATCAAAAATTCAAATCTAACCTAAAATTAAAAAAGATAAGATAATTGTAATCCAAATTAAATTTGATAAGAAGTCCTTATCTAAATATTAATATTATTTATTTGATAATTAAAAATAAAAAAACTTAGAAAATATTACTAGTAATTGTTCTTTGAGATTTTCGCAATTAAGAGTGAGAGAGAGATCTTAATGGTGTAAATTGTGAAGGGTTATCATAATTTTTTTTATTTCATCTATTCCTTGTTGATAGGTTTTTGTTGGGAATTAAATAACAAATTTGTGTCTCCATAGCTCCTCTAAATGGACACTTGTGGCCATAATAGCATGATTCTTGGATTCCCTACTATGGTCAAACCTAAATGTAGAAACAAAGAGGGATATAAGAGGTCAATAATTCAATTATCTCTTAATAGCATGATTCTTGGATTCCCTACTATGGTCAAACCTAAATGTAGAAACACAAAGGGATATAAGAGGTGGATAATTCAATTATCTCTTAACACTAGGTGCAAACAAATTTTGAAAAGAGAGATTAAAAAGTAGGAAGAAATACTCTTGTCAATTGAATGAAAATGTGTTCCACTTGGTTTCCAACGATCTTAAAAAGTAAATACAAGTTATATTTATAATCACTTAATTTCTTAAAAAATAAAATAACAAATTTCATTAAAATTCATATATAACATAAAAATAGAAAAATGAGATAATTTCAATCCCCTCATGATAGTTTATTTGAGAAGACAAGTCCTTATAGAAATGCTTATTACATTTCTTTGATAATTAAAAATGAAAATAACCGATGTAATATTATTTGGAGATATATATATATATATATATTTTCCTCCTGATTGGTCAACCCCTCCTCTAAGGAGATTTATCTTGATTTTAGCCTAGATTCTCTCCATGCTTGGCTTGATTTGTGGAGTTAATTATAGCTTATTCATACTTTTTTGAATATTGGAGGCAAGCTTAACTTGTACTGCTTAAATTATGGAGTTAAGTTTAACTTTATTGAAACTTAAATAACTTGCAACATTCAGCCTCCCTGATGATTTGGGTGAACTCAAATTTTTTTTGTTTTTACTCATTTTGCATGAATTATGTCTCACTCCAATACCATGCACTCTCTTTGCTTGTTTTAAGCTTCCATGGAGCCTACTGATTTTTCATAAATTAACCCAACTTCTATTTTCTTAATCAGTTTAATCCCAGTTGGCCCGTATCTGAGGTTTGACAGTCTCTCCGATTGCTTTCTAAAATAAAGTTTTAATTTATAAAAGAAATGTGGTATAAAAATCATTATTTGAATGTGTAGTTAGTTTATGACTTCGTGAGCACATCGATTGACTTTGGGAGCAACTTGTGTTTTTACATTTCAATTTTTATAGCACATCAAAAGTACTACACCAGTTCAACTGAACTAGAATGAGAGGAAAAAAATAAAAAAAACTAGAATGAGAGGAAATATACCGACTAAAAAAGTAACCAATAATTTATAATATATAAGAAAACCCTTTAGGGATCAGCAACTTTACCAAGGGGTTGTAAGGTTTACTCCGCAAATTGGGAAATGTCCTTGCTTTCTCCTGGTACGATACCAGATTTCCATTCTCTACGTCGTCATCCATCAGAATGGAATGCGATGAATTCACTCTTCGAGCCAGAGGGAAGGGCGCAAACTCAACCCCCTGGGGCAGGTCGCCCCCTGAAACCGGACGCTGAATTTTGAATAATTTCAAATTATCCCTTCAAACATCCAATGCTAAACACCGTCAAAAGAAGGTACGGAAACAATCCTCACGGCAGCCAAATTCCTAGCCAGGGAGATCCCACTGCAAAACGAGCACAAGGACGCATCGGAAGAGGGCAGAAAAGATCTAAAACTAATAAACTACGTTTCAGCATCAAAGATAGGTCCAAAATTCCCAAAACCGCCACTAGATTATGATGCGGCAAATCAAGCTCAATTCTACACACACTGCTGCAAAGATCCGTGAGGCAACCGCTGTCTCGCTATCTAACCCGATAAACGAGAATATGCGTAGTCTTTCCAGTTCCAATAATAACTGATCGAGAAGAAGATAGAGTCTGCATTACCTCTACGATCGCAGAACAGCTTAGCTGGAAAGGGCAGAAGCGCACAGGAAACGAACAGCAGCTAAGAGATCGGCAGTTGCCGTTTCCAGATCTGGCCTGCCGAAGAGAAAATTTAGGGCTCCGCTGGTCGGCGTCTGTGGCCAGAGGCAACGGGATCAGAAAGTCCGCCAGAGTCTATTCTACTGATATACTCGCAACTTTTGTAGAGCGAACGGCGAGAGAGAGAGAGAAGCGCGTGCGTTTTCCAGCGTGAGAATGGAAGACGGCATATTCCTCGTGTATGCGTTCGTCGGGTCGTGCCAGATCCACTGCCGTTACCGGACCAGGGATTGAAGCTTATTCCGGACATATATATATATATATATATATATATATATATATATATATATATATATATATATATATATATATATAATAATAATAATTTATTTTTTTAAAACACTCAAAATAACTTATAGATGCTTACTTGTTTTTAAGAAATAATTATTACGACAAATATTTGGCCAACAACCACCCCTCATTGGTCACCATTGCCGCCACTTTTGACCATCACATTTGGCCACCATAAATAGGGATGTAAAAAAGTTGAGTTGAGTCGAGTTGAGTATCTACCTAATCGGAATAAGGTTGTTTAGTTCTCACTGAGCTCGAGCTCGAGTTAAAGCTCCCCTCAAGCTCATTTACTAAGCTTAAGCTCAACTCATTAAAAATGTATATACCCGAGCTCTACTCTATTATTGAACTAGGTTTTTTGTTATAAATTAAAAAAATTCAATTTTTTTTAGAACACACACACACACATATATATATATATATATATATATATATAAGTATTAAAATATATTATATGATGCTAATTTAAATGAATTATTAAATATATTTTAATCTATTCAAGCAGCTCAACAAGCTTTCGAGCTGAGCAAGGCTAAGCTCAAGCTCGTTTTATATACAAGCTCAAGTACATGCTCAAGCTCGAACTCGTGTCTCGATAAGCTTGACTCACGAGCTCGTTAACGAGACGAGCTCGAGTCGGCTGGTAAGCCGGCTCGGCTAACTTACGCCCCTATCAGTAAACCATCATTTCTATTCACTCTCACCGATCACTGACCATCATCATCACTATTAAATAAATTTATTTAATTTTCTATCAAAAAAAATAAAATATATTTTTAAGATATTAAATAATTTTATTTTTAATTAAAATATCAATAAAATTAACAATTAAAAGCCAAAATGATCACAAATGAAAGTGCAATTTCTTTCCAATTATGTGGTTGTTGCATAACGCAACCACCCCCACATCATCAATAAAATTTATTTTAAAAATAGTAATCAATTTCATTAAGGAAATTAATGTAACTTAAATTTAATTATGACTAAAATTTCAAATCATTAATTTATTTTAAAATAAATATAACATAACAATTGATTGATTAATTATATGTTATATACATTTCAAAATAAATTTAATAATTAAAATATTTTACTTCTTATTAAAATTCAATCAAAATCTTTTGACCCAATTTTTTGTCAATTCCACTATTATGATTTTAGTACTAGTAATTCCAACTGCCCAAAGTGCAAAAAAATTCTAACTAGAGAGCATTTGTGACCTGCAACTGCATTGGTAGTTGGAGAAGATTAGAATAAAAATGGAATACATTCACTCTATCCTCCTCTTCATCACATCAAATTGGCCAATGTCTATTTAATCCAAGCTCCCCATGCAAATGCTTGTCTCCTCATGTAGAAAGAGAGAAGTGACCATTTACTAGGGGTGCCAATATTTGACATGATATAAAAACTCGATTCGAATCCGACCTGAAAATTTCGAGGTAGGGTCAACCCGGACCCGAAACGGGTCGGGTTCGGGTTTAACAATTTGACCAAAAATTTGGTCTAGTTCAAGTTGACCATTTGACTCGAAATTAACCCGTTATGACCCATTTTCGACTCGAAAAGAGGAGAATGAACCTTTTTTTACTCAAAAACTAGCAAATTTTTCATGGTCCCAAGTCATTCAAATCGTGTCGGGTTGACCCGGTCCCTAAGCAGGCCGGGTTTGAGTCCGAAAAACCAACCCGTTTGCAAATAAACAAGTCGGATTCGGGTTGACCTGAATAGTGTCGAGCCAATTTTGAGTTCAACCCGAGCCTGACCCGTGACCTGAAATTGATACCCATAGGGATGTCAAAATTGGGTCACGGGCCGGGTTCAGGTTTAACCCGAATTTACCCAGGATTGCTTGACCCGACCCGCTTTGGGTTCGGGTCAAATCGAACCCGACCCTCATGTTTTTATCTTCTCTTTTTCGTTGTTGTTGTTCGGCTTCATTCCACTGTGGAGAATGCACGAGTTGCTTCTTCAGCTCCTTCAATCCGCTGCAGTTTGACTTCGCTCCTTCGACGACAGAAGTTACAACATTTTGATCGGAAGCAACCACAGGAGCTTGATCGCTGTGAAGGTAATTTTCTCCTTTCCATGGATGACGTTTGCGTTGTTGTTCGACTTCGCTCCACGGATGATGTTCCCTTCCCATCCGATCGGAAGTTACAACATTTTGATCGGAAGCAACGACAGGAGCTTGCTTGCTCTTAAACTCTTTTCATCTCCTCTTTCTCATTGTTGCAATTTGACTTCGCTCCACGAACGACTTTCCCTTCCCATCGGATCGGAAGTTACAACATTTTGATCAGAAGCAGCGACGAGAGCTCACTTGCACTTTTCATCTCCTATTTCTCGTCGTTGTTGTTCGACTTCGCTCCATAGATGATGTTCCCTTCCTAGTTCCCATCGGATCGAAAGTTACAACATTTTGATCGGAAGCAATGACAGGAGCTCGCTTACTCTTTTATCTCCTCTTTATCGTCGTTGTTGTTCGACTTCACTCCACTGACGATGTTCCCTTCCCATCGGATAGGAAGTTACAACATTTTGATCGGAAGCGCCGAAGTTCGCTCAGCTTCCAAAGTTCGCTCAGAAGAATGGCCAAATCTCGTAAATACGCCGAACAACAAGATCGTGGGTCAAAACCGAGTCATTTTTGGGTCAACCCGAACCCGACCCGGAATTCAAAACAAGTAGAAAACCAAGACCCAAACCCAACCCGTGAACCCAAAAAATTTCATGTCGTATTTCTGAGTCATGTCAAATATTGACACCCCTATACACCCCTATACACCCCTACCATTAACCCATCAGCCGCCCAAGAGTCGAGCAACTGATCATCTGGAACTGGTCACTAGAGCCCGGTGTCATCAATCATAAGGGTATGATATACCCATTCATTTTCTATTTCTAAAGGGAACATTCTATCATAGTTTAGATAATGACCAAAATGCGTTTTGAAAAATCTATAATTTCGTACTCTTCATGTTCTAAAATGTTTGGAAGTTCATAACCTATAGGCAGCTATCTTCTTCGAGGCATACACAACAATCTTGCTAGCAATATTCGTTTCGAAAGTTGCATGTCTCCTTCCACAATATGCCAATCTCACTTGCATTGTACTTCTCTTATTTAGAGCTTGTATTGTATCTTTGCAAGCATCATAATCATAATTTTCAAGGCCTGTATCATAACCTTTTTTGTTGATGCAACCATTTTTGCAGACATGTACAATAGCCCCAATTGTGTCATTATTATCACCTTCCAAATTTGTACTACAACCTCTCTTACCTTAGGCAAATTATTCTATGCAGATGCCGAACGCCGCCAAGAGACCAACCAGAATGCTTCACATCACCCCCGCTCGTTACCGCGTCTCGGTACTACTGACGTGACACATTTTGATTCAACTCAAGACGATAAGTTGCGTTCGGCGTCCGCACATGATAAGAGAATTATCATATATATATATATATATATATATATATATATATATATATATATATATATATATATATATATATATATCATCATCAAGTAATTATGAAAAAAAAAAAACTGAGAGAAAAAACTCTCAATAAAGAATAAAGCACATTGGCTGGTATTATTCATACAATCTTTCCATCTATTGTAACATCTAAGCCAAAACCGTTGTGGAGAATAAAATGAAAACCAATGGTAAGTCAATCAATCTAATTTCTTCTTCTTTTCATATGAGGACTCTGAACAAGAAAAAATATATATAATATACTCCTCAAATGCCAATGACATAAAACAAAAGGGAGAGAAAAAATAAGAGAGGTAAAAAAGATAATTAATGAAACTTCTCTCTCTCTCTCTCTCTCTCTCTCTCTCTCTCTCTCTCTCTCTCTCTCTCTCTCTCTCTCTCTCTCTCTCTCTCCAGTTATATGCCAATTGGTACTACTTAGAGCTACATATAAAAACCAAAACCCATATTGTAGACTGAACAAGGAATTATAAGTACACTGAGGAAGAAAAAATCAGCAAGCTGAAGCTGACTGAACTAACTACTGAATTGCTTAGGCCCTTCCTAGCTATGGTTTTTCTTCAACATCTGATGAAGTTAATGGAAGTTAATCAGGTGATGCCAGACTTGCATATTGGACATGATCTTTTCCTCCTAAGCCACGTGTCAATGCACTGTAATTAGAAAAAAAAAATTAAAAAAATGTGAGCAAAAGATCAAAATTCGATTTTCAGATGAAAGAAATTTGGTACATAGTGGACATACATCAATGATTAAATTGTGGTCTGAATCCAAAACATAAAATTGTAATTATATAGTAATATGTGATTAACATCAAAATCAATCTTGTAATTAGTACTGATAAAGATGGTAAGTGAGTTACCTAAATATTCTATAAATACACCTTGTAAAGAGATGAAGAGGATATGAAAGGAACAAATGAATTTCTCTCTTCCTGCTATCTAATTTCTCTTCTCTTCTCATTTTGAGAGTTTGAAGAGCCTGAAGTGTTTAAAATGAAATCAAGATCTCATCATTAATGCTCTTATGTAGAGCATCAATGATGCTTTCATATCCTCAACAAATGAATTTACCTCATTGCATCATTGGTGCTCTCCATGATGAGATTCAGATATCAATCTAAGCATTTCGAGTTATTCAAACTCTCAAAATAGAAAAGAGAAATTATATAAGGAGAAATAGTTTTTTTATAATTTTGCTTTCCAAAAAGTTGCCTTAGACCAGCTTGAGGCTTCGTTTGGGACGGCTTTCTTAATGCTTCTTAAAATAATTTTCTATTATAAAAATTTTTATTTTTGTACTAAAAGTTATTTTATGAAACAATAAGAAAACCGTCCCAAACGAAGCCTGACTATATATTTTTTTTGCTTTTCAAAAATTTATATAATTTACAACTAAGGCTTCGTTTGGGACGGCTTTCTTGCTTCTTCTGAAAGCGGCTTTTTTATATTAAAAAAGCCGCTTTAAGAAGCAGCAAGAAAGTCATCCCAAACGAAGGCTAATATTATTAGAATGATAGCTATAAGAAAACTTTTCTCTTTCTTAAAAAAGTCAGTTTAAAATACCCACAGAAAATTTTCAAAAATATATATTTTTTCCCAAAACAATTCTACAATTACTTCTACAAAGACGCCACAAACAGAAATTAAGTGTATATTGGATGTCACAAGTTTGAGTCATGAAAATAATCACTTAGTAAATGCAAGAGTAGCACATTAAGCAGTCCCCTAAGTTTGCATCAGCAAAACTAACATGCAAGATTCAGGTGAAAAGAAGGAAAAACCGCTTACATCTTTGTGGAATTTATGCAAGCATGGCAAATGACGGATGGCATCACCAACAACAGGAGTCTCAAGGCAAACGGCACAAGCTTCTTCAGAATCAGTATTCTGTTGCTCAAATAAATAAATAAAAACGATATCAACGTTAACATCTGGAGCCAAAGCGACCAGAAGACCACTTTTGATACCTAACTATCAAAGAATTAACTCAGCAGGATAAATATTGAACCTGGATTACTGATTGAGGCAAGCTGTTTATCTGCCTCTCAGATGCACCAACATTGTGGTTGTTCTCGTCAAGAGCCAATAACATCTCATAATCATCCCTATAAACAACACAAGCTGATGCCTATAATATCTTTTTTATGAAATCATTAAAAAAAACCATTTAATAAATAGTTTCTTCATGTTAACCAGTAAAGATGAAATAAAATGTATGAGGGCATACTGTTATAGACTTATAGTCTTATATAGGATGGATGACCATTAAATAACTACAAATGGTTCATAATAACACCTCAGAATTCCGCATAACTACAATATATGCCATATATATCGATGAATACATAGTGTTATAAGAATACTTTCAATGTTCTAACTTTGTTCAGAAAATGCTTCCCCATTTCCAATCACAGTTGTAAAACAGTACAAAGAAAGCAATTAAAATGCTTCATATGCAGGCTTGACTGAGAAGAATGGTGCACTCTCCTAATAAAGGTTCAAAGTAAAGCTGCAGCAAAGAGTGAGGAAAAATAAATCAACATTAGATTCTACAAAGCTCGAGCCCGGTCAACTATGATGTGAAAATTTTCTAAACAGCAAGAGAAGTTGAGGTATCCACAACAATATGGAAATAAACTAGTTAGAGAATTAGTAAAAAGAGTTTCACCAAGAAAAAGGAGAAACAGATGAACAGTTAATCTCTTGTTCTGAGCTTCATTTTCCCAAGTCCTTTACCTTCAAAGAAGTCAACAGAGTCCGAGTGAATTTTTAAATTGAGGCTTCGTTTGGGACTGTTTTCTTATTGCTTCTTAAAGTAGCTTTATATTATAAAAATTTTATTTGTTGTACTAAAAAACTGTTTTAAGAAGCAGGAATAAAGCCGTTCCAAACGAAACCTGAATCATGATAAAGTGAGATATCATACTTAAACACCATACATTTTGTTCCAAAGACAATAGCCAGGCAGCACAGTATTCAAAATCAAGTCCCATAATCACAAAAATCACCCATATCCC
Organism: Dendrobium huoshanense; assembly: GCA_016618105.1. Classification (NCBI taxonomy): domain Eukaryota; kingdom Viridiplantae; phylum Streptophyta; class Magnoliopsida; order Asparagales; family Orchidaceae; genus Dendrobium; species Dendrobium huoshanense. The sequence goes on along the minus strand of CM028354.1, from coordinate 33,649,398 downwards.
AGCAATTTAAGGATTTCAAAATGATATGAAGACAGTCACCCGCTTCCAATTCAATAAGTATATCTGTACTCAGTAATTTACGCTTAACATAGCACCAAAAGAGAGTTTACCCAATCATTTAAAATAAACTACTTCACGTCCACCAGCCATGTCCCAATCACACCAAAAGGCTTAAATTAAGACTCGGTATGTTATGCATTCAAGTAGCTATATTCTGAATTTTGTAAATTTTCTATTCAAAAATATTTTTGTTCATTCAAACTATTGCGGTGGTTTCTTATGGTTGAATATCACGCACAAAATGTAGATATGCGTTATTGATTACTCTGTACCATTCTCATTGAAGAAAGTTTGCATGGGAATAATATTCTTTCGAGAGTTCATGTGCATTCACTGTTTTCATTTATAAGTGTGCCTTTCCATGCTATCTCGTGGTTGTAGAAAGAGACTTCCGATTGGAATGAGATTTGTTTCTCTTTTTCCTTTTAAATATTGCAGGTATCGAAAAGCTCTGAACTGAGATTGGAAATCCAGGTCATTTCTTTTTCAATTCTCAAATAAGATTTCTCCTGCAAATATACGGGCCACCTACGAGCACAACCAGACTTATCTGATAGAGACAGATATGCGGCTAGGATAATAAATATAAAGAACAGTTAATAATTTCATTTTCACAAGACAAATATAATGCATAATTACCCAAGAAATTAAAATGTCATAACAGCACCGGAAGAAATATAGAGTATGCCATAAATATAAGCAACTTACTCATTAAAATCACGTTGGAAGCCAAGAAAATGATCAGGAGTTTCCATGTCATTACCATGTTCAAATGCTGCTTCAAGTGCTTCAAGAAAGTCGAGCCTCTAGAAATTAAAAAGATGATATTTTAATCAAGCGAAAGCTTAAACATAGCAATTATGCTAATGATTTTCCATCATTAACCAAATGGATAAAAAACCTCATAAAGAAAAATGTTAAATGGAAAATAATGATATGGTTAACAGAAGTGATACTAAACTCTGACCAAACAATAAGAAGGAACCCTTAAGAACTGAGAGTTAAAGAAAGTAACAAGTTTCTAGCAGGATCAGCAATAGCTCAGAAACAATAAAACAAGCATCTATTTTAAATCTAATAAGCATGAAATGTTATTGCTGATTGTTTGCCAATTAAATAGTTTTTTGGGATATAAATTGTTCATTTAGGCTGCTGGTAAAGTTTGGTATGGGAGGGTGTCCTTTAATGTACTAAACTGATAATTGTGGATTCATGATCAACCATATCATGCTTGCTTTTCTTTAGCTTCCCTCACTTCCAGGGAACACAAAATAGTCAACCAATTCAGGAACATATTTCCAAATGTGATTAAAATTTGAAAAGAGCTCAAGGAACGCTTGTGAAGGTAGTGGGTCTCCCCGCTATCATCATGCAGGTGAGCTATTTAGTGTGTATCAGCACATACATGGTACCATGTGTGCCACCACAAACGTATCCTTAAAAAAAAATTACAGAACTCCAACAAAGCTAGGCAATTATCAAAAGGCAAATATCAATAAAGAATCAAAACATAAGGCTGTTATCAATGCATTAAATAATATGTATCAAGACAATTATAGATTATTTTAGTGGTTTTGCATTATTTCTAGAATATTTATATATTTATTGTTCTATTTAGTTTTCATGAAAATAAATGATGAGAATTATCCCTTCACGAGGTCTACCTTTTTTTATTTAGATGATTAAATTTATCTATTTGTTAGAGTTTATCTTGATTTAAATTTATATTAGTTTGAATTATTCATATAACTCTATTCCTATAAAAAGGGATAATAAAAGGAATCAGTGTTTTTCCCCTTGATTAGCTCTTTCTCTCTATCCTCATCCCTCCCACAACACTCTCTACTAATGCAATTTCAGATTCAGTACTAATCCAACGACTCTCTGTATCTTATTCTTCTGATTCTTCAATCCCTAAAACCCTCGAAATTCCTATCAGCTGTCAAATCATACCTAATCTCTCACATCCAAATGGTAGACTTCAAGAAGCTAAAATCAAATGCAAATTCAATATAAAGGATCTATAAACAATGGCGCATAATCAAGATACCATCAAAAGTTTCCTGACTCTACATCAGTTTCGTTATCAAAGCAATATTCCAAGGATTATTCACCATATACATTGCCTGTTCCACATGTTTCAAATTTGTTGCTTGCTTCCCTGCCAAAAATACTGGTCAAGTTTATGTTATCACTACCATATGGCAATGAGATCCTCTTACCTAGCAGTGATCTAAGAAAATTGCATAAGATCCAAAGCCTCTAGATTGTCTTTCCTTTATTCAGACTACGCATGCTCATAATTTGAGAGCGATTCATGAACCAATTCCACCACCATCTCCTCTGCATGACTTTTCATGGGAAGAGTTTTAACATCCAGATGAGTAAATGTGGTACAAGACAAACTAAAACTAGATTGTATTATTTTAGCAATTTTGGATTATTCCTAGCATTTTATTTTTTTTATTGGATTAAGTTTTCAGAAAAGAAATATTTAGAAATATCCTTTTCATTAGTATTATTTTTATTTTATTGTGATATGATTTATATATGTTTAGGAATTACTTATATTTAAATTTAAATTAATTTGAATTATTCATCAAACCTATATTTATAAATAAGGATACAATTGCATTTATAATTATCTTATGAATAAATTGAAAGAAACCCTCCTTAAAATGTTACCCAATTTTTAATTTGGTTAAAAAAAAAAAAACTTAAGCTCAATTTGTAATAGCTTTCAACTGACTATTTCTGCTTCCTGGAACAACAGAAGCAATTCTAAGATGTTTGGTGTAACTATGAGCAAAACATTTAGACGCATGAAAGCTGATAAGTAGCTTTCTAGGAACGGAATTTATAATAGAATACCAAAAAAATTAGTTTTATAGATTTTAGCTTTTCTAGCTTATCACATAATTAATTAATATACAAATTCCAGTTAGGATAAATATTATAATTATAATTATATTGAACTCATTGATTCTTGTCATATTATTATTAGATTTTCAGTAGAAAAAATTACTATATACTTTTCAAGCCATTCTTATTATGTATGTTAAAGTGGTCTCCCTCCTTTTAGCTCATATATGGACCTTCCAATGACTCCGGTCTAAATTTCTTTCTATTGGCTTCAGGATCACTATTTCAATTACTTTATATTATATTCCTTGGATTCTATCTTTGACAAACCCTTATGACTTATGAGTTGATGCTACAACCGCTTTTCTCTTAAAATCGTCTCTGATAAGGGTTTTGGTGGAAATGGATATTACAATGCCTTTAAAAAGAAAGGTTTGAATTGTCTCCTCTTTTTGAGGTTATTGGCAACATGTTTTTGAAACCAGTCCTTTGTACTACATTCCCAGTAAAATATTTGGGCATAAGTACTTTGATTACTTCTAAGCTCATCCGAATTTGAGAAAATCACAAGTTAGTGATCCTAACAGCCAGAGTAAGGAGAGCATTCAAATGATTCAAATCTATCCGAATTAGTGGTGGATGTAATTCCACCATCAATTCAAAAATGCAAATAAAATCTAAAACGAATTCTGGATGATAATGTGAAATCGGGGCATTTTGAGTCTCCTCTTCTTGAACTAAGCATGAAGAAGGATATTTTAATTACATTAGTATAGACCCTTCATATGAGTTAGCCCCTCCTTCCCTTCCTAATATTGAGGATGTCAAGGCCTCAGACTCCAAGCAACTTTCTGATTCAGATGATAGTTTACCAAGTATTGATGGCCAAGTTGCTAGGTGATTACATATCATCTTTTCAAGGAGACAGAGAAATAAGAAAAAAATTTATCATCATTATCCATTACTCACTTGGCTACAAGCAAAGGACCACAATTGGCTACAAGCAAAGGACCACACTTTGCTACAAGCAAAGGGCCATAAATGAGAGCTCTCTATGGATATATTCTATTGGATGGATATTTTCATCATTAGCATCATGTTAACATAAATTGAGTTTTTTCTATCTATTATTAACCTCAGTGCCATCTTGAAACTAATTTGATTGAATAAAGTGAAAATGGTGGACAAAAAACTCAATATCATGCAAGTACGGTTCAAAACGTGGCACACATATCAAACAACTCAAATGTTGCATGTTTCACAAAATAGAAAGTGTCAACAAATCCAATTAACTAGCAAAAGATGCTCATATTTCTGGGTCGCCACACGAGAAAAATACAAAAAATTTACCAGCACGTGAGACAAACACAAGCAACAAGAAATTGCATGAAGGTCAATTCACGCATTAATATTATCTATTGGTAATCTAATTAAATTTAATTAAAAAATTTTAAATCAATTCCCCAACTCAACCTTCTCCCTTTCCATTAGAAATCTCAAATGTCGCACCTCCCATTTAAAGGATTATAGTCCTTCCTCATGTAGTCCCATCTAGCCATAATAACTGAAAAAAAAAATCTAAAACGAAAACATACTCTTTGTTTCTCTATTTCGGCCCATACAAAGCTCTCCTTCCCACGCTCTCTATCTGCCTCTCATTCTCTCCATCAAGCCCAAACAACCCAAGTTCCCTATCTCTCGATCCTCTTCTCATCCTTGCTTAGCCTCACAATCACCTAGTCAGATCGATTCTCCCTCTATGCTCTTACCAACATCCCTGAACCCATGACAACAAAACAGTGAGAAAATTGAGGCAAAGATTCATTGGCAAAGGGCATTGACATAACCAATGGAATGTAAAGGAGTACATGAAGAGTACCATTTTAAGCTTTCTCTCTCCTAATGCAACCTTCTTCATCTTTCTCTAGTTCACTTGCACAACTCTAATGGGTGGTCCACTCACAAGTCATAACAGACAAATTCAACTTACTTTCTCTCCCTTAACACAAATTTCATATGTTGATTGATGTGAAACGTATTAGCATGGATGATTAAATTAAGGAAGTTTGCACGCTTAAATATTAGAGCACAATAATTATAAGCTTTCTCTTGATGATAAACGACAAAATAAAAATGATAAGGTGATAAAATAGCTTTGGTCTAAACACATGCGAGAGGTTGAGATCATTAAATAGTCAACTAAATCTTACTTTGCATACATGAGTGGTTTCAACGAGAAATTCCAAAACTAACAATAAGATTAGGCTATGAAAGATCCCTCACACAACTCTTCTAATTACTAGGCTTTAGAGGTGAAGAGCTTGACATGAACCTTGTGAGTCAAAATATAACCACAACTGAAAATAAACTAGGAAAATAGGAAACTTGGGGAAGAGTTCACCATCGTCAAAATTCTTAGATGAATTTGAGTAGCAAGGGAGAAGATCCGGAGTCCGGTGGCTGAATTTGAAGAAGTCCTGCGTGTGGGCAGCAGTGTGGGATCTTCTGAGCAACCAATGAGAGCCTTCCGGATGGTGAATCAACACCAGAAAACTGCTGGAATCCTGAAACAGCAGCCGTGGCTTTTCCGGACAGCAAACGGGGGTTCCGGGGGTGCAGGACAGCAGTTTGCCTCGTCGAAAATATTCAGGACGGCAGCCATGAACTCTCTGGACAGCAAAACAGGAGTGTTCAGCTAGCAGGACAGCAAGTGTAGTCTTCCTAAAGTGCAAGCCAATGAAGAAAATGTAATCCTGAAAGGCCGGCCAAGGTGGGAGAGGGGGACGGGTGGATTGGGAGAGGGATGTTAGGCTGGATGTGTGGAGCAAGGGATTTACTCAAATCTGAAATTAATCTCAAATTTAGTAAATTTGGAGGGAATTACTTGAGATTAATTTCAATTTTCAAATGTAATTAAGGGGGGTTAATGAGCAAGCACTTAATGGGATCCATGAAGAGGGGGGCCGGCGGCTCATTAGAAGAGGGAGGGGGTTTTAAATTCAAAACTTGAAATTAATTTCAGGATTTTAAGTGAAAAGAGAGGGAAATTAATTTGAAATTTGATTTCAAATTAAAGAGTCATTAATGAATTAATTGGAGCATTAAAGAAGCAATCAAATGGGGGAGAAAACCCACATGGGGCCGGCGGCAAGGTGAGAGGGGGAGAGGGAGATTAGTGGGATGAAGCTTCCAATTTGGATTGATGACGTGGCAATATAATTAAAGACTCCAATTTAAATTAAATTGAAATTGGAATTCGTCATGAAAACTTTCCTAAATTGGAAATCCCAATTAAGAAAGAATTTGAATTTTGAAATTCAAATTTCAAATTTGAAACTTGCGGAAGGAGGGATTGGATGGGTGGGGAAGGTCGCCGGCAAGGTGGCCGGCCGGGGCCGTGGGAGTGGCCGGCGGCGGGCTTCCAAGGGGGCGGCGGCAACAAGGGTTTTGGAAGAGATTTTCTTATGGTGGAGGGGAAGAAGATGGAGGAAAACACGAACAAGAAGATAGAAGAATTTAACCACGACCCGCGGACTCTTCCAACGACTGGCGGGTATTGCTTTTTCCCTCACTTTGGGCTCTCCATAGAACTCACACAGAGATCTAGGAGAAAAGAACTCACTAAGAGATCTTCAAGACGGAACTCACAAAGAGAACACAAGAGCCAAATTTTCATTCAAAAAATTCATCATCCCTCAATACAAGAAAGCTAGCCTATAAATAGGCCTCATGAAAAGAAAAATAACAAAGACTAAAATGCCCTTCGGGCTACAACACTACATGACCACCCATAAGGGTATAAAGGGAAAAACAACAATATAAAATAAACTAGTACAAAAACATATAAATAAATAACTAAAAAAAATCGTAGCCGTTGATCTCCGATGTCCTCATCATTGATCCTTCTCACCTTCAAAAACCTTCGACTCATTTCCTACAAGCTCCTCACTTTCCAACCCTACTCCATCCAACGCCTCCCAATCGATGAGTGATTTAACTTCCTAGTTTCGTTGCCATCATCCTCAAGCTCTTAAGTGCCGACGATCTACCCAATTCCAATGTCCGCCAACTTCCAAGCCCTCGGCAACTTCCTCCAACCTTCCTTCTCCACCAACACCACTACACATCCAACCAACAACTCCAATGGCTAAAATCACCACTTTGACACTCCCTCACGTCGAAAACCACACCAAATCAACCGTAACCTCCTCTTCTCTAATGACGGCAACCATGAAATATTGAACTCATTTTTATTTTATATTTTAACAAGCAGCTATGTTACCCGACAATAGGAAGCTCAAGCCAATCAACTTCAACTAAGTACCTCCACTCCGTCCCACCAACTCCATCACTTACTATAGCCGTATGTGTATGTATGAGTGTGTGTGCATTATAAGCAAAAGAAAAATTTGTTTGTTGCAATTTCTTTGCTGCAAATTCGGATGACTCACCACAAATTCGGATGACTCGACACAATTTCATCTCACCTCAGCCTCATCGGTAACAACATTGCACGTGAAGGTATAATATTGTGTTTTTAATGCAGGGACACAACGGCCTATCCACTCTTTATTAAGCATGCTAGGTTTAAAACTCATAGCTCTAATGTTGTAGAACGCTGATCAAGAACATTTAAGCGTGGTGGGCAAGCTGAACACACCCTTAAATGCCCCCTATGCAATGAAGATGGTTAGATGATACTGAAATTTTCAATGAAAGAACTTGTACATGACTTAGGCAGAACAAAATTTCAGATAGACTTCTGAACATAATGCTACAAATTTAAAATAAACAAGCAAAATTTACAAAATTGAAGTCAAACCTGAACACTCCATATGAAATGCTTGTCACCTTACAAGAACAAAACCTACAAGGAACTGAACAGCTCCCCTATGGGTACAAATAAAACTTCACTACGACATGCAACACTCTCAAAACAAAAATGATTAATGCAATACCTATATTCTGTTATGCCGGTCCAGCTTGGACCGGCTCCACCTGGACCGGCTCAGCCGGTCCAGTTCTACCGAAGGCGGACACAGGCGCGGGCGGAAGAAGACCGGGCGGAAGAGAGAGGGAGCCAGGGAGTGGGGTCCACGTGCAATTCAAACATGAGCTAAGTGTTTTTGGAGGGAGAAGGAGGGGTAGAGTAGTCCTTTTGCTTTTGTTTTGAATTAGAATGCATTAAGTAGGGAGTAAGAGGGGAATTAGGGTTATGTTATGTTTTGGTGAGAATTTTCTTGTCTTCTTGGTTTGTGAGGGCTCTAGATCGAAATCTAGAGATTGGGAGAGTGCGATCCTCCTCTCGAATTGAGGATCCTTGTATCTTTGCTATTTTCTTTGCGCCTACTAGTAAAATACAAGTTGTTTTCTCAGTTTTTCTCTCAGATTTCCCCTGTTTTCTACTGTTTTTGGCTGTTTTACTGCTGTGGACAGCAGTTTTCATATTGGATCAATTTGATTTTGGTGTGAAACACTTGGAAATCCAAGTATTTCCTATCAAATTGGTATCAGAGCCCAGATCCGGACGGTGGGGGGCTGTTTTCCACTGTTTCGCAGCAGATTTTTACTTTTCGGAAGAGATCCGGAGACCATTTCGTGGTTCCCATGGCATCTAAACGTGTAGAAGTCTTGGAGACCGAAGTGGGTCAATTTAAGGCGGATCTGGAGGAGAAGATGGCGACGTTGAGTGAGAATGTGGAAGGGAAATTTATGGCATTGGAGGAGATGATGAAAAAGTTGTTGGAAGGGCAAGCAAGAGCTGTGCCAGTGGAGGAAAGAGGAGAAGGTAGTGGGAGCAAGGGCAAGGAGAAGGCAAAGCCGGAAGGGGAAGAGGAGGTGGAACTGCTGGGTAGCAACGGAAGAATGCTGCATCGTGAGTCCATCAGGCGGGAAGAAAGAGGGGATGATTGGCATCGTCGGAGGCCCGACCCAGTGGACCGGCCATGGGGGATCCATAACCACCATGGCGGGGCGCGAGGGGAAGATGGCTATCGACGGCAGAGGAGGGATGATGAGCCCCGATATGGAGAGAGAGGAACTTGGGAAGATCCCATTGCCTGGGACAGAGGAGGCCATGGGGGGAATAGGGCATACGGGGTGGACACGAGGGCCAGAAAGCTGAAAATGCCAGTTTTTGAAGAGGGGAATGTGGATGAGTGGATCCACAAGGTGGAGAGGTATTTTGCAGTGAATGGCCTGATGGAGGAGGAGAGATTGATGGCGGCTAGTATGTGCTTGGAAGGGGCGGCTTTTGCCTGGTTCAAGTACATGGATAAGTGGGATCCGGTGAGGACTTGGAGGGACTTCAAGGAAGCTATCAGGGAGAGATTCAGGGGGAGCAGCCCATGGGAGATCTCCGAGCAGTTCTATGCCCTCACCCAGGAGGGAACAGTGGAGGAATACAGAAAGAAATTTGAGAGTCTGGTGGGAGACATGGAGGGCTTATCGAACAGCACGTTGGGGGGAAACTTCATGAAGGGGCTCAAGCCAGAAATTAGAGATGCTGTGAAGGTCATGAGACCTAGAGACCTGAGGGAAGCAATGGAGTTGGCTCAGCTAGTGGAGAACCAGAAGACCAACGCTCGAAGTTGGAGGAACAACCACTCAGGAGGTCCCACCAGGACAACTACCACGTACTTGGCTCCAAAAGGGCCAAGCCCTAGTGTCCCTAAAGAGAGTGGAAAGGAGAAGAGCGGGGTGACTAGAACTGCAGGAAGCTTCAAGAAATTGACTGAGGAGGAGATGCAGGAGAAGAGGGCCAAGGGCCTTTGCTTCAGATGTGAGGAGAAGTTTGTTCCAGGGCACAGATGCAAGGATCGCGCTCTTCGGGCTCTCACCGTCTATATAGACGAGGCGCCTGAGGAGGGTGATGATTCTGATGAGGAGCAGAGTGACCCCCAGTTGGAGGTGGCCGAGGTATCCCTCAATTCAGTGATGGGATTTACTCCTAGTCATACCATGAAGGTGAAGGGGAAGATCCAAGGGAGGGAGGTAGTAGTACTGATTGATAGTGGGGCCACTCACAATTTCATATCCACCCAGGTGGCGGAGGAGCTGGGGATGGAGCCTACTGAGACAGGCAGTTATGGGGTAATGATGGGGACAGGAAAGATTGAGTCTAGCACGGGGATATGCAAGGGGGTGGAGATGAGCCTACAGGAGATCAGGGTGGTGGAGGATTTCCTACCCCTGAGGTTGGGTAGCACCGATGTCATTTTGGGCATGAAATGGCTACAAACCTTGGGTGAAACCAAGGTGAACTGGGGAACCATGGTGATGGAACTGATGGTAGAAGGCAAGAGGGTGAAGCTGAGGGGGGAACCAGGGTTGTCCAGAGCTGGAGTGTCACTCAGGTCGATGGTGAAAATTATCCATGAGGAAGGAGGAGGTTTCCTGGTGGAGTTGCAGAGCTTGGAGGATCAACAGGAGGGGGAAGAAAAACCCATTCCTGCGTCGGTTCAACCCTTTCTACAGGAGTTCGAGGATGTGTTTCAACCCCCGGTGGGACTCCCACCTGACAGAGAGCGGGAGCATCAGATCATCCTGAAAGAGGGAGTCTCCCCTATCAGTGTAAGACCTTACAGATACCCTCAGGTGCAAAAAGATGAGATTGAGAAATTGGTGGGGGAAATGCTAGAAGGGGGGATCATTCAGCCCAGTGTGAGCCCTTTCTCTAGCCCTGTTCTGCTGGTGAAAAAGAAGGATGGGAGTTGGAGGTTCTGTGTTGACTACAGAGCTCTCAACAAAGAGACAGTGCCTGATAAATTTCCCATCCCTGTGATTGACGAGTTGATGGATGAGCTGCATGGAGCTGCTTTGTTCACCAAAATTGATCTGAAGTCAGGCTATCATCAGATCAGGATGAGAAAGGAAGATGTGCAGAAGACAGCCTTCAGGACTCATGAGGGCCACTATGAGTTTCTGGTGATGCCTTTTGGCCTCACCAATGCACCAGCTACATTCCAGGCATTGATGAACCGGATCTTCAAACCACACCTTCGCAGGTTTGTGTTGGTATTTTTTGATGACATTCTCATCTATAGCAGGAATGAGGAGGAACACCTAGAACACCTGAGAGTGGTGTTGGGAGTGCTAAGGGAGCATCAGTTGAAGGCCAATTACAAGAAGTGCGACTTCGCTCAGGCACAAGTGGAGTACCTGGGGCACGTGATATCCCAGGAGGGAGTTGCTGCAGATCAGTCCAAGATAGAGGCAATGCTGGCTTGGCCTCAACCCAAGACCTTGAAGGGGCTCAGAGGATTTTTGGGATTGACCGGCTACTACAGGAGGTTCGTGAGAGGGTACAGCACCATAGCAGGACCACTGACAGAGCAGTTAAAGAAGGACAATTTTTTATGGGGGGAGGCAGCTTCTGAGGCTTTTGAGAAGCTTAAGAAGGCCATGACAACAGTGCCAGTGCTAGCTCTACCAGACTTCAACCAGGTGTTTGTGCTGGAGACAGATGCCTCAGGCTATGGATTGGGAGCAGTATTGATGCAGAACCACAGGGCCATAGCTTACTTCAGTCAGGTATTGTCGTCCCGGGCTAGGCTGAAGTCGGTGTATGAGAGAGAGCTGATGGCGATTGTACTGGCCATCCAAAAGTGGAGACCTTATTTATTGGGCAGACATTTTATTGTCAGGACTGATCAGAGGAGCCTGAAATACTTGCTAGAGCAGAGGATGGTCACAGAGGAGCATCAGAGGTGGTTGTCCAAGCTGCTCGGATATGATTTTGAGATCCACTATAGGCCAGGACTAGAGAATAAGGCAGCAGATGCTTTATCACGTTGTATGGGGGAGCTCCAAGGGATTGCTGTATCAGTCCCTGTTCTGATTGATTGGGGAGCCATCAAAGAGGAGAGCATCCAGAATGAGGAGCTCAGGAAAATCAAAGAAGAAGTGCTTTTAGATGAAAACAGCCACCCAGGCTACACAGTTGTGGGGGAAAGACTGTACTATCAGGGAAGGAGTGTGATTCCTAGATCTTCCATCCATATTCCCCATCTGCTACAGGAGTTTCATGGGAGTGCCATAGGAGGGCATTCAGGAGTGCAGAAAACTTATAGCAGGATTGCTGCTGAATTGTACTGGAAAGGGATGAGGAAAGACGTAGAGGAGATGGTGGCTAAGTGTGATACCTGCCAGCGGAGCAAGTACATGACAATGGCACCAGGGGGATTACTACAACCCCTGGCCCTACCAGAGAAGGTTTGGGAGGAGATTACTATGGATTTCATTGATGGGCTTCCAAAATCTGAAGGGTACACGGTCATATTTGTAGTGGTTGACAGGTTGAGCAAATATGCTCATTTCATTCCCTTGAGACACCCATACACAGCAGTATCTGTAGCAGCAGCCTTTGTGAGAGAGATAGTCCGCCTGCATGGGGTACCGGAGTCTATTGTTTCTGATAGGGACAAGGTGTTCCTGAGCCATTTTTGGAGGGAGTTATTTAGGATGCAGGGCACAGTATTGAAGAGGAGCACAGCCTATCATCCACAGACTGATGGGCAGACGGAGGTGGTGAATAGAAGCTTGGAGACATACTTGAGATGCTTTGTGTCTGAGACACCGAAGCAGTGGGCTAAATGGCTGTCCTGGGCAGAATACTGGTACAACACCTCCTCTCACTCGGCTACCAAGATGACACCTTTTAAGGTGTTATATGGAAGAGACCCCCCACACCTGGTACACTGCAGCCATAGGAGTACTCCAGTATCTGCAGTGGATCAGCACTTGAAGGAAAGAGATCAAGTGTTGGATGAGCTCAAGAGGCATCTTCTCAGAGCCCAACAGATTATGAAGAAACAGGCAGACAGTAAAAGAAGGGATATACAGTTTGGAGTTGGAGACAAGGTCTATTTGAAGCTCCGACCATACAGACAGAGGACTATAGCCCAAAGGAGAAATGAGAAGTTAGCAGCGAGATATTTTGGCCCTTTCGAAGTGGAGGAGAAAATCGGGGAGGTGGCATACAGATTGAGGCTTCCTTCAACAGCCAGAATACACCCCGTTTTTCATGTATCACAGTTGAGGAAAGTGGTGGGGGAGCATGCAGTAAGCCCAGAGCTGCCCAGCACATTGAGGGAAGACATGGAAGTGACACTGGAGCCTCTAGCGGTGGAAGGAGTGCGCATCAATGAAAGAGGGGAAAAGGAAGTGAAGATTAGATGGAGCGGCCTCCCAGATTATGAGGCCACATGGGAGCCATTGGAGAGGATTGCAGTGCAGTTTCCTGCCCTCCACCTTGAGGACAAGGTGGTACTTTGGGAGGGGGGTAATGTTATGCCGGTCCAGCTTGGACCGGCTCCACCTGGACCGGCTCAGCCGGTCCAGTTCTACCGAAGGCGGACACAGGCGCGGGCGGAAGAAGACCGGGCGGAAGAGAGAGGGAGCCAGGGAGTGGGGTCCACGTGCAATTCAAACATGAGCTAAGTGTTTTTGGAGGGAGAAGGAGGGGTAGAGTAGTCCTTTTGCTTTTGTTTTGAATTAGAATGCATTAAGTAGGGAGTAAGAGGGGAATTAGGGTTATGTTATGTTTTGGTGAGAATTTTCTTGTCTTCTTGGTTTGTGAGGGCTCTAGATCGAAATCTAGAGATTGGGAGAGTGCGATCCTCCTCTCGAATTGAGGATCCTTGTATCTTTGCTATTTTCTTTGCGCCTACTAGTAAAATACAAGTTGTTTTCTCAGTTTTTCTCTCAGATTTCCCCTGTTTTCTACTGTTTTTGGCTGTTTTACTGCTGTGGACAGCAGTTTTCATATTGGATCAATTTGATTTTGGTGTGAAACACTTGGAAATCCAAGTATTTCCTATCATATTCATAAGCAGATAAATAATCTCTATGGATCATAAATGAAACTTGTACATGCTAATGTAAATAAATTACAATCTTTTAAATATGAAACAAAATTTTAATTCACAACCAACCATAAAGCATGTACACAACTGAATAGTATGTGATCAAAAAAGCTCAAAATAAAAAGTTGTTTGCACTCTTCAATAACAATGTGTTCATCAAACAGAAACACAATTTTTAATCAAGACAAATTAAAAGTCATGCGATGTGCACGGACTCTAAAAAACAACAAATTATCAAGCAGAAAGTCTACATGTGCTCTGATAAGTGTGTTGTCCAAATCTAAAAATAACAAAAAATGTTGTGGACTGAAAACAACACAAAATCAATAACACGCTAAAAGAATTGTGGACTAAATTAAAAAGTGTTCAATAACTTTTAGACTTGGCAAACTCTCTTTCAAATTCAAACACATCAATATCTTGTTCAAGCAGCAAATGACTATGAGATCCTCATATCCTCACAAAACCGATAGCCACATCTCTTCAGTCGTCACATCCAAAAGGTATAATCCAAAATAAAACTTCTAATCAAGGGAAAACTTAAGGAGAATAAGGGAACGATCATGAACGGATTCATCAACAATGTTCCGTTACCAATATGGCATCAAAATGATGTTTCTACAGCAGTTATGAAGGTGAATAATTATTCAAAAAAGAGGCTGTTATGGTCGTGTAGGATAAGAAAGTCACAAATTATATAGCATAAATTAAGCAATACAAAAAACATGCTTAAACCACAATTGATACAATGTGATTACATGGTGGAATTACTGGCATCCTTGTACAAAATGTTAGATAAGAATGAAAACATTTATATGTGCTTGTAGAAAAGAAAAGAAAAAAAAAACACATTGCACAAGAAATTCTACATAGCATACAATTTTTTTAGAAATGAAAATTCTATAAAACATTACTGATTAAAAAAATAATAAAATACAAAGTTACCTCTTCCAAACTCATGGTAGGTCTGCTAATGTTTCTCCTTATACGGCCAGTTCTATTTTCTGTTCGAGCTCGGGCTGTCATCCTCGTAGATGGATGACGAAATATTGGTCTCCCCAATAAAGCAGGACGTAACGCCTCCCTCTGAATATCATAATAATAGAAGAATACACGATTAAAAACATAAAATATGTAGCATTTAAGATTTTCTAAAATGAATTGGGAGTATGGAGAAAAACGGCCTCTATTGTAATAAAAACATTTCAAATTGCATAAAAGCAAAAAAAAATGTAGATTAACCTCCTCTAATGAAGCACTACCTCCATAGCGCCCAAACATTCAAGCATGACAACTATAGACACCAACTAAATGCCTTAAGCCTTAAAAAAAGATTCAATATCAAAAGGAGAGCACCTTGGAGCACCTTAATGACGCCTTTGCTTGGTATCCCGGTATAAAGCACCTCATGAAGGTAACATTCTAATCTCTGATGATTTTCTAAAATATTTTCAGTTTTTTTGTCTTTTTTTTCTGACATATCATGAGCAAGTCATATTAAATATAGAAAACAATATGATCTTACTCCATAAACTATGTTCTTCTTCAAAAGCATCTTTCAGTCATGGATCACATTTATGACTCGCATTTAAGGGAGTTAAATAGGTAGGGCTACCATTTAACCCATGTAAATGACAATGTTAAGCACCAATATATTCACTGGGATCCAAATATACAGAAACAATTTGACGATTGGGTCAAGAATTCGGAAGAACAAGTTAAAGACACTAATAAACATATTCGGGTATCACCGAAGAGGAAGGAAGCCAAACAAAACAAAGGAGTCCTCTTTAGCAGCTGCCTCAAGCACTTGCCCTCGATTCAGCAGTTTGAACTCATGCTGAAGCCTTTTTATTAAATAAATAGTTCTATTTTTTTTTTGAAAGATTTACATACATATCACTTAATACTATTATATTTACATATTTAACACCTAAAACTTTAATATTACATACATACCACCCATAGTTCATTTTCATACCAAATATGAGTGGTAGGAAAGAAATATAAGTGATATATTTGATATTAAAATAAAATAGAGTGGTATGCATGTAATATTAAAGTTTTAGGTGTTAGATATGTAAATAGGATGTTATAAAGTGGTATGTATGTAAATTTCCCCCTTTTTTGGGAGATTTACATACATATCACTTAATACTATTCTATTTACATATTTAACACCTAAAACTTTAATATTACATACATACCACCCATAGTTCATTTTTTTAGTACATGGCCGACCAGTCCAGTACTCATGCAAATCCGTTCAACTAGCCAAATTAGGCTTTTAAATAGTCCAAACTGCTGTAATTTATGGATAGAAAATAAACTTCTAAATTCTTCTCTTTTCCATTTTTTGCTCTCAAGGAGTTTACATCTACTCGAAAGGTGTCATACCCTTCTTGATCCATCAAGAAGCATAACAACATATACTTCTGTTAAATTAGGATGAAGAATACAGGTTTGGCAAAAACCTTGCGCTCTATGTAAACCAATAAAGAATTTAAATTTTCTGAAATTTGGAAATCCCTTCAACAAGCTAATGTCCAATTCGCTTCAATCTGCACAACCTTACAACAATTCCAACTATTTATGGACTCCGTCGACAAGTGCCTCAACAACTAGTGCACTGACCGGCCACCTCCTCCTATCCATCAAGAAACCCTTTCATTCGTCGACCTCCTAGGATAAGCCAACCATTTTCCCTCACAACAACAACAGTTGTCCCCTATAGGTTTACACCCCTTCCTTAAATCAATGAAAATTGAACTCCCTCACTTTAATGGATTCGATGTGGATACATGGATCTATAAAGCACATGAGTATTTCAATTTTCAAAATACTACAAGTTGTTATCATGTTCAAATTGCATCTTTTCTTCTTGACAGCCCAACAACTATGTGGTATCAATGGATACGAATGAAAGATCAAAACCCTTCTTGGCTCGAATGCATGCTATCATTACAGCAATAATTTGGTTTCTCTTCTTATAAAGATTTACATGGAAACCTCTCTAAATTAACCCAACAATCTTTTGCTCTTGAATAGCAAATGACTTTTGAAAATCTTGCTTTCAAGGTTCCAAATTCTTGTTGGAGGCTAGAAATAAAATAACTAATATAAAATATTTCTTTTCCCTCCCCTCCTCACATTGGTGCAAACCCAATCCTTTTCTCATGCCAACCTCTCCACCAACCTTCGACTACCCTTCCACCCCCACTCTACCTACAACATCTAACTACCAATAAACCTATTCACAAACTTGCACCAACGAAAATCCAATTTCGTCATGAAAAAAGACTTTGTTTGAACTATAATGCCAAATTTGAGCCCCAACACTGCTACCCTAATAAATTTTATCTCTTACTTGGAATGAACGGCCCCATAATGGTCAGGGATCCAATTTCTTCTAATATTGACATGGATACCGAACGTCTATCCCAGGAAATCAACTTAAATGCTTTGGCCAGCAAATTCAATCCTGGTTCTTTTCCCTCAATCATTAAGGACCATCCTACATAATTATAACAATCTTGATATGCAATTTTCTGATTAAAGTTATAACATTACACTATCCGATGAACCTCAATTGTTAGCCGATCCTATCTCTTTCCATTAGTTCCAAGCTTGTTATCTCGTTCTCCCTTGGTACAAATCTTCACTATTTGCTTAGACACAGATGCTTAACCACTTTAAAATCCTTTGGAAGGAAACCTTGCCTGCATTACAAACAAATTACCATGCTCCATTTCCAAATTGTTGTGGCAATTTAAACATTTGATAATTGTATTAATCTTCCGACACTATCAAAAACAATTAACATATGCCCATAAATGTAACAATTTGGGATTATTCATCACAGTCATAGTCATTCTTCTGGCTATGTGTTTTTTGTTAAAAAATGTGATGGAATTTGGCATTTTTGTGTCGATTATAGAACCCTCAACGCATTGACTATCAAAGATAAATTTTCTATTTCGACAGTAGACAAACTCTTAAATGAATTATAGGAACTCTCTCTTTTCTCTAAGCATGATCTTTATTCGAGCTATCATCAATTTAGTATGCACCCAAAAAACATTCATAAAACTAATTTTTGTACTCACATTGGCCATTTTGAATTCCTAGTTATGCCTTTTGGCCCAACGAATCTGTTGTATACTTTTCAAGCTTTAATGAATCAAGTTTTTAGTTCTTATCTTTGCAAGTTTGTTATCATATTTTTTATGATATCCTAATATATTAACCCTCTCTAGACCTAAATTATATCTTCATATTGTCTTTCACTGCTTACTGGCAAATCAACTACTTTTTTATTAAACAAATGCCAATTATGTCAATCCTCAATTGAATATATTGGTCATATTGTCTCTTCTGGTACCGTCCAAGCTGATTTGAAAAAACTTGCTACGACATCAACCCTATCTTAACCTTACCAGATTTCACAAAACCCTTCATTATTAAGACGGATGCTTCTAATGTTGGTATTGGTGCTATTTTGTTATAAAATAATCATCCAATTTCTTTCTTTATCTCAATCATCCACTTATTTGAAAGAATTATATATATATTAGACACTAAACTTATTATAATCATCCAATTTCTTTTTTATAATCATCCAATGTGCAAGAAAAGATTAAAAATAAGAAGTTTTGTTATAAAAATTGGTTTAATTTTAAAAATTCTGATAATTGAGAAATATATAAAGTGGCTCGTAAGGATGCTAAGAAAGCAATATGCGATACAAAGACATTAGCTTTTAGTGATTTATATAATAGATTAGATACTAAAGAGGGGGAAAGATATATGTATAAGTTAGCCAAACAAAGAGATAGGAGTAGTAAGGATTAAGTTCAAGTGAAGTGTATTAAAGATGAAGATCAAAAAATACTTTTCTTAGAAGATGATATTCAACAAAGATGGATGAGATATTTTGCTAAACTTTTTAATGAAGATTGTGAAAATAAGATTGACTATAATGACCTTAGCACCCTAAATGAAAATAAAGATTTCTGTTTTTATCGGCGTATTAGTAAAACTGAAGTTAGAGAGGCTTTAAAGAAAATGAAGGGTGGAAAAGCTGTTGGACCTGATGATATTCCAATAGAGGTGTGGAAATGCTTAGGAGATGAAGGAATTTCATGGCTTACTAAACTTTTTAATACTATTTTGAAGACTAAAAAGATGCCAGATGAGTGGAGAATGAGCGTGTTAATTCCTATTTTTAAGAATAAAGGTGATGCACAAGATTGTGCGAATTATAGAGGTATTAAGTTAATGTGTCATACTTTAAAACTTTGGGAGCGAGTTATGGAGCATAGGTTGCGGCGTGATACTAATGTTTCTCAAAATCAATTTGGATTCATGCCGGGTAGGTCGACTATGGAAGCCATACATTTATTAAGAGGTTTGATGGAGAAATATAGAGAAAATAAGGAGGATCTACATATGATATTTATTGATTTAGAAAAAGCATATGATAAAGTTCCAAGAGAAGTGCTATGGAGAGTTCTTGAAAAGAAAGGAGTCAATAATGCTTATGTTCAAATCATTAAAGATATGTATGCAGGAGCTATTACTTGTGTTCAAACACAAGGTGGATTGACCAAGTATTTCTCTATTTCGGTTGGGTTACATTAAGGATCAGCCTTAAGCCCATATCTTTTTGCTTTAGTCATGGATGTTCTCACTAGACATTTGCAAGAGGATGTACCTTGGTGTATGCTTTTTGCTGATGATATTCTTCTTGTTGATAAGACTAGAGAGGGAGTTGAAGGTAAACTTGAATTATGGAGGTCAACCTTAGAGTCTAAAGGTTTTCGCTTGAGTAGATCTAAAACGGAATATATGGAGTGTAATTTTAGTAGTAATAGACCTAGTGTGGGGATTGTGAGTTTGGGCGATCAAGTCATTAAAAAAAGTACACGTTTTAGATATCTTGGATCTATTGTTCAGAGTGATGGTGAAATAGATGGGGATATTATCAGCAGAATTCAAGTTGGATGGTTGAAGTGGAGGAATGCATCGGGCTTGTTATGTGATAGAAATGTACCCCTCAAACTTAAGGGAAAATTCTATAAGATGGTAGTGAGGCCTGTAATGCTTTATGGTGCCGAATGTTGGCCATTAAAAGAGAAGCATAATACTAAGTTAAGTGTGGCAGAGATGAGGATGCTCAGGTGGATGAGTGGCTTTACCCTTAGAGATAGGATACGAAATGAGCATATACGTGAAAAGATTGGAGTAGCTCCAGTAGAAGATAAGATTAGAGAGAGTCGCCTTAGATGGTTTGGTCACATAAAACGGCGACCTTCCGATGACCCGGTTAGGAGAGTAGAGGTATTAGATTTGACTTATGTTAAGAAAGGTAGGGGTAGACCTAAAAAGACTTGGTTAGAAAATATTAGGAATGACCTTTCTTTATTAGATTTAAATGAGAATTTGACTTTTAATAGGACACAATGGAGAAAAAGGATTCATGTAGCCGACCCCACGTAGTGGGATAAAGGCTTGATGTTGTTGTTGTTGTTGTTGTAATCATCCAATTTCTTTCTTTATCTCAATCAATAGAAGCGGTTTGTAAATGGGGTCAACACATATTAGACACTAAGCTTGTAATACATACTGATAATAAAAGGTTTCACAAACTCCAAACACAAATCCCTTAAACTCTGGATCAATAATATTACATTCTTAAACTTTTAAGTTTCATTTTCGCATTTAATATAAGGGGCCTTAATATAAATAAGGTCACAAAAATACAATCGGGAAGTCTTCATCACGATTTCTAGATATCAATGAGTCACAAACACCTCCTCTCATTTTATCTTTTTTTTTTTCATTAAGTACAAATTTTTCTTTTTTCCTTCTTCAATGAGTTGAAGTAGGAACACTACCTCCCTCAATATACTTCAAATTACTTTACAACTAACTAAGAGCCACGAATTATCAAATTAAGAACAACATTCTTTACTACAAATGATGCATTTTAAATCAGTAAAACTTCTACCCTAAGAAATCAATTGCTTGCTAAATAACATTTTACACCTCTTGCAAGTCATTAGGGCACCCTTAAAACCATCAAACAGATTTCCGCATATTCCTACTAGCCTAACCTTCATAAATCCTCTACAATGGCACTCGTTGGTCTTCTATCTCCTCTTCCCATACCCATGCAACTTTGGGAGAATTTATCCATGAACTTCATCACTAGCATGCAAATTCCAGAGGCTAAATTGCTATTCTGATCGACAATTATTGTCCATCCTAGTCGACAATTATTGTCCATCCTAGGGTGTAAGTGAGCCAAGCCGGCTCAAACTCAACTCGATAACGAGCTCGGGAGTCCGAGCTCGAGTTCAAGCTTGATGAGGCTCGACTCGCAAGCTCGCGAGTAAGCTTGAATGACTATTAGGAATATTTAAATAATTATTATTTATTAAATTTGAATGTTTACAAAAATTAATGTTTATAGCCTAATAAATGCTAGCTACAACAGCTTCTAAGAATATATATATATATATATATATATATATATATATATATATATATATATATATATATATATATATATATATATATATATATATATATATATATATATATATATATTAAAGTTATATTTCCAAAGAATAAAAAGTTGTAGCATTTATTGACAAAGAAAAAAAGCTGCAACTCCTTAATTAATTCAAGACTTGGAAAAAAACTCAAGCTTCTTCCATAGCAATGTCTACAGCACATCGTCGTCTTCTTCGCCTTACCATTACTGACGTCTTTTTCTTCTTCTCCTCATTGGATTTTGTGTTTTCATGGTAACATTTGATGAAAACAAGCTTGAATCAAGTAATTGAGCCAAGCTCAAGCTTGAATTTTATAAAGTGAGTCGAGTTCGACCTCATCAAACAAGCTCGAATTGAGCTCACTATGAGGTAAATGAGCTCAGCTTGATAGTGTCACTACTCGACTGGACTGACCTCTTTTACATAGCTAGAATATCCAAATATGCCCATTTTGAACCTTTACCTATGGCTTGATCAGTATCCATATTTGTTGATCTCTTTGCCAATATAGTCATTCAAGTACATGGCTTCCCAAAAACCATAGTGTCAAATCGGGAAAGGATCTTTTTAAGCAATTTCTGACATCAATTTTTTTTAAATGGTAATATACCCCAATACATAACTGCTTATCATCCTTAAACAGATGGCCAAACCGAAGTCCTCAATCAATTTTAGAGTAATATCTTCTTGCTTATACATCTACCACTCCAAGGTTGTGGTCTACCTTTCTCTATTAGGTAGAATTGTATCATAATACATCCAATCTTCCATATCAACTATATTATTAATCTCGTAGCATATCAACTTACACTACCTCCAGAAAATAAGATTCATCCAGTCTTCCATAATTCAGTTCTAAAACCCTTTAAAGGTGATCTGGCGATTTCACCTGCACCCCTACTAACTTTCAGTAACAAAAATTAGCCACTCAACAATTCTAGCTTACTGCTTTATTAAACTTCATGGTCAGCCTTACCAGCATGTACTTTTACAATGAACACTAACTACTCCTGAAGACGCAACATGTGAGAATTTTTCAGCACTTTGTACTTCTTTTTCATCTCTCAACCATAAGGACAAGGTTATTTTTCAAGGTATTGGGAGTGTTAAGCACCAATATATTCATTTAGATCCAACTACAGTGCAAAAACAATGTGAAGATTGGGTCGAGAGCATAGAAGAACAAGTTAAAGATAGTAATACACATATTTGGGTTTATCACCGAAGCGGAAGGAAGCCAAACAGAACAAAGTAGCCCTCACAAGCAGCTACCGCAAACTAGCCACAAGCACTTGCCCTTGATTCACTAGACCGAATTCACACTAAAGCCTTGTTATTAAATAAGTTGTTTTATTTTTTATTTATGTACTTTAGTACTTAACCAATTGGTCCAACACTCATCCAACCGATTCAACCGGCCCAATTAGGTATCTGTAATTTCTAGATAGAAAATAAATTCAGCTTTCTTCTATTTTTCATTTTTTTCTCTCAAGGAATTTATACCTACTCAAAAGGTGTCCTACTCTTCTTGATCCCTCAAGAACAAAACCGGCAACAATTGGTCCACTGTTAGGATGGTATCATGTGGCTGACAAGGGAGAGGATGTGACACCCAAACAGAAACAAGATATAAGCATGGTATAGTAATTGTACAAATCAAATAATAATAATAATAAAAAAAAGTAATCTAAACAAATTAATAGTTAAAGTTATATTTTAATTATCATCTTTTAAAGTCTCTTTTAAGTTTCAATTCCTTTGCAACTTTATAATCTGTATCATCTCCATTTCACTTAACTAATGACATGCATATCATATATGTGTGTCATTTGATTATTTAGATTATTTCACTCAAACACACCATGTGATTGATATTTTTTTGACTCATGTTAGGCCTGTGTTGTGTCCTCCATGCGTTGGACATTATATGCTTTTATATTATAAAGTGCCGACTGATGGGGACATCAGTTGGAAAGTCTACCGTCGACGTGGCCATAGATCTACGGCCACGATGTACCCGATGTATTTTTGATTTCAGCATGATCGTTTTAGTTGATGTAATTTTTATTTCTGCACTTTTCCCTTTTTACCCTTGCTTGAGGGATTGAGTCTCGTAGCCCCTCGAGGGTATTTTAGTCTTTTATTTTTATGACATTGTAATGGGCTATTTATAGCCTCCTTCTTGTATTTTCATGGTTAATGAACGATTATTAAAATTTCTTTCTTCACTTGTGTTGTGAGAGCCTTTGAGAGTTCTTGGAGAGCTTTGGAGAGATCCCTTGGAGAGGGAGATTATCGCATCACCCACCAACCTTGGAGACAGCCGGGTTCGTGGTTACTTTTTTTTTATTATTTTCTTTTCTTTATATTACCATCACCTTCCCCACGACATCTTCCTCTTTCTATTTCCCACCACCGCCGGCCATAGCCTCTACCAATTCCCTTTCCCCCAAAACACCACAAACTCACCTTGCCCGAAGCCCTTTGCCGCCGGCCACCGCCCACAGCCGCTAGCCATGACCTTGCCGCCGCCCCCCTTGCATTAGTCGCCAGCCTCCCACCCCTTTTTGCATCTTTATGGTATTTCCTAATTTAAGAGTGGGATTAATTGGGGTAATTTGAAATTCAAATTCACCAAAATTTGAATTCAAATTGTTTCCTAAATTAACTCTTCCATTTTAGGAAAGTTTTAAACTTCTTTCATGACAAAATTCAAATTTGATTTAGGTGGAAATTTTCTTCTCCTAAATTAAAGGGATCAATTTGGAAAGAGCTTTACTATTCTCCACATAACCAACTCCTCTCCCTCTCACCATGCCGCCGGCCTCACCCATGGTCCCCACCTCCTTAATGCTACATTAATGCTCTTAATCACATGTATTTGAAATTCAAATTTCAGAAAAATTTCCCTCCACTTTTACTTAAAATCTGAGAATAATTTTGGTATGAAGATTATAGCATGTTTTCTTCATCCCAATTAGTTCTCTCATAACCCTAGCCTCTTCCTCCCTCTCACCCGTCCACCCTCTCTCTCTCTTCACTCCCTCTAAAGGTGTATCTCCTACATTGATTTGAGATGGGAGATCAATCCGGAGTTTGAATCCGGTTTGGTGTACGAAGGCTAAGATCGCATGGGTCTCCTCATTGGCCTTCCTCGAATTTACTCCAACCATTGTTGATCCAAAGAGAAGACCACTTACCAATTGTTACTCATTGTGATCAAGACTAAGGAAGAGATACTAACGGAAGGTTCGTAGTGATTCACATCGTTTCTTCGAGAAGGATTCAACTAACCTTGGACGGACAATTTCGGAAGGTACGTGGGATTTCTACGACGTCTCTCCGCGAAGGTGATTCTTTCTCCTTCTTGATTCTTTACTTTCGAATTCCGAATTCTTCATGAGAATTTGTTCAAAGCGAGAGATTGTGTCCCTTTGTTGCCATCCACTAGTACTCGTAGGATTTGCTACTTCTTGGCTTTTGGATCTCGTTGTTAAACTAGGATTATGTTGAGTATTATCATACTTGCATTACTTTAACTTTCCTATGTGTTTTGATCTAGCTTAGTCTCTTGTGTAGTTTAGCCTAAGCGAAAGTAACTACTTAATTGTTTTACGTTGTTGTTTTAATCGCTTTAACGAGAATCTAAAGTTGCTCTTAAAATCTTTGTGCAAATCTCCAATTACGCATATAGTTCTACATCACCGACACTCATAGCTTCTATATTAGCATGGCTATCGATGTGAATCTTTCAGTTACTATTCAAATAAATTCAAATGCATAAAAAAAATCACGATTACCTGATGAGACTGGTTACGCCTCCTTTGAAAAGCATGAAGATCATCCTCTTCCTGCAACAATGACCACCCAATAGTCGATTCAACCTGGTCATTGTGTCATAAGGGAAATTATAGCCATCATTAAACTACCCCAAGAAGGTAGAGATTGGCAAATTTTAGATTAATAGAACGATAGAAGTGAGCAATTTGGCATTAAATACAATATGAAGAAATATTATAGTAGCATTTTATCAGAGAAAAATAATTAAACAACCTCTGTAGCTCCCACTGGTGGTGATTCCAGATAGAACTGCTCTTGAAGCTGGCGAGCTAGTACCTCATCTGATTCAAGTTGTATAGATCTAGCAATAGATTCATCAGAAAGTTCATGATTTTCCACTTGGGTGTTACCGTCCAATTCATCAATCTCCACAATAGGTGCTAATGAATTATCAACTTTCACTGATTTCCGACTTCTTGTTGATCGTGGAAATGAATGTTTCAAGGACGTCCGATCATATGATATCCTTGGGCTATCAACAGCCGAGTTCGAGCATTCACCGGCACTGGAATGTGTGAAGTTAATTTTCCGTTTACCTGTAAGTTGTGGAGCTTCCGAGTTCAATTTGAAACATCCTTGAACTTGGGTAATATTTTGTCCAGATTGGGAGGTAGCTTCTTCAGATATGTCTGTAACAGATGGAGCATATTTTGTACAACCCTTTGCAATTTCACCTCTGGAACTAGATAAATGACTAGACATATTCTCGGTCTCAGAGATACAGGCAGCATGAGAGGAAGGAAGAAGAGATGAACTTCCCTCCTGCTTATGTGTTGCTGCATATCCATCAATCTGAATCCTGCCACTGTCATAATCCATGTCTGAAATCACTTCCTTTTGAGGCATCAAGCAGGATCTGTGAACAGAACAAGTACAGACAAAGCAAGATAATGAAAAGAATAACGTTATGTATCTATATCCACATATACACACACCTATATCTAACTAAATGCATAAGCACGTATAAAAACTCTTTAAGTTCCAAAAAAATGGATACTGTGACAATAACAAGCAAACAAATGTCACAATCTAAACCATTTTGAATAAGCAATTAAGAAATCAAGGTTGTGAAAACCGGACCGACAATGAACCGGAAGGAAAGGTTTACGGTTCAACCGGTCGAACTGGGGTCCAATCGAATGACGAAATAAATAATAATATTATTAAAATTTAAACATACCTAAAAGAGCAATAAGGGAGGAAGGGCTCGGACATACCAACGGCGCCCTCCATCTACTTCATTATTAGCAAGCCTTTCTTAACGTTCATAAAAAAACGTGCTTGATCATCTTCTCTAGTGGTCTAGCTTAATCATTGCCTTGATATACTGAATTTTTTGCTTTCCTTTAGCAAAAATAATGGCTTTTAAGGTAATCAAAATGGCAATTTCTTCCTCCAAATAAATCATAAGAATTAGAATAGTGCCTTTATGAAAGCTTCAACCAACTCTATTAAACTTGGACAACAAAACAACCAATTTCTTGTGAAGAAGAATATTTAGTATGGTTTATCCTAATATAGCTCTTTAACTTAACAAAAAAAAGGAATTAGATCTTGGCAATTATCAACTCTAATAATAGTTTATCTGATGTAGAACATACATGTAAAGATGAGTTGATTAAAGAATTTGCACGTTTTAAATTTAGAGAGCAATAATAACCAAAACTTATATTGATTAAACGATAAGATAAAACAATAAGGTGATAAAATAAGCTTAGGTCAAATCATATGCGTAGAAGTTAAGATCATAAAATAGTCAATTAATTTAACGTTGCACAAATGGAAGGTTTTCAACAAAATACCTATGCTAACAATAAGAGTAGTCACTATGCAAGGGTCCCTTACTCAACGTCCTAAATGACTATGCTTTAGCGGAGGGATCAACAAGAATCTTTGCGAATCAAACTATAAACCACAATTGAAGGTGAATTAGGAAGATATAAGAGTAAGAGGAAAAGTTTACCCAAGGGAAAGACAAGTACGGAGCTCCGGGATGGTCGTTTGGATGCTTTGGAAATGAATGGACTGCGGCACGAGCCTCCTAGCTGTCTTGGGACAGCATTTTGGCAATCTGCAGGCCTTGGACAGCAGCCGGAGACCTTTCCAATTGGCAGGGCAGCAAAGGAAAGGTGCAGAATCCTTTGGACAGCAACTCTGACAACAGGGACAGAAGTTTTGGGCTTGTGGGAGAAGCTGGACAGCAGTTTCACAGGCCTCAAAATTCTGGACAGAAACCACAACAGCAGGGGCAGCAACTCTGGGCTTGTGGAAGAATCTGGACAGCATGCCCACAAGCTTCAAATCCTGGACGGCAACTCAGTTCACGAAAATCAGATCTTGGCAGATACGTTGAAGGGAAGAAGATGGAGTTAAGAGCTTTCCTTATGGATCTCCTCCTATGAATTAAATTCAGGAATTGATTTAATTGGGGTGAGGGAATTAATGAGAGTAATTATGGGGATTAAGGGGATTGGAGAGAGGAAGTGGGCCAGCCATAGATGGGGATTTAGAATTCCTTTCCAAACTTAGGTTGCTAATTGTGGAAAGAGAATTGGAGAGAAATCTCTAATCAATTTCAGATTTGAGAGTATTTGGGAGTTTCCAAAAATAAATCAATCTCATTAGGAAAGGATTTCAAATTCAATTTAATTGGAATTGGAATTTGAAATTTGAATTCTTTCCAAAGTTAAGATGATCTAAATTAGGAAAGTATTTAATTCTTTCCCACATGAGAGGTTTTATTTTGGAAAGCATTAAGGAGGTGGGAACTAGGAGGGGCCGGCGGCACCAAGGAGAATTGGGGGAAATTTTTTAATGGCTTGCCTCTTTGGGAATTCCAAATCAAGGAGGGGAAATTAATTCCAATCCAATTCAAATTTGATTTGGATTTGATTGGATAAGTTTTCTAAAATAGAACTTTATTTTAGGAAATAATTCGAATTTCAAATCTTGATTGGTTGATTGGGATGAAAGCTTTCCCAAAATGATTTGTATGGAAAAGGAAAGAAGTAGTGAAGAGATTTGAAATTTGGAGGCAAGAGGGAGATGGGGTGGCCGGCAGCTAGGCTAGGATTAGGGTTAGGGTTGTGGGTTTTGGAGGCGTGGTGGCGGGAATTAAGTGGATCAACCCATCAAAGGGTGAGCCACCTTGGATGTCCGGTGACTAGGTGGGAAGGGGAAGTAGTGTTGGTCGGCGGTGGGGCTTGGGCTTGAAGTGGAGGTCGGCGGTTTTGGGTTTGGAAAACCCTAAGACAATGGCAAGGGGAAAGGGGAGGATGAAAGAAAGGATAGAGAATAATAAGAAAGCCACGAACCCGGACTCTTCCAAGGTTGGTGGGTGATCCGCTTGCCCTTCACCAAGGGGCTGGACCAAAGTTCTCTCCTAGAACTCTACAACTCTCCACAGAAACACACGTGCAGGAATTTTTAATTATAATTCATTCATTAACCTTATTAAAGGGAAAAGAAGGCTATAAATAGGCCCTCATACAAAAACAAAACAAAAAACCAAATTACCCCCTTGGGGTTACATGCATCTAGTCCCTCAAGTGAGGGTAAAAGTGGAAAAGTACACTAATAATAAAATACAATATATCAATCAGAAATAAAGAGATGTGCTCGTAGCCGTATATTGTCGTCCTCGTCGCTGATACACTTTCCATGATATGATGTCCGCATCATTATCATTAGCTTTTATTCACTTCTGATTTCAATTGATCATAAGTGTCCAACACCAAATGTCAGTAAATAGTGAACTTGCTAAACTCGATGTTAGGTAATTTTATTTTAAAACGAGGATTAATAGCTCAAATTAAAGATATGAAACATCTAGTCATCAAATCCAAAGTGGAACTATGTCAATTAGTAGCCCAAAGATACTGTGGACATTGAGGATCCTTCAATATTGTCATGAATTGTGGGGGGGGGGGGGGGGGGGGGGGGGGGGGGGGGGTAAGAGTTCAAATATTAAATTGAGCAAATTACTAAATGTTGGACGCTTTACAAATGTAAGGTTCACTAAGCTAAACAAGCTAACAATGAGTCTAAGAAAACTTTTAAGTATTCACTCCAAAGACATCAATTTTGGGTGGATCAAATTCTAAGTATTCTTAGAAATTAATGCATAAGATGTGAACTCCTACTTTAAATACTTCTCCATAAGCATCTCCCTTCATTCATCTCTCCCACTCAATGAAAATTATATATAGGAAATTCATCTGGAGGGGGGGGGGGGGGGGGGGGGCACGTTAATCCAGTCATATCTACAAGACATTATCTCATAAGGCTTCCATTATCCCATAAAGAAACCCAAAGACATGCATGCTTGCTTAAAACCTAGTTTATGAAAGGCTCATTTACCGAAAGCATTGAATGCACTAGTTAGTGAAATGAAGAGGAAAACTTATTATCCTTAATTTTACCTAAAAGACCTATCTTTGTCAAGTTTGTTAATTGGACTTCCTTGGGGAATTACCATCTCGAGAATCAAAATAGTTTAGAGTTGGACATTGATGAAGCAATATGTATTAGTAAGAAGAACTTCAGTGGAATACTTGAATTTGCTTCAAGGTCAAAGAAAATAAGAAGGAAAATTCCTTGTTCAAAACTATCATATTGGTAATACAACAGGCATGTAGATTGGAAGGGAAAGGACACCTAAGAGAGAAAACCGAGATGTAGTAAACAAAGGGGTGGCATATTATTCTACTAAAAGTGTAGAAAGTTTAATCATCATTTCCCTTCTCTCCTTTTTTCTTCCTCTTGCAAGTTTAGTAATGTTAGTAACTTCACTGTTTCAAGGATTTAAAGGAATAAACCATCCTATAACTTCCGCCATATGGAATAAAAAAGATTAAAATAAATCTTCTGATTAAATATAGAAAAGCTTTAAAGGATATCAAAAAATAAATCAAAATTCCTAGCATACCACATGGTAGTCCTAAGTGCACAAAAATATTGCTATTATGGGATTCGAAGAGTAGAAATATGTAGCCTTTGTTTGAACAGTAGAAAAGCTTTAAAGGATATCACAAAAATATTGCACATGGGAGAAACTATTCCTCTGTTTGAAGTCATAACCATGAGAAAAACAATGGCTACCTAACAAACAATCTACGCAACCCTTTGTCAAAATTCTACCATCTTATTATAAAGAAACTCAAACTTCTATATAGTAATTTCCATAAGAAATTTATCTTAAATTCATAATGCCTTTAGGGAGAGCAGAAAGGGGAGGTAGCATTATCCATAAGAAATAACTATCTTTAAAGGGACAAAAATATATGAAATTTAAAGAACTAAAAGCAAATGCTACCCAAAAAAAGAATGCAAACGTTCCATAATGTCTCTAAATAAATAAAATTTGGTTATTTTGCAAATCAATTTCAAGAAGCAAAAACAAAATGCAATATGCATCCTTAATATAATTAAGTATAATAACTAAGTATAAGAAAATAAAAAAGAAAAATAGCTCATACCTTCTGTATGGTGGTACAACTACAACATGTTGAGAACTAGCCAAATATTCATCATTCATGACTTCCTTCCCTTTCCCCTTATCAGTAGTCCTGCCTTCAAAACTAAAATGATGCATAGATTTAGAAGAGTTATTGATAGGTATTTTGCTAGAAATGACACGTCCTTCCTCAATCCCTTTAGCCTTTGCATCATTCTTATTTCTTGCTATGTTAAAAGGAGAAATGCACCCATTACGTACTAGCCTTCTATGCCCAGTGTTTTTTGGATGCAAAACCAATTCTTGGCGTCTGTAATTCTGCTGCCTGGTGATAGATTGAGAAACCTTGGCTAGTCCATCCCCTATTTCGATATCAAAGTTTGTAACAATAGGAGACGAAGACGCTCCTTGATTGGCAAGGTTTCTAAGATCTTCATAATAAGGCTCAGCTTGGCTATTGTTGTTGCCATTGGATAGCTTTTTTTGCTGCACATCTCTTTGTGAGAGACCAATTTCAGAATGTTTTGATTCCAATTGTTCATTTCTAGTTCGTGAATTCTCTTGTTGAGCAATCATCTTTTCTTTGCCACTTGACACCGCGGTCGCGTGACTTTTGACATTTTCTGCATCATTTGAGGTACAGAAGCTAACAAATTCTTTTAAAGAGTTGTCTGCATTATTCCTGTCTTTCCTAAGGCCCTCCATTGATGAAGAAGATTTTACACTAAGTTTACCATAACCAGTTATTTGATTTCTTCCCGTCTGCCAGCTTAGATGCTTCTCTTCCTTGTTCCTTGAGCTCCTACATCTAACAGGACTTTCCTGACTCAACTCAATCGCCTTTGGATTTGTCCCATTCTCATTCAAGCCACCAATTTGCCCGCGTTTAGGAGAACAATTACTTGAATGTATTATTTTTCTATTAGCAGGAATGTCAGAGATAACTCGAGCTATTCTGGCCTGCGAGAAGAGAAAATCGTTATCCACTGGCGCTATACATTTACCATTAAAATCATGAGGACCACAATTCTTCATTTGGCGAGAGTAGGTTCTGATCATCGGCTTTGGCTCTAAATATTGATTGGATGAAGATGGCTTATCTTTGATTCCACAATTACGTGAAGAGGATTCACTAACCGAACGAGTAAGTCCTGCCCTCTCAGGCGTGTCTGGAACTTCAATCACCATATCAGAATCCATCCTTTTCAATATACAGACGTGCAAAAAAATTGCAGTTGGTCAATATCCAATCCAAAAAATTTCTGTCAGCAAACCTGATACATAAGTAGGGTTGTGTACCAATACTATAAACCTTACAGTTAACTAGTTATTGGAATTGATAGCATAAATTTTCAGAAACTACAAGTGCTCAAAATGCATAGCAAAATACAAGGGAAAAACAGCAAAAACACTACCGAAACCATCCCTACTAGAAGATTGTTTAAAAAACAAGAAAATTTTTTCAAATCCGAAAAATAAGGATGAGATATCCAGCAAACCTAAAATGATTAGGGCAAATAATAAAGGAAAACAAACGGGCTGACAGTTGCAGAAATCCAGGGAGAAAAACTAGCAGCGCATCATACTTGTAGCTTGTAAAAACTAACAAATATAAGTACCAAATTGAGCGAAATCAACCAAAAACGATAATTTTTTTTAAATGAAGGACCGCATCAAGAACATTAACAGGAACATAATCTTCGAAAAAATTAAAATGATAAAGAAGAAATAAATAATCAATAGAAACAACCTTCTAAGCAGAATCTATGCCCCAGTGGCGGGCTGAATCCCTGCGGAACCACTTCCTTGCCCGCTGCCCTTCCCGGCTATGAGACCATCTTCGCCCTCGTGTCCACCCTACTGTACCAACGTCAAGATTCGTGCAATCCAGGTACAGAACGAGTGGCTTTCCAAATAAAGATCCTAAGCATGTTATTATTTTAATATTTTTAATTTTAATTCAAATTTTGAAAGCCGCATATTATGATTATAAGATTATATTTTAAAAACTGAATGGAATGAATCCTAAAAAGAATTAGTTAAAAAAAGAATGATGCATAAAATGAATGTTGGGTAAAAAGAATATTTTTGAATGATTTGGATGAGTATAAATTAAATATATGTGAATCATTTTTTTATTTTGTTTGAAATAAAATAAATGTAGTATAAAATTTAATAATAACAACGAAGGAGGGTGACTGTGGGCGGAGGTCGGCGATGGGCGGTGACATGCGGTGGTGGTGGTATAGCCAAAGGATGGTGGCGATGGTGTCAGGTGGGTGGTGGTGGTAGTGGATGGCGGCGACAGTAGGGACGAGCAGCCGATGGCAATGGCGGTCGGTGGCCTGCGACCAACGTTGGTGACCAGAGGGTGTCGGCGGAGAAGGACGACTGCTGGTGCTATTGATGGAGGGTTTGACTAAAAAATAAACTAGAATGATTTATATTATATTTTCTTTACTCTACTTTATGTTCATTTTCATCCAACCAAACATCAAAATTTTCATTATTTAATCCAACCAAATAGCTCGTGACAATAAACTCATAGTAATGTTTTATTTTTTAAAAAGTATTTTAATATTTAACTAATTTGTAGTGCATATCATTATTATTATTTAAATTAAAGATTTTTTATATCATATGTATATATATAATTTAATTTAATTTACATATATATAATTTAATTTAATTTGCATATATACAAAATTATTATATCATATTTTTTTCTTATGAAAAAAAAGATTCAACATTTTATATAGCCAAACCTCATGGTGGGTTAAAGCTTCATGTTGTTGTTGTATATGATTTTCATGTGACATAAATTAGAATTTGAATTCAATTATATACAAAATTATTTGAGATAGTTTTTTTTATTATTTCTTTTAAAACTTTTTAATTAAAAAATTATTTTAAAAAACAGTAAGAAAACTGTGCAAAAAAAACCTAACTATATGAATAGAGAGTTTTTGATGAAAATCTATGCAATTAAAGGATATAAGAGAGATAAGATTCAAGAAAACATCAGCATCCTCCTTTGTAATATCCTTGTTCTTCTTATTAATAAAGCTGGATTGTTATTTGTTCTGAAACAATAATCTTGATTAATAAACCTATCATGCAATAATTTCTCAACTCTTACAAGCATCATTGAAGTTATCTTTAAATGATTAAAAAAAAAAGTAAAAGATTTTCATACTGAAAACTTTAATCAGAATTGTTTAAATTTCATTGAATTTGCTTTGAGATGAATGAACAAATCTCAAAATAATTTCAACAAAAAAGTATACATAGATAAATGGAAGAATTAGAAAACAAAAACTTTTATGGGATTGCGAAACATAACGGCTCAATTACATTCAGGCTTCATTTGGGATGTCTTTCTTCTGGCTTCTTGAATCAATTTTTTATTTTTTTAATAAAAAATTGTTTTAAGAAGTAGCAGTAAAGCCGTCCCAAATGAAGCTTTGGACTTGAACAAGAGTTTCAATATATATATATATATATATATATATATATATATATATATATATATATATATATATATATATATATATATATATATATATATATATATATATATAAAAAGCTGCCATTTTCTAACATTCGTGTGACCTTGAAAAATTTACACTCGACCAGCTGAATTCTAAAGTAAACAAAGAAAAAGAAGAAGGAAGAGAAGCAAAAAAACATGAAATTGCAATCTTCTCCATCGGCTCAGCTTCACAGTGGAACACTGGACTTTATCGGACGAGATAGCCAGGGCTCTGGATTGACTGATTGATCTGCAGATTTAAATATTTTGTATAGATATTAATAGCAGAAAACAATCCATTTTAACTCTGTGCTAGTGTTATAATTAAATAATGCATAAGAAAAACAAATTTTCCGTAGAATTAATTGAAGATTTTTAAAGAGTTTTTGGCACACTTGAAGAAAGCATTCGGCATAATTCTTGGTTTTTTTGGTTACGATCAGCAGTTTATGTCAAAAAGTGAATCAAAAGCTAAGCGGAAACCAGCATTTAGCTTTAATATTCATAGACATATAAAGGTTCAAATATTACATTAAGGCTGTGTTTGGGATGGCTTTCTTACTATTTTCTAAATTAGCTTTTAAGTAAAAAAAAAATTTAGAACTAGAATTTTTTGTAATAAAAACTTGTTTTAAAAAGCAGTAAGAAAGTTGTACCAAAAAAAACTTAAAATGCAACAAAATAAGTAAAAAAGCATGGATAGGAAATCAATAAAGTAATAATTTACCATATTTAATTGAGTCTGTATTGATATGTTTTATATGAATATTGAGAAAAGTTGCAGGATTGAAACATGACAAGAGCATTTTAGATCAATTATAAAGCATAAAGGACATTCAGAGAATCATTATTAAATGATAAATTAGTAAGTGTAAGCAGCATAAATGGAAGTAGGTGGTGTCAGCTTAGGGTATATTTGGTTTGAGAGAGTTGGGTTAGAAAGTAACTTTTTAGTTAAAAAAAATTAGCTTAAAAATTTTTATACTAAAAAACTGCTTTAAGAAGCAGTAAGAAAGCCGTCCCAAATGAAGCCCAAGTGTTTGACTTCAATATGATCAAGACTCAGTTTGGAATGCATATTCATTTCTCTTTACAATTTCATATTTGTTGTTTCATTGTTTGGTTCCAAGATAATTCTAAGGAAAATTAAAATGCTACAAATATATGTATTTTAATTCAAAATTCTCCTCTTAAACTTAGTGAAAAATAGAAAGAAAAATTCATCAAATTATCATTGAGACTCATATATCTCTTCTTCGTAAGAAAAAAAACTCAATCATTCCTAAATCAAACATGAAATAGAAAAAAATAGATTAAAAGGATCTAAACGAAAAGAACACCATAGACATTAAAACATATATTTAAATGTACAACTAAGAAAATTTTCAAAAAACAGTTATTAGCTCTATATATGGAGATTTCAAAGTTCAACAACAGATGAACGTACCATGGCCACAGGTATCCATCGTCTTGATAATTCTAAGTCGCTTGGCAGTTCGCAAGAACATTCTAAGAAGATGGATAAATGTTAGAGTAAAGAATTAGATGTTCCATGAAAAAAACATTCATTCATCAATATAAATCCTATCAAGTTACTTCAAATCTGAAAATAAATACTAGAGCCTAAAAGCAATCAACCTCATCGATATGTCCACAGTAATCTGAAAATAGAATACATTACTCAAAACAAAATTCCAGATATTTTCAGCACTTTATACGATAACTTATAAGAAAAATAATTCATAAAAGGGGAGCTTAAGGCTTCGTCTGGGACGGCTTTTTATTGTTTTTTGAAATAACTTTCTACTTTAAAAATTAAAATTTTTATACTAAAAAACTGCTTTAAGAAGAAGTAAGAAAACCGTCCCAAACGAAGCCTAAATCTAAAGATACCATTCTCCAAGGAGATAAAACAGCCACAAAAGACTTGAGATTTACAGAATAAGTTGATTATGAAGTTCCACGGATATTGACACTGAAGTATTGACTAACTTCACCTTCAGAAGATGTAAACTTGAAAAACTTGAACTAGAAGAAAGCCATAAAATATATTTTGGTTCAAGTAACTGAAGTGTATTTAGCATTTGAGGCATCGCTTACATTTCATACCAAAAAAACAAAAAAAAAGTTGCTTACCCCCAAGGAACATCTCCAACTAGCATCCAGTCTCCATCCTCATCTTCATATATGAGAGAAAACTCAGAAGAACCATTCAAAAGTTTCGAGAACATTCCATCTGTTAACAACAAAATGCATAATTTTTTATCATGAATCAAATGGAAGAAAGCATGCATGAAGACAACGTAGAAGAGATGCTCACTAGCAGAAGCATTGAGTGAGAAAGTGGGTTTGTGAAACATGGCCTCAAGAGCTAAAGCAAGAGCTTCATAAGAGACATGGGTATGAAGATCCACCTTCCGTCCTATAGGATCTCCATCCATATTCACCTTAACAAAGAGAGATCTCCGAACATGAATGGCTTCTCTTTCACCATCATTACCCCCAATGGCTTTCTTGCCAGCATTGCTGCTGCAACTTTGAGAAATTTCCTTGTGAGTGGTAGCTTTTTCAACAGAATTGGCAACTCTAGATGTGTTAACAAAATTGTTCCTTCTGCATATTCTGATTGGAGGCCATCCCACAACTTGATTGTGGCTGCAGAGAAATTGGAGGTGTAAAAAGCAAAAATTAGAGAGATTAATGCTTCATTTGGGATAGCTTTCTTACTGCTTTTTAAAGCAATTTTTTTAGTACAAAAAATAAAATTTTTTACTACAAAGTTGCTTTAAAAAGCAGTAAGAAAGCCGTCCCAAATGAAGCTTAAATGCCTATAGTGCATCACTTGTGGGTGGTGCATGAGCATGCACATGCTGGTATGTATGCATGACTGCATATCCATGCAATTTTTTTTACTTTTTGCAATAGCAATAATAAGAGGGAAATATTACAATAAAATTGAAAAAAAAAATCCCAAAATGATGCGAGAGCAAAGGATTGAAATTAATTAGTTTAGAGTGTATTCGAGCATGAATACATGCAGCTTGATGGTTCAGTATAAGAGAACAGGGAGAACACTATAAAACCATCATCTTCAGCATATCCCAACTATTTTGATCAGCATTGGAATTATTCTTCCCCATTCATTCTTTGTTCAGTGCTATAAGAGATGACAAGTTTATTTTGTGCATTTTTTTGGATAACTTTTATCCATATTAGATTTGATTGAACATCTTTTCCTACGAATCACCTCCACGCTGATTCTATTCGCCCCACCTAATTGGCTGGTTATCTACATTCCTTTGCATAAATTCCCAAAACACAAGACTAAGTTTAGTTATATTGTTATTTCGAACGATGCTAATCCCACCAAATCTCTAATAGAATCACACTCCTAAATCATCCTTTCTATCTGTATAACACATCAATTTCAACATTCTCATTCTTTCCAGGCTCGAATTGATTCATTTCATCAATGATTTCATTATTGCCCAACCGTCACTTCATATATCATAACTAATCTAGTTGAGTTCAATAAAATTTACCTCAAGTCCTTGGTGATATTTTTTTTATAACATTAAATTGTTGAGACATTCCTCATTTTAACAAATACCTTTTTAACACTGATAGTGCATTGTCCTTGATATTCATATTTGCTTGTATAATTGATCAAATATATTTGAATATATCACACATATGTATTACTTTGTATTTTAGCAATATTAATCGATACTTACAAACAATATACCCTCTAAAAATGTATATCCTATACTCAATCTTTATTCTATTTATGCCAATCCCCAAAACTTTAGGAAAATTCTCCATTTATTTAACCTCTCAGTTACATCATAAAAGGTCTCACTTCTGAAAATTATATCTGCAAATAGCATACACCAAAGCACCTAACTTAAATCCTTTTAATTTATCCACGAACAATTAAAAAAAAAATACTTAATATTAAACTTTGAAGTTTCCCCAAAAAAGCCAAAAAATAACAACTACTTAGAGGATCAAATCATTATAGCATGCTAGTTTTAATTGGTGATTAAATTGGAAAATAATTTATAAATTTGAAAATAATGATACATTCTAATCAGTTATTCTCATACACTAAATTTCATATAAATTGCCTTTGATGATTAGAATACAAGATCCCACCTACAACAACCACAAAGGATTTCCTAATCACAACATATGGTGTTTACTAAATCAGTTAATTAGATACACCATTGATCTCTAAAAATGTCAAAGATGCACAAAGCCATCTCTAAAAATTTGAGCTCTAACGATGCATGATAAGACTAAATATCCTAATGTGATCTTGAGTAAAATGGATTTAGTTTCTATCAAAGATTAAGGTAAAAAACTTAACTAAAAACTCAAACTAAACTTTAAATAAATTAAAGAAAATATTTTCGTAGTTTTTTAGGATTTTAAAAAACAAGAAAGAGAAGATTTTAAGTTTTATATGAATTCATCACATCTAACAAAAGTTCAAAACCAAACGCTAAAAACAACTAATAAGCTAGTAGAAAGATCACAAATGTAATCAAATTATCACAAACCTAAACTAACACAAAGACATCATAGTCTAGACTAAAGTCCTAACAAAAAGATCTTAAGGGTTAAAAAAAAAAAAAAAAGTAAAGGGACATCATAGCAACATCTTAACGAGAATTCCAAATAACCATAAGACTCAAGTTGCAAGTAGCTATTTGTGGTGATTATGATCTTGCTAACCTTGGAATTCCTTTTATGAGGGATTATCACACACTCTCCTAAAGAAATCGTTCTACGTGGAAAGGGAGTATACAAGAGAAGAGTGGAATAAAGCTTTCTTTCATTTAAGCCTTCATGATGAAAAGTACAATTGAATGGAGGCATTATCAACCACCATCCAATTAAAAAATAATATAAAGAAGACCAAAGGGTGGCCTAGAATAAAGGAGAAAGAGGATAAATTTAAGTGGAGGGTAAAAAACCAGAAGATAAAGAGGAAAATTAAAAGAAAATGTGGTGATTTCCACAAGAAAATTAATGAACACTCACAACGTGAGGACGGCCAATGGGCGAGGCCAAGCATGGGAGAAAAAGAATTTTACATCGAATTGACTTGGATGACCCAATAACCGAATAAGAAATTAAGGCCCATTAAGAACCATGACCCAAATACATTAAATAAACTCAAAATATATGCACAACCACTCCTCACCAACTTAATGCCACTTAATATATACAATCTCATAAGTACAAAATTGAGAGTCAAGTACAAGAAATCTATGCTGACATCAATAAAAAAGATGCAGCGATGACAAAGATGCCTTTGATCAATATATTCAGCATCACTTGGTCTACTTGAACATATCAAATCTATAGTACAATTAAATTTATTGGATTCTTTGTGACATGGGTACATAATTGTGCTAGTAGGTCTTGCTTAACAAGAGGTTACCTAATTCCAATCCCGTTGTGGAGATTCCAAAGACTGATTTGATACATTGATTTGCATTGTGCGCCTTAGGATCCAAAATAGTTGCTCGAGCTTTGTAAGATAATTGATACATTCATTTGCATAAAACTGCAATACTATATCAGGAAAACAAATCTTATCACTTTAGCGATTCGGCACACTTTGTGCTCAAGATATTCCACTATTTTTTTTTAATTCATAACCCAAAACTGGAGCCAACTTGGGGCTCCATTCCTAAGATAGCCCATATGTAAGATGTAGTTTCGTCTGCTAAGTGGTTTAATCACCATAATGAAAAAGAAGGGACCCTCAAACACCACCATCAAGTCAAATGATTGATGTGAACTACAACCACAAATGATGTTTGGAAGCATTAAAAATTAAAACATATCAACTTTGGACTACTCAAGACATCTGATAGGAGGTGATCGATTACTGCTAAATAAACCAATTATATAAATTTGCTTAGGCCCTCTATTGTTTGTAGACTAGATTAAACAAAATCAACAAAATATGACAAAACCATAGGATCATTTATCCCCCATTATTAACTAAAATTCTAACCACCATCCAGAGCTCATGTGACATCGTTAATTGAGGGCGCTATAACGTTATTGACTTGAGCCTAAAAAATAATTAATCAAAGAGGCTTAGGTTGGTGGAAAAGTTTGTTAGAACTAAAAAAAATTGATTAATTAACCTTAAATCTAGGAGAAATCTTGTGGAAAGTAGACTAATATGTCTTCATAATCCCATGCTGCTTTTTCATCCTAAAATTTTTTTAAGGCTTGAAGCTCATAAGCGTTTTAGAAGCCCGCATACACCTAAGCTTATGATAATCTAATTTATAGTTTCAACATAAATAGAAAATGTTCAAAAGTGCATCCAAATGTGTGCGTTTGCATACACAAACACTTGTATAAGGCTATAAGCAAGTTGTTGGAAAAATTTGTGCAATTTTTTCATTCAAACAGCCCTTGTCGTTTTTTTTTTTCCTGGCTGTTTTTTTTTTCCTTATCACAAAGCAGCTCCAACTATATTCTAAATCCCAAATACAAATCCTTAATAAACATTTCATTGGGAAACTAGCCATTCACCATTTTATTTCTATACAAACTTAGTGCCAAACATAAGTATTACTTCTTGAGACAATATTGAGTATCTGAAAGGTAAATTTTCTATCACAACAAACGCACATTTGGAAAAGTATAAAGTTATCACTTAGACAATAATTTATACCAGATGGATTTGAACAAAAAAGAACAAAGTAAATTTTTTTTTAAAACAGGCTAATGAATGTTTCTCCAGCACAAAACAAGATGATCAAGAAGGCGCTTTTGACCACAGAAAAAGAAGAGAAAACATCATTGCTTGTTAACATGGTATTTGAATAGCAGTATAATTTAGATATTCATGTTATACGGATAACATCTGTTATCTATCATATAGAATGCATTTGGTTCAATACCATCTTACTTCAAACAATATCATCTTATTTAAAACGATCAATTTTTATCATGACTTGCGAGAATGATTTTGTTTTAATCATTAAATTCATTCATCAAATAATCAAGCATTTGGATGTTACTATATTTAGTTCACAATTAATTGTCATCCAGCCATTGATATTTATATGAGTATCAAAGGCCTTATATTAACTTTAAGGGAGACTTCGGTCAGGAAATCCCGAGCCAATTTTTTTCATCTACAAAATTATTATTTAAAGATGTAAGAAAAACACGGTTAATAGAATAGAATAAGATGAATCAAACGAAATAACTGACAGATACATGAATCACTTAAAACCAGTCAAATAAACAACAAATCAACTTCCATATGAACTATAAAACAAATATACTTCATATATCACGTTTCACAAATCCAAAAAAAGAAAAAAATAAAAAAACATAGAAATAATGCTTTAAACTTAAAAAAGAAACCCAAAGAATCGATCACCTCAGCGAGTTAGTCGATCGAGCTCCGTTATAACCGATCGCATCTGCTCTCCTATAGCTCCCTCCGCCATCGCCTTGATCGGCTTCATCCCCCAAACCGCCGGAAGAAGATGAAACAGAGGAATTGGAAGATATGGGCGAATCCCGCGACCTCAGTGAAGGAAAATCCTCTGCCGTAATGATCCTTCTTACGCCGCGGCCGAGACTCAGACCCAGCTCCAGCTCATTCGCCCTCTCCCTTGTTTCCGTTGCGCCGGGATCACCGTTTGATGCCCTAGACATCTCCGACGTAGGAGGGTAGCTGACTCCGGCGAACTCGAAAGATCGTCGAATAGGATCACCGCCGGTGATGGAAGCAGGGATGCCGGTTGGGGGGAGGAAGTTCAAGAGATTGTGGGGTTCCGACCTTGCAGGCTTAAAGCAGGTGAATCATATTCCAGAAGTCGAGGACGGCGTCCACGGGTGTATAGCCTTTCCTGTGGCCGCGGCAGCCGGCGACGTGTTGGCGTGGGGCCGATAGTGGACGAAAGATGGCCCACAAGAGCCTTTTTCGTAACCCGTACGACGGCAGATCGAGATTAATTGAATAAAAAATATATATTCATAAAAAAATTTATTCGATGAAAAGGGGTAATAAGTTTTTTTTTATCCCTATTGTTGTTGTTTTTTAAGCAATAGCATCATTTAGAGAGGTATAGTTTAGCATTCTAATTTTATATAAAGATCTAGCACATGTAGATAAGAAAGGGAGATGCATCATTCATAAAATTACGGGATATTGCCTAATTTGAATAAATCTATTAGTATTTGTTGCTTATTATAAACGATGATCCTCCTTTAGCAAAGGCGTTGGCTTAAGGTAGTAAATATATATCATATATAGCACTTTAAATTGTTGGGGTTGGAAGAAACAAATATAATGAGAGTTGTTCTCAAAAGAGTGATGACATGTTCATTTAGTTGGTAGGATTATGTTTGAGTGACAAAGGTCGAAGAGATCGTAATTGGGCGACGATGGTCAGACGAATTATAAATTGATGATAGTGGTCGGATAGACGGTAGTTAGGCGATGGTTGTCAAAAGGATCGTAGTCAATGGGTGGAGGGTGGTTGGAAGGATGTAGTTGATGGGCGACAGAAGTCAAATATATTGTAGTCGGTGGGAGACAGTGGTAGGAAGGACCATAGTCAGACTATAATAATCAAAAAGACTGTAGTTAGACGATAATCGTCAGAAAAATTATAGTCGACGGGCAATGATGGTTGGAAAGACGTCATTGGCGGGTGATGGGGGTCGGAGGGACCGTAGTCGATGGGCGATATTGGTCTGAATGATCATAGTCAAACGATAATAATCGAAAGGGATGTAGTCAGGCGACGATGGTCAAAGAGGTCATAATTGGTGGGTGATAATGGTTGGAGACCATAGTGGGGCAATGCTGATCAGAGGGACCGTTGTTGATTGACAACATATGTTGGAAGGGTTGTAGTGGGGTGAAGGTGATTAGAGGGATCATAATCGGGCAACGGTGGCCAAAAATGTTGTAATTGGGGGAAGACTGAGGTTAGAAGGGCCGTACTCGAGCGACGGTGGTTGGAGTAGTTATGTCAAATAGGGTCCACGGTTCGGGTTTGGGTCGAACTCGAGTTGACCAAGGTCTAAACCGGTCAAATTGAACCAGACCCATTTTTACAAATGGGTCAGATATTTCAACCCAGAACCGACTCATGCAGGTTGCCAGGTTGACCTAACCCGACCCACGGACTTAATTTGACTATTTTAGGATAATTTTTAATTGTGTTATTTCTATTTCAATATAATGACTTTGAGTGGGATATTGAGTCTTCAATCCTTCAACTCTTCAGTCTTCTTTGGATTTACTCTCCTTGGATCTCTCCTCT
Source organism: Dendrobium huoshanense (assembly GCA_016618105.1). Taxonomy (NCBI): domain Eukaryota; kingdom Viridiplantae; phylum Streptophyta; class Magnoliopsida; order Asparagales; family Orchidaceae; genus Dendrobium; species Dendrobium huoshanense. The sequence goes on along the minus strand of CM028354.1, from coordinate 33,605,902 downwards.
TTGGACTCCTTTTATTCGTCGTGGCTTGAATATCCAAACGAAGAGATAATTCCCCCCTCCAAGGGGGAGGGGGGGGTATTGTATTTTCTCTTTAGATATCTAAAGTCATTCAAACTCGATCTTCCAAATGGAAGAAGACTCTCCCCTTGAGGACGTCTTCTTCTTTTAGAATTCAAATTGGATAAAAATATCCACACTCAAATCTCATTGTCACAACTCTCACCAATATTACAAATAGATACATTAATTGAAAAGCTATAAATATAAGATCACCTGCAAGGTTATTCTAACAAAAATCTCAAGCATTTATCATTATTTCCAAGCAGTTTTATATGTAAATAAAATAACTCATTGAAGTCCCACTTGGCTATGCTCTTAATTATAAGGGCTAAGCAGTCTCTAAAGCATATGTAGCAGTTATTATTTTATAACTTTTAGCCCTCATTTATTTAGGGGGAGGGGGCTGAGCAAGCACCTGTACAAAATATCATTAGAAATCATGATAGTTACCCCCTTTAGCATTGCGTGAGCATGACCACCTGCATGAAAATAATATATATATGTCGTTCCCAACCTAGGGGTAAATCTATCACCCATCACATCAATTCTTAGAGTACAGTAAAAGTAAGCAAACACATTAACAGTTTCATTCATAGTATGCTGTAAAATCTCGAAAAGCCCGGCTAACAGCAAAAAAAGTAAATACTGACCTAGCCTAAGTCTAGAAGTGGTGCCATAACACATAATTTTATGTGTGTGTAAGATTCGTGTGGCTTTGGATAGGTCATATATATGATGATTAGTTCCAATTGCCTAAGGTTAGAATCTATTAAAGGTTAGAAAATAAAACTTTAGTTGAAGTTCAGATATTAGTGAATTAGGATCCATTTTAATTAATTTAGTTTGTTGATTTCTTTTAAATACTTAGGATAGTGATATTTGAAGTTTATATTATATTAGCCAATTTTGGAAAGTCCAGGATCCTCCTAGATACTAGGTTGAGGGGTCCAAAAAGGTCACTATATGAAATAGGATAATTTTAGGGCTCCTAAAATTTTAGGTAAATACTAGATCTTAATATGAGTAGTTAGACATGTATTTTGTTAGATTTGGAGCTTCCTACGCAAAGTTATGAATTTTACAAGTTTCGGGCCCTAGACTATAAACTGGGGTTGACCAGAAAGTTGACTTTTAGATTTAAGTTAGTTTCTGGAATCCTAATATTTTTGATAAATACTAGACCCTAATTGGAGTTGAATGAAATTGAGTTTAAATAATTTGAAATTTTCTAGAATTAGTTATGAATTTCTAAAGTTTTGATATTTATTGAATTATCTAAATTATCTAATTAAGGGAGGGATTTTATGGTTTTGGTTCAAATCAGCTCCAAACTGATTGGAATCACCCCCAAAGGTCACAAAAGACCTGAGAAGGTGTTCCCAAGTGCTTAGGGAAAATTTAAGATTTTTAATAATTCTTAATGATTTATTATGGGCAAAAAAGAAATTTTCTATTGAGGTTAAGCTAAGGGTCAAATTGGGGTCAAACTAAGGGACCCTAATTATCTCCTATTAGGGACCTAATTCTAAGAAATTCAAGCTATTTTGTGTAATTTTCTAAGTTGAAATAGATTTATTATAATTTTTAGAAGGTATCGGGCCCTATTTATTGGGTAAATTAGGGTTGGTTGATTAAGGGGTCTAAAAGCTCCTAAAAATTCTTAAAAAATTTTGAAAGGTTTAGAATGTCAGTAAGTTTAAATTTTAAAGTTTTCATGTCAATCAAGGATGTATCATAGCTTCTAGATTTTTTCTAAGTTCACTAGATGGGTCCTTAATTGTTGTCCTTAGGGTGTCACTACGTTATAGAGATTTAAACTTGAGTTTTGGACTAACCCTAAAGCTAATAATGAATGGAGTACACAGAAGCAGTAAACATGCCATGTCCTTAAATCTAGGATAGCCTAAACTGAGCGCTCGTGCATCCTACGCATGCAAGGTATAATAAAAGAAAATACTAAGCACACTTTTTTGTGAAATTAGTAAATGATTGGTACTCAATCACCCACTAATCCACCTTTTCATGATTACTCTTCACACATATAATTCATGTTTAAAAATTCATTACAGTGGATCTCCCAAAATTAGGGGATTTAATAATATAGATAATTTTAAAAATAATTAAAATAACTATATATATACAAAATTTTGGAAATAATATAATTAAAAATAGATTAATTCATAATAAATAAATATAAGGGAAACCCACTGACCACCAGAACGAGGTTTCAAAAAGATTTGAAAATAAGTTTTTATTTCAAAATAATCATTATAGTAATTATTTAAATAATAATAAAATAACCAAATAATCATATAAAATAGAAATCTATTAGTACAGTGGAAATCAATTTCTAAAAATAATATTAAAATAAAATACATATTTTTTTGAAAAGAATGAGGGGTTGCATGCTGATATCTGATTTAAATGAAAAAATGAAAAATATATGATTTTTTGAAGTTTAATGCATTAAAATGGGTTTAAAATAATTTGAAAATAATAAATACTTAAAATAATCATTAAACAAACATTAAAAAAAAATTCAAAAGTTTCTAAAATTTAATATTTATTAATAAAATAATAGCAATAATAATAATTTCAAAATAATAATAGTAATTACAATAACTAGTAAAATTAGTTTGAAAATAAAGCTTAATAATAATAATGATAATAACTATAATAATACTAATAAGAATAAGAATAAAATAATAAAAATAACGATAATAATAATAATAATAACAAATACTTTTTAAACTAATAATGATAATAATTATTATTATAATAATATTAATAATGACAATAATTATAATAATATATAAAAATAGTTTTTAAAGTAATAATAAAAAATAAAATAATAATAATGAAATAAGGCAGCAACAAAATAGTTAAAATAGTAATTACTATAAATAATTATAACTAAAATAATGATAATAATAATATAATATTAATTATTATTAAAAATAAATTAATAATGTAATTAAAAAAAAAACGTTTTCTTACTGTTTTAAGAATAATTCAAAATATAATAACTATTTTTAAATGAAAATAATTTTAAATTAAAGAGAATTTAAATAAGAGCGATTTGATATATTATACGTATTTTTTTGGGTTTATAAATATTTTTAAATCAATTTTTAAATTTTTCTGTATTTAAAAAATAATTTTAAAACCAATATAACGGCGGCGGCTGCCACGTTGCTTCCCGGGACTAGCTCCGCAATGCTGTTGGTGGAATTTTGAAAACATATTTTAAAAATATTAGTTTTCTTTGGGACTTAAAATTAAATTTTAAAATTGAATTATCTCGTTAGAAAAAGTATATCGCCTCGAGAGGTGAAAATAAAATTTCATAACGGTATTCATATTTAGAATAATGAAATTCATCTTGAATATCGTGATCGGATACTAAAGAGAATTTTCATATGGCTCCGAAGGGTCAAAATGAGGATCTACTAAATATCCAGCTATTCAAGAAGTGTGATCGTTGATTTCACATAAAGCCTTATCAAAGAAATGTGTATCTCCCCGAAGGTAGAAAATGCAATTCGATGATAATTTTTTGATTGTAATAATAACGATCACTAATATTTTAAGTTTTCCTAAAGAAATCCAATTGAACTTAGAAAAATTAATTTTTAAAATCAGGTGTGTGTGATTCTAAATCTCCTACGAGCGCAAGCCCTCGTAGTTAATTACATCGTAGGGAGATAAAGCCCCCTACGAAAACTCTCGATTAAAATAGTGGCAAAATTTTTTCAGATTTTTTAGGAGTGATATCAAAAAGAGAAGTGAATTTTGGAAACTCAAAAGGGAATGGATCAAAATTGAGCAGTTATTAACAGAGTCAGGGGAAGAAAGGTAGGGGACACTTTGATATTCCAGAACCATCCGAAAGTGTCTCAACTTAATATAAATGTTGGGCTTTATGTTTTAGGATTGAAAGAAGATTTAATTTAAGTTGAACATTTTATTAGAAATTTGGGATTAGATTTCTGAAGTTTGGGGTCTTATAATCAAATATCTGCCTCGGATCCTAAATCTATTTTGAACACTGGACTATAGTCGTCCGATCCTAGCTAATGCAGTGCAAGGTCTGGACTTACCCGGCATGGATTGGGGAGCCAGCTAATCACCTAATCGATTTAAAAGAGATGAGTCCGGTCTTTTATAAAAGAGTGGTAGGGACATTGTATTTAAGGTTCTGGAGAGTTGGGGCCGACATCTAGAGATTCTCCTAATTGACCCATTTGACTTATGTTAGGTGCAAAATGCTAAGGACTATGAAATTAAAACTTTAACTTTTTTAATTTGTTTCTAATGCAATGCATGCTAGTTAAGAACTTCAAATTAAATATGCTTGAAATTTTAAAAACATGCTTAGAAAATAATTTTTTAGAAGACTGGACTTCCCCAGGTTCGGCACCTCGTCCTCATAGGTCAGACTATCCAGACTCTACCCACAGGCGGGGAAGGGTCTAAAGTAAGGAAAGAGTAATGCAGAAATATGCATGCGACCCCAGGGTTGATCCCCGGCTAATTCCCTAGATTCGTTATCATTCTATGTTATTTAGACTCACTAAAATTTTAGACTTTAAGGTTATGAATATAAAAATTTTTACATCCTTACGAGCCTCACGAGTCCAGGCAAAAATAAAAGCAACATACAATCGCCAAAAAACTAATAAAAGCGGGCAATCCTAAAGGCAATCAATTCAACACATTGAATATAAATTAATTAATAAATGTCCATAGGCAAAGTTGCCTTGCTTATTACAAACTAGAATTTTACAGAAAGTAAAGTAGCCGGGCACCACTAACAACAACCCGGATTCTAAATCTAGTAGTGACGCAAGTAGTTTTGAATGGGATACTCTCAATCTTTAAATCTTCAGTTTTGTTCTTCTTTGGGCTCCTTTCCTTCAAGCTCCTTGGACTTTTCGTAGTAGACTTCCCAAATGAATAAGATGACACTTCCTTTAAGGGGAAGACCACTCTTTTCCCTTTGGGTAGGGAAGAAGTGTGACCCAAATTTGGATCTCCAAATAGAAAAGGTCTACTCCCCTAAGGGGCATCATTTTCTCTCCGGAGTCCAAGCATTGGACCTGTGTATCCCAACTCAAAATCTAACTTTCACAACACTTAACAATTACACAAATTACATTTATATCAAATCAAAAATCTAGACTCTCCTGCAAGGTTATCATAAGCAGTTAATAAATAAAAAGCAGTTATTCTCAAGTAGTTATATATATGCATAAAAGAAAGTAAACACACTAGCCACGCTCCTTTTATTTGAGGGCTTTAGCAGCTGAAGCACCTGTGCAAACATTTATAATAATTGATTTTTTTATTAACTTAGCCCCCCCTTTTTAGTGCCCTGTATGAGCGTGGCCACCTGCAGAAAACTGTGTGAACATCCAGATCGTTCCTATCCTAAGGATAATCTAGTCGCCAAACACATCAACCATCCACAGAGTGCAGAAAAGTAAGCAGACACAGCAAAGCAATTTCATCCACAACATGCAGTGAAACTATGAAAAATCTGGCACACAACAGTAAAGTAAACACCGACCTAACCTAGATTTAGAGTTGGTTGTCCTAGCAAATCATCTAAAGTGTGTGTAAAAGGTCATGTGGCTGGGGTAGGTCCTAAAGTGAGTAATTAGTTAAAGTTGTCTAAAAGTCTGAGTTTGTTAAGGCTTAAAAGGGGGATTTAGGTTAATGTTTAAATATTAATATATTAAGAATTTTGATTAAGTATATTTTAAGAGTTAATTGATTACTACCTTTGTTTCACACCGAGACCGTGAAATTTATTTTACCTTCCTTGGGGCTAAGCTAATAGCCTCGTAGGCCTGAGTTACCCAGTAGCAATCAGGGTTAATTAAGTTGATTTAAATTTATTGTAATTAAAAGAATCGATTAATATAAAAAGGTGTTGGTTAATTATTTTAATGGGTTGGTTGAGAATTTTATTATCCTATTAAGAAAATTCTGGAATTTAGGGGAGTTAATAAGTTTTGGAGGTTATCCGGATATGTTAATTAAGGGGTCAAAATTTGATTTTTAAAATTAGGATTAATCTTAAGGGTTTCGGATTTTTAACAAATACTAGACCTTATTATGAGTTGTTAGATAGGTGGCACATTCAATTTGGAGTTTTCTATCAAAAGTTATGATTTTTAGAAGTTTTGGCCCAATTTTGACTTAGAGTTGACCAAAATGTTGAATTTTTTACTTTGACCAGATTTTAGGGGTTTAAAATTTTTTGAAAATACTAAATTTTAATTAGATTCATTAGCCACAGAGTTTGATTGATTTGAAATTTTCTATAATTAGTTATGAATTTTGGAAGTTTGGGTATTTATTGGAATTATTAAATTGTTTGAATTAAGGGCCCTTTTAATGATTTGAACCCAAATAAGTCCCAAACTTCTTGAAATCAACTCCAAAGATCCAAAATGATCTAAGGAGAGATCAGCAAGTGTTTAAAGATTTTTTTGGTATTTTTAATAATTTTTAATTAATTAAAATTGATTAAACATTGATTTTGATTAAAATTAAATTAAAGTGGATTTTAATGTAAAATTAAAGGAATTTGAATTTTCAATGATTAAGAGTTGAAATATGATTGGTTAGAAGTATTATGGGTATTTTTTGGAATTAATATTAATTTATGATTATTTTTTAAATTTTTTAAGTCCTTAGAAGGGCTGAAATTTTACATGCTCAATTTTCTAACCTAAATACCTCTAAATTCAGTAAAATTTAAACCTAAGGTATCTGATGTCACGAAGTTTACTTTGTTTAAGTTTTACCCCTATTGGGTGTGTGTACAATCCCCTATGAATTTTCTAAGTTTTCTAGATATTTTCTTAATTATTTTTGTTAGGTGTCTCTACTATTCAAATAGGCATGAAACTTGGTGTGTCTAACCCTGATATACATTCAATCATACCACAGATATATCACATCAAAATACTAAAACCCTAAGAAGTTATGAATTTTCAAATTTTAGGGTCCAAAATAGACCCTTTATCTTAACAATTCATATCATAGAAATCTATTGAGCATATAAACTTAGAAAAATTGTTAAACATGCCTAAGATACTCAATAATCATCCACTAAATTTTGGGCTTCATTTGATCACTAGATTGTGAGAAAATTGCAATAAATGAAATTCCAATAAACTTAAATATCTCACAATATAGAAATCAAATCAATATGATTTTAATTTTAATAAATACTACATTAGATTTTCTTTCCAACGAGCCCAAGAAAGTTTTATTTGGTGGGAAATTCGATTTTCTATGAATTTTGGAAGATTTAGAGTATTTAAAGCATTTTTTATTCAGATTTGGGTCAAATCAGCTGACGCTGACGTGGCAGCGTGGCATGATGCCACGTGTCAGATTCGGACGGACCCGCATTTGACCCAGAGGAGGACCGCACGGTTTGGGGGGACGTGGCCGATTCTGGGCTGCCCGATTGCGCTAAAGGCTCGATCGACGGCTCTGGTTGAACCAGAGTTAAAAATTTTCAAATGCCCATATCTTTCAAAATACTCAATAAAATGGCACGACATTTGAACTGTAGCTAGAGGGCAATATGATCTTGCAATGCCTGGAGTTTGGAGGCTCCATTCATTGTAAAATCGCTACAGTTTCAGATTGAAATTTAACTTCAAATAAGCATAACTTACAATCCAACTGTCAGATTTTTGCGATTTTTGGCTTGTTGGAAAGCTGCAGCAATCCTCTACAACTTTGTTGAAGACTCCAAAAGCCGGATCTTGCTGGAGCAAAAGTTATATTGGAAAGTCCTCTTTCTCTCTCTAGAATGCTCTCTCCTCACAAAAATAGTGATTTGAGGCTTGGAAATGGTTGGAAAAAACTTGGGAAGGCCTTAGAATGTGTTGGAGTGTATGAGAGGGGCTCTTAGAAGGTTGAGGGCTGCTGGAGTTTGGAGATTTTTGATGATATGAGAGGGAATGATGAAGAAAACCCCATTTTAGGTCAAGTTTTACCCATTTTGTCTTTGGCTTTTGGATTGGATGGTTGAGATTTGATTTGGAGTGATTTTAGATGAGTGCCAAGTGCCCCCTATGCTGCCCAAAGGTAGGAAATAGGGTTGGTGGTGAGTGTGACTTCTCTTGGTCCATGGGAAGAGGGACCACACCTTTTTCTCCATTTAGATGAACCAATGCTTGACTTGGTTAATAGAGCTTGTTTAAGGATCAATTAGGGAAGCAAAAAAGCATATTCCCATCAGCCAAAATGAGATTTTGGCTTGAAGAAAGGGTTTGCTTTATGAAATGATGAGGTGACCAAGCTATGGTCTCATTTCAAGGGTTATTTTTGACCCATTGACTTGTTGACTAGTCAATGGTGACAAGGATGTGCATGAGGGAGGTCAAGAGTGCTACAAGACATCATGCCAAGAAATTTGAAGTCAAGGGTGTATAATTGACCAATTTTGATGGGTTGAATTGATTCAAAATCACTAGAATGGTTAAAATTGACAAGTGTTGGGTTAAAAGGTTGATTTAGTCAACCATGGTTGATTTGGTCAACCAAGTCAAACCAAAGAGTAAGTTTGACTTCAATGTGTTCTTAAAGTCATTTAGGATTCATTGGAATGACATTTTAAGAAGATTTCAAAGGTTGATAAGTCAAATCAAGTTGAGTTTAGGCCAAAAGTCCAAAAATCCCCATTTAAGGGCATTTTGGTCATTTTGGTCTCAAGTCAATTCCGGGTTAAATTGAATCTAAAAAGATGTTGATCATTGTTTAACAAGTCAATATTAAGGTATTATGAGTGATCAAAAGATTTGGAGGGAGATCCAAAGTCAAATTCCACTAGGTGAAAAGCCTAGTGGCATGGATTGTAAATATTCAAAGGTTTTGCAATATTTGGAGTTGGATTAAGTTTAAAGGATTAGAGTCCTTCAAATGAGCTCAAATTTAGAGGGTTGACACTATAGTCATGTCACATCAATATGAAATTGATAGACCCTAAATCAAATGCCAAAAGACTGGGTTTCAAGGTGATGGAAAAATCACCTAGAAAGGGCTTTAGGACCTAAGTCTTTAGCCTATGAGTTCTGGGTTTGGATTGAGTTAAGATTTGGATTGAGCCTAAGGGCTATGAACTAGGAAGATCCTAGGATCTAGAACTCAGGGAGGAGTTCAGAGTGACCTCATACAAAAATGAGGTCAACAAGTACCAGGCAATGATTGGGGCGGCGCGGGAATCTTTGCCCGCCCACTTATCCACGTCGGCACTCGCGGGAGCCGTCCGATCCCGCATGGTAATGGACGGACGGCTGTGATTTCCTTAGACTAAATGGCGATTTAACCATGAACTCCTGCGGTCGGATAGATCTACGATAAAATTGAATCGTGACCATTGATCGGCATGATTATCGGTCCAGAACGTTTGCAGCAGGTGTCTGTCTGAACCGAAACCCTAATGCACTCTTTTGACGGTTTCTCTTGATCAAGTGGACGAAATCAAATGAAATTTTAAACATATGATCTATTAGTGAAGAGCATTCATGGGGATGTATTATTTTGATCTAAAATGCACTATGTAGAAAAGCTAATTAGATATAAGTGTCCTGACCTAGGTTTAGGGATTTCACCTCGGTTTTTGGATGGTTTGACCTGTATGTTGGCTTGTTGCACTTATAGATTATGCACGCTCCTAGTTGTAGAAGAAACCATGCCTCAAAACGCAATGGATCGACGGGAAATCTTCTTGGAAGAGAAGAAGCCTCGGTCTCGCTGGAGTCTCGTCGCTGGCGGGTCAAGATTTTCGAGATCCACTTGGAAAGGGAGGTGGAAGTCTCTAGAGCTCTCACACGAAGTCTTTTTGGGCTAAGATACTCTAGGGAGAAAGTTATCAGCAAAAAGTCTCTTTCAAAACCATAATTTTTGTTATTTAAAGGCCAAGGCATAGGATCAACAGCCATGATTCCATCTAGATTGATTTTGGAGGCCAAATGAAGCTCCCAAGCCGTGGTTTTGATTTCAAATCAATTGGGAGGCATTAAATGCAATTAAAGGCCTTTAATGGGCCTTAAATAGGTCATATTTGACACATTATGACTTGGGTTAACCAAGTCAAGCATTGACTTGGTCAACCTGTTCAAATATGTCCATGGGAGTGGGGGAATGAGTCAAAGCAAGGTTTGAATTGATTTGAAATTTGATTTGGACTCTAATGGGTCTTAAATGGGTCAAAATGACCCATTAAGGCTTGGATTGAGCAAGTCAAAGATTGACTTGGTCAACCTTATCATTTAGACCCATTGAAATGATGGGAATGAGTCCAAGAAGGTTTGAAATCAGTTTGGAATCAAATTGGGCTCAAATAGACTAAAGGGGTCAATTTGGGTCAACCCTGGTTGACCTGGTCAACCAAGTTGACCTAAGACCTGGGTCTGGGCTCAATAGACTCAGATTGACTCATTGAAGCCAATTGAGGGGGTTTAGGAGCCTAGCATGGTCAATTTTACCAAGTCAATCCTTAGTCAAAGGATTTGGCAAAATCAAAGTCAACACACCATACGAGGCTCCTTATGGGAGAAAATGCATAACACCCTTGTGTTGGGAAGAAATAAGTGAAAGAAAATTTATTAGAATTAAACTGGTAGATGAGGTTACTAGCAGGATCAGATTGATCAGAGACAGACTAAACGCAGTATTAGACAAACAATAAAAATATTATGATGCAAAGCACATACTAGTTGAATTTGAAGTAGGACAATTTATTTTCTTAAAAGTTAGCCAAATGAAAGGTGTTCGACGGTTTGGAAGAACAGAAAAATTGAGCCCAAGGTATATATGTCCTTTTGAAATCACATAGAGGATTGGAAATATGGCTTATATATTGCATCTGCCAGTGCATTTACGGGGAATTCATAATGTATTTCATATGTCAGTACTTCGGAAGTATGAGTCAGATGAATCCAAGATAATTCAATTCAAATCAATTGACTTGCAGCCTAATTTAAAGTATGTTGAGGAACCTGAACAAATATTGGATTATGATATAAAATAGTTGAGGCATAAGGCAATACATTTTGTGAAAATTTTATGGAAGCATGGATTAGAAAGAGATGCCACCTAGGAGAAGGAAGCTGAAATGAAAAGTTAATATCATAATCTATTTAACTAAGGTATGTTTTCTTTCTTTTACTTGATTTAATTTTGAGGATAAAATTTTTATAAGAATGGGAGATTGTAATGACCAGTTGGGTGGTCGGTTCAATCGAACTGGCCAACCTGCCTATAAACATTTGTGACTCCAAAAAGGGGTCGGAACTGTTGCCATATGCGAACAGACCGAGGAAGCAGCAGGGCGGGCTGAAGTCTTGCGTGGAAGGTTTGGAGAGTTTTCCTTTCTATTTTTTTTAGCAAATTTTCATAATTAGGGATGGATTTTGACAACTCCTCTTAACTCATTTCCTTTTCTTACCGCTAAATGACTGATAAATTTGGAAGAAACTAGAGGAATGATCGAGGAATGAGGAAAGAAGGTTTGTTGGCTTTTCTTTCCATTTCTTTTTATAAATTATGTTGTTTTACTTCATCTTAAGCAAAAGATATTTTATTAAGGATGAGGAAAATATTTGGAAGTGAGTTGAAAGGATTTTGGGAGAGAAAGAAGAATTTTTGGTAGTTTGAGAAAGTTCCCATTTGTAAGTGAATTTCATGTTGTAAAATTTTATCTAAATTTTGTTATTTAATTATATTTTCATGAAAGTTATATTGTATGAATTTTAGGATTTTAGGGGAAAAAAAAAGACCGAGTTGTAGAAGTTGAGCTCTCAAGGAATTCAACAAGAATGAAAATTTGAGGCTGAGGTAAGAATCACTTAAATAGATGTTATTGAGAAGTTCGATGAAATTTAACTACATGTAACTTAACTTATTGTATACCTCCTTAGGTGGTGACGGGAAAAGGTGATTTTGTGTATAAATTATAATTGTCCTTAGATTTAAAGTGGGTAATTATAATTGTGTATAAATTTTCTTATTGCATTTTCATATTCTTTGGAAGGAATATATATGATAATGATAAGTGATTTCTATTATGTATAAATATTTTTATATGTTATTGTCAAATGTTTTGTTTAAATTTTAAAGTGATGTTTATTTTATCTTTTGATGTTATTATGTGAAAAGATTCAAATGAAGGATATACATGAATATGTGAAGGAAATAGATATATGATACTCAAAGGCATAAGAAATAAGTAAAGAATGGTGAAAAAATAAAATGACATATATGATAAATAAATGTATAAATGAAAATGAAAGGGAAAAGGATATGCATGCAAACTACAAAAATTTACCCCCTTATGGTATTGTATGGGGACGTCATACTCGTGCACGTAAAAGAAAAAAAATGAAAAGAAAAAGGTTATGAAAAATAAAAATGTTATGAAAAAATATATATATAAATTGTTATACCTTCGGTACATTTAGACGTTGCTCCTCTGCAAATGAAAGAGGAAAATAAATAATTACTAAAACTCTATAAATGTTATCAAGAACTGTAATATGATATGCATAATTGATTGAAATGAATGAAATAAAGATAAAGAAGGGAAATGAATAAAAAGTATATTAAAGGTTATGTGTAATAAAAAGTATAATGGTCGGAGAGATCATAGTCGGCGGGTGACGCAGGTCGGAAGGACTGTAGTCAGGCAATGATGTTTGGAGGGATAATAGTTGGGTGACAGCAGTCAAAGGGATGGTAATCGGCAGGCGACGAAGGTCAGAAGGGCTATAGTCATGCGACTGTGGTTAAAGGGATCCTAGTTGGCGAGCAACAGATGTTAGAAGGGTGGTAGTAAGGTGAATGGTCAAAGGCAAGGTTTTCAGAATCGGACCGGACCGGCCGGTTCAACCACGAACCGGTCCGGCGGGCGGTCCGGAGAGAGTGAGCAACCGGGTGTTTTAATAACCGGGTAAAAACCGGTTGAAATCCCGGTTGAACCGCTGAACTGCTGAACCAGGGGGTTCTGAAATAACCGGTCGGTCTGTTAAAGCTCTAATTTGAGCCCTTGATCTACGATATAACGGCTTAGATAAACTGGGTATCAGTAATTCGGTATTAGTGTATTACTTATTTGCTCGTCTGGTCTACCCTAGCATACGCGAACGACGGAACAAGACTCGGAGCCTCGGACGATCCCGACGGAGGTTCCGTGAACGAGACTTCTTCTCCCTCGTCCGACCTCCCAGCCGCCGACGAACACGTTGGGGAAGAAATTACGTCGCTTTTGGCCTCCTACCCGACCCGTCGAGCTCAGCCTCGCAGGTTCTTAAATTTTTTTTGGGTATTTTTTTATGCATTTAAGCTTGCATTTATTCTCCAAATCATATCGATATGCTTGCTTTTCTTCTCCATTTATGCTTGGTATGATTTGTTTAGTTTATGTGGCATTATGGTAACCCTAATGTTAGTGTTGATGGGCATTAAAATGTTTATGTGCATTTAGAAGAAGATGATGATATGATAGATAGAGATTAAAATGTTTAATAAACTTAATTGATGTCATGTTTATGTTATTTGAATTAGGAGCTATGAAAATAGAATGTTTAATGAATGAATTACAGAAAATTTTAATTTTTATTTTATTTTTTAAATAATATTATTATTTATTATGTCATCCGGTTCGACCGGTCGAACCGTGAACCTCTCCTTCTTCCGGTTCGTTGTCTGGTCCGGTTCTGAAAACTTTGTTCAAAGGAACCATATTTGGCGGGCAATGGAGGTCAGAAGGATCATAATCTGTCAATGGTGGTTGAAAGGATAGTAGTTAGGGTGATGGTGTTTAGAGGGATCGTAGTCGGCCGGTGACGGAGGTCAAAAAGATCGTAGTCGGGCGACGATGATGATAAGGGAGCAGTAGTCATCAGACGATAGTGATTGGAGGAAGGACCGACAATGGCTTCCATATGGAGGTCCAACAACAATGATCAGGTAGAGGTCCAGTAACGGTGACCTCGTAGTGCAGATTCGTTGGTGTTAGTGTCGAGGTGGGGCTTCAGGATTCTTCAAGACTCAATGCTCTTGTTTTCTTCCCCTTCTTTTCATGTGAATAATAAGGGTATATTTATAATTTTTTAGGAGAAACATGCTTAGTAAATATGAAAAAAAATCTAGGACAATTTGGAGTGGTATATTGGACAACTGGTATCAATCCCCTCGATCATAGAACTTTCTTTGAACAATTATATGTCAGAATTAGATGATCTTGGGCTCGTTGGATTCCTCTCATCAAGCCACTCGATTCGACTATAACTATGTCATATTTATATATCATTTGGTCATCCAATTGATGCTCAAAATCTTTAAAATATGTTTAGGTCCTTTGATTTGGACTCATTTACGCTCGGATTTAACTAAATTTTGTATCATTGGGTTCATCTCATTGAAATGTTCAATTTGACTATAATCTTGCTAAAATCGGAGTTTAGGCAGCCCCAATTTTATTCCAGAAATTTTCAATTCAAATTTGCATCGAGATCCATGCCCGATCAAAACATTTTTTGGTGGCGCATCAACTATAATAAAAATAGTATTATCAAATACAAAGAGACCAAGTAGAGAAAGAGAATGAATAATTATTTTTCTCTTTATATTATTATCTAATTCCTCAATTAATGATTTTTTTTTGTCTTTTATTGTTCAAGAAATTAAGATTGCATATTACCAATCTCACTTTCTATCCATGTAGATGACAGAGATTTTGTGCAAGCAAATCCTATTTGTTGATCAAAACCTAAGAGTAGGGAATATTAATTGCAGAGGAAGAACTCACCGAAAGTAAAAGCATATGACACTCATATCTATTTTGTTTGATTTATCTAAATAAAAAGTTAATTAATAATCTTTTATTAATATGAAATGTAGATGAATAGATGCATAGATGGACTCATGGTTGAATAATCACTTTGTTCTTCTCATATCTTATTGTCCATATTCATTTAGCCAATAATTAGAAGTATAAACTAGTCGAGTCGAGCCGAATTCTTGTCTTGATTTGAGTCGAATTCGTGCTTAATAAATACAAGCTCGCTTATGTTATACTTACCCCGAACTCAAGCTTATTTGCTTGGCTTGAGTGAAAAATATGAGGCTTGAGCTCGACTTAGTTGCTCGAGTTCAATAAAAAAGCTAGATTTTGATTTGTCCAATGCATACTACCTCCCCTATAAAATTCCTCTCTATTTTGCTCATTCATCATAAATTATATTTTTTGTCTCAAAATTCTTCACCCTCCAAAAAAAAAAAAAAAAACTGTTATTTTAGATATTAATATTTATATGAAATATCAAGTGAAATTTATCATTCGAAAATAGAATATCGAATAGATGATCATTCTCCAAATGCTTTGCAATTTTTAAGTTCTTGAAATTCATTTCCTGTTTAAAATTAAATGCTGTTGATCATATAAACACCAATTTAAGAAGCAGCTTCTGGATGACAAGTTTTTTTCCTGCTCAACTATCAATCCCCTTTTTGATTTACTGAACCAGTCTGCCATTTTCTGAAGGAACTGATAATTTTTTTATGAAATGATAAAAATATAAGCTTAGTTTGGGTGTACTAGAAAACCGCTTTAAGAAGCGGTAAAAAAAAACCGTCCCAAACGAAGCCTCTTATTGCTTCTTAAAGCAGCTTTTTAGTTAAAATTTAATTTTTTTTTTACTAAAAAGTTGGTTTAAAAAGCAATGAGAAATCCATCCCAAACAAAGCCTAGAAAGCTGCTTCTTAAGTTTTCTTATATTATAAGATGTTTTGAAGATGAAAATTGTTGTTGCATTGAAGCTGGAGGTGTTGTGCATAAATTACTTTAGTTTTGTTTGGAATAATTTTCATATTGTTTTTTTAAAATAAATTTTTTATACAATTTTTTAGCTTTATAAATTCTTGTACTTAAAAATTGTTTTTAAAAGCAACAAAAAAATTGTCCCAAATAAACTATTAATTAGTGAATTGCACTTGAAGCAACAATTATACTCTCACCATTGAAGTTTTAAATTGGGTCATATTGTGCACCTGCGCTTACATCTCAATCTAACTCAGAGTCTCAGAGGTAGGGCAAATTATTACGTCCAGTGTCCGGATTCATCCAGACGCCAATCCAGACATGCCACGTCACCAAAATACACCGGGTCCCATTATATTTGGGTGACATGACATGTCTGGATTGGATGTCCGGAAGTCCGATAACCAGACATAATAATTTGCCCAGAGGTAGAGAGTGGTGGTGCTCATTCACCAGCACCAGCACCTCTAACAATATCATATTATGCCATAGCTAAAGACAAGCCAAAAAGAGAGATTAGAGCTCCCCGAGCTAAGGAGAAGCTGATGATTATTAATTCTTGAATGTGGCTAAATGTATTAATTTCAATGAAGAAACTTCGACCTACTTAGACTATCTCCAACAGAAAATCATATTTTTCACTCCAAAATGCTACGATTCATCTCCAATCGAACTCCATTTTGCGAATGTAATTGTCTTTCTCTTCTTTTGCGCATTTCTTGGGAAATTCGGTAGAGGCAGAAAAATAGCGATGATGAACCGTCCAACGCCAATATTGGCGCCCCACTGTTCACACACAAGGAAATAGTGAAAGCTCTACCGTTCGGCTGGAGCTCCGGGGCGACGACATTCAAGGGTTTGGAGTTCCGTTAGAGATGTTCTTAGAGGCAATTAGTTCTAAAAATTTAGGTTGATAAATGATTGCCATGCAAGATGTGCTGCAATTGCTTCATAAGAATAGCACCTGGGACTCGGGCTTTGTTTGGGATAACGTTTGGAACAATTATTTCCTGTTTCTAAAAACAATTTTTTAGTACAAAAATTAAAAATTTTGTACTAAAAAGCTGCTTGAAGAAGCAGTAAAAAAAGCTATTCCTACCTAAGCCTTAGTTTGGAGCGGCTTTTTTTACTAATTTATAAAATAGTTTTTTAATACAAATTTTTTTTCCTCTCTTAGTTTAAATACAATTGGAGTCAGTATAACAGGTTGATCCATAGGTGCTTGAGAGTGGGAACATCTCATGACATTCAATTCCAATTGACAACCATAATAATCAATAATTAATACCTTTATTCCAATCAAAGTGTTGAATACCAGCTCACTTAGCTTAAACCACATCTATTCTCTATCTCAAGCCTAGCTTATATCAACTAGCATAACTAATAGCCCTCTATCTTTCCCAGCCACAGCTTGACACACTCAAATAAAAGCACTAGCCTAAACATACATACATATATATATGAAGCTGATAAAAGCAAGTAGTCTACTAATCAAACGTTGATTTAGCCTTAGAGGAAGAGAAAAAACTGGTAGAAGAGAAGTTACTGTTATTGATGATGCTACTATTGCCATGGCCTTGCAGGCTTTGTGCGAAGACAGAGGTTGCCGATGTAGTTGCGTTCGTGGCCAGCACCGGAGAGGGCAATGGAGAAGGAGATGAACCCTTCAGGAGAACATCCACCTTAGCATAATCTTCCCTTTCAAGTCTGATTTCCTTAAGCATTGCTGCCACATCCTTCATGGTCGGCCTCTCATCTGGTGTAGGATTGACGCAGAGGAGAGCCACGCCCAGAGCTTGGAGCATCTCCTCCACCTCTGAGTCCGACCGGACGCGGAGACTGACATCAAGAACTTCAGGATTCCCCTTCTTCATTCTTACCCAATCTGCTAAATGTAGACCATCTGGAATTGTAGGGTCAATCGGTTGCTTCCCTGTCAATACCTCGAGAACCACCACTCCATAGCTGTACACATCGCTCTTCTCAGTGATCTTCATCATGTAACCATATTCTGCATTTGAAATCATCAATCAGAATCATGACTTGCAGATATATACGCACAATATGCTAATTTAGGGCATCTACAACCAAAAATCCCATTTTCCACTGCAAAATACAACAAAACTCCAAAATGCGGTAATTCTGCTCTAATCAAACTCCATTTCGTGGGCTTCATTCTCTCGTAACTATCTCTCTCCATTTCGCGGGCAAATCCCAACACATAAAAATTTAGCGGGTGAACAGTGCGTTGGCATTGCACTGTTCACCTGCGATTAAATAACAACAAAATTACCGCTCGGTTGGAGCAAAGGAAAAACGGCAAACAGTTGTTTGTCATTCCATTGCAGATGGTCTTAGTGCGCATAAAATTTAGTAGTCCATATGTGTGCGCGGGAACTTGAACATTCAAAACAAATTCATGACTATAAAATGCAAGGTTGTGAAAACCGGACCGGACAACGAACCGGAAGAAGGAGAGGTTCAAGGTTTGACCGGTTCGACCGGTCGAACCGGGGTCGAACCGGATGATGTAATAAATACTAATATTATTAAAAATTTATAACATTAATAGGATAATTACATGAATTTAACATCAAATAATATAATTCTAAGAATTTAAATTATATAATTTTAATAAATTATCTCTCAATATAATTAAATTAAATTGAAATGATGAATATATTATAATATAATTATAATTTATAAAATATTTAATTAATTATATTATATTTATGAATATCTAATAAATTAACTATAATTAATTTTTATATTTCATTATAATTATAATAAAGGAGATTCTTATAATATACATTATAACAAATTAAAAAATTTAATATAATATATAAATTTATAATATTAAATTTAAAAATGTGTAATAAGAATAATATTTAATATAATATATAAATTTATATAATTAATTTATAAATATACATCATAACAAATTTATAATACAAAATTTAAAAAATTTTGCACCCAACTAGCCCAAATTTGTGGCCCAACCAGCCCAAATTTGTGGTCCAACAAACTCAATTTAATGGTCCAATAAAGCCCAAGCTCACATAGCATTCATGTACTCTTTTTTAGTCCCACATCATGAAAGAGTAAGAGATAGTTGGCTTTTGACTCTATATATAGTTCTCTCTTCTCTAACAAAACTTGTTTCATGAGATGATAACCATATATAATGGTATCAAAAATCTCATTATTTAATAAAAAATTTATTTTTTAAAAATATAATGAAGTAAAATATATTATTTATATTTTATTCATCATTAAAAAAAAAATTTTTGAAACCGGCCGGTTCTTTTGAACCCAGACCGGTTCGCCGGTTCACCGGTTGAACCGCTGGTTCAGTCCGGTTCTCTGCGAAGCCGGTTTTTGAACTGGACCGGATCAGACAACTGGCCGGTTCACGGTTGAACCGGTTGAACCGGCCGGTCCGGTCCGGTTTTTAAAACCTGGATAAAATGCTATTTGCCTTCAATAGTTAAACATGTTTGACAGAGAAAATAACAACAGGCAAGAAGGGAAAAAGGATTGCAAACCAGGAGCTATGTAGCCATAGGAGCCTGCAATGGTGTTCGATGACCGGGCAAAGTCACCCTCCTCCACGAGCTTCGCCAAGCCAAAATCTGCAATGTAAGGCTCAAAGTCGAGGCCGATCAGAATGTTGTTGGCCTTGATATCCCTGTGGACAATTGGAGGGGTGCAATCGTGGTGGAGATAAGCCAGTCCCTGTGCTGCCCCAAGTATAATCTGATACCTGAGATCCCATTCCAAGGGGCATCCATTCCTGTCATGAAGCAATCCGCCAAGGCTCCCATTGGCCATATAATCATACATCAGCAACCTTGTGCTCCTGTTCCAGCAACAGCCTAAGAACCTGACAATGTTCTTATGCCGGATTGCTCCCAGCGTCCTCACCTCGGCTGAGAAAGAATCCCTCACTCTAACACTGTTCCCTTCATCTTTGCTCGTCGTTGCCACCCCACCGGTACTCGGCCATAGCTTCTTGACAGCAATCACTTCGCCATTGCCCATGCTCACTCTGTAAACTATGCCTGAGCAGCCTTTGCCGATTATATTGGCATCAACCAAACTGTGGACAACCTGTTCGACGGAAAAGCTCAGTTTTTGAAATGGAGTGAACTGCCATGGCCAAGTCATCTCGCTGCGGAGATCTGGATCTTCATTTTCTCCACCTTTCCCTCCACTCATTCTCTTTGCTTGGATCACTCCCAGCATTCCGAGGACCATTGCCACCGTAACTGTGATAAGGAGAACAATGGCAAGCTTCAGTTTGTGCAGTCTCCGGCTTTCCTTGGTAGTGGATGTTACACCATTGACATTGCTGCTCACGAAGCAGACGTCTCCATCGTGAGTGCAGAGGCCTTCGTTGCCAGCAAGGTTCGAAGCCGAAAGCTGATGGAAGAGCTTGGTGTCAGGCAGGTATCCGGTGAAGTTGTTGTTGGAGACGTTTAGAACGATCAAATTATCGAGTCCAGCAAGCTCGGCGAGGCTGCCGTCGAGGTTGTTGTAGGAGAGGTCGAGCACGGAGAGCTTGGCAAGTTTGGAAATATTTACTGGAATCGGACCAGTAAGCATGTTTCTGCTCAAATCCAAGGCAATATCTAGCCCTTCGATCTCGCAGAGCTCATCCGGGATGCCGCCAGTCAAGCGATTGTTGCTCAGATCAAGCAGTTCGAGGCTCAAACAGCGAGAGAGAGATGATGGTATTGGCCCGGAGAGCAAGTTTCCTTCAAGTATCAGTTTGTTCATAGAAGCCAACTTCCCTAAGCTCTCTGGTATCGGCCCGCTAAATTGGTTTAAGGATGCGTCAAGGATCAGGAGGCCGGTAATGGAGCCTAGTGATGCAGGGAGCTCGCCAGAGAGAGTGTTGTTGCTTATATTAAGCATTTGGAGCTGGGAACACTTTCCAATCTCATACGGAACAGTGCCAATGATCCGGTTGCTGGAGAGGTCGAGAAAGTTGATTCCAGCAAGGCCGCCGATTTGCAAGGGAATGCGGCCTCCAATGCGGTTGCAGCCGAGACGTAGGCGGACAAGGGAGCGGCATTGACCTATCTCCGGCGGGATGGCGCCGGAAATGTCATTTGAGAGGAGCAACAACTTGGTGAGGTTTTGTAGAAGGAAGAGTCCCGGCGGAATGGAGCCCGTGAGATGATTGTGGGAGAGGTCTAAGGCTTGGAGGCTGGTGAGGGAACCGAAACTGGAAGGTATGCTTCCCTCGAGCTGGTTCTGCCATGCGAAGAATACAACGAGGTTCGAAAGTTCACCGAGCTCCTGCGGGATTAGGCCAGATATCTGATTCGTGTCGAGCTGCAGCTGCGAGAGCGATGTGAGCTTGGAGATAGAAGGGGGAATCGATCCAGAGATCTTGTTATCGCTAAGCATAAGTTCTTGTAGATTAGTTAAACCTCCAACGGAAAGCGGGATGGCGCCAGAAATCGAATTGATGGAGAGATCAATGACCTGGAGGGATGAGAGGTTGCCAAACTGTTCCGGGAGGAATCCGGAGAGCGAGTTCTGCCAGAGAAGAATCCGCTGCAGATTAGATAGTCTGCCGAGCTCCGGCGGGAGCGAGCCGGAGAGTGAGTTCTCGTACAGAAACAGATTTGTGAGCTCAGTGCAGTTGCCAAGCTCCGGAGGAATGGAACCTGAGAGCATCGCTGTGTAAACAGAAAGCGTCTGCAAATTGGAGAGGCGTCCAATCGAAGCGGGAATAGAACCAGAGATCTTGGTATCTGCAAGGCCAAGAACGGTAAGATTGCGGCATTGGGAGAGGGAATCCGGAATCTGACCGGAGAGATCGCGGTTTCCGCCGGCGCGGAGGGTTTGCAGCCTGGAAAGATTACCAACGGAATCGGGAATGGGGCCGGACAGGCGGTTGTCGTAGAGAAGGAGGTTCAGGAGAGCAGTAGACTCGCCAAGTGAAACGGGGATCTGACCTGACAATAAGTTGGAGTTGAGAATGAGAGACTGGAGCAACGGAAGGCGGAACAGAGAGGCGGGGATTGGACCAGAAAGAGAATTGGAGCTGAGATCAAGTACTGCAAGGCGGCGGCAGTTGGAGAAGGAGGAAGGAATGGAGCCGGTAAGGTTGGAAGCGGAGATGGAGAGAGAGGAAAGGGAGGGGAGCGAGAAGCAGAGGGTCGTGGGGAGGGGAAGGGCGAGGGGGGTGGATATGATGGAGATGGAGGAGACGGAGCCGGCGGAGTCGCAGGCGACATGGGACCAGTTGCAGGGGGAAGAATCCGCTGGGTTCCAGTCGGGGAAAGGGGAAGGCGATTGGCCGGAAGTGATCCAGGAAAAGAGCGCGGTGGTTTCTGGGTTCGGAGAGCAGAACGATGGAGAGAGGAGGAGGAGGAGGAGGAGGTGGAAGAGGAGATAGTGAAATCTCGGCCTCGGCATTGGAAAATCGCCGGCTTTGTGTTTTTGGATGGAAGGGGGTTCTTATTCTTGCATTGGGTCTCCCTCCCTTCGTTCTCGAGGAGAACACACTGGCAAGCAGGAAGCGGGAAGCAAAAGGAGCGCAGGAATCCAAAAGAGACCAAAATATTTTGCTAGAGTTATTTTTAATTTTTTTAAATACTATTTATGTTTAAAAAATATTTAATGAGTTATTATTTGAAAAAAAGTATTATTTTTTTATTTTTGAAAACATATTACAATATGATTTTACATTTTAAAAATATATTATGAAACGTATGAAAACAATAGACATTCAAATATAAATTAATTTAAATGGAAATAGATATAAAAATAAAAACAAAACAATAATTAAATATAATTAGAGATGACTTAGCTTTGTACCTACTTATATATGACATAATATTTTGTTGAATCTATTTATTTTAAAAAGAACATAAATAATTTTCATTAATATTTATATGTACATTTTTATTTTTAAATAAAATTAATAATTAGGTTTAACAAACAATTGAAAAAAAATCAAATAAATTTGTGATTTATTCAAAACTTTTATGCATTATTTTAAATAGAATAATTTAAATAGTATTTTTTATAAATTTATTAAATTATTGAAAGATTTGTATTTTTTTAAATAATATGTATTTTCAATTTATATTCTAATTAATAATATGTATTTTTTTAATTTGATTGTACCAAGTTAATTTTTTTTCTTCTTATTTTTTATACTACAACAATCAAATGTTTCTATTTATGCTAACATTTAGGTTCTTAAAATAAACTACTTATCTATTAAATATATGTGTTGTACAATCAAATTATAAAAAAAATAAGAAATCATAAAAAATGAAAATTCAAAATTTCGCCGTGCTCTTCAATTTTTAAATTTTATAAATCTTAAATTTAAAAAAATTTCAACCGGTCAAAATTGGGCTTTATACATCAATAATAAAATATATTTCAAATAAAAATTTTATAATATATATTAAATTTGAAAATTTATATATATTTACACAAATAAAATGAAATTTTCACATTAACAAAACACACATAATCATTCACCAAATATTGATGAGATAACCCTAATCTCTTAAACCTCTTATAGAGAATTGAGGAGAGAGTGGTGAAGGGGAGGAACAATTATTAGGTCCTCCGATAGGACGTAGAGTAACGTCCGGTTGGCACTAAAATCCCATAAAAAAATTCGATTTTTGTTCGGTATTGCTAGGTATTATTTGGTAATAATGAGGAATATTGCTCTTTGAAGACCAATACCGAGTTATACCGAGCAATACCGAGTTATACAAAAAAATATCGAGTTTTTTCTAGGAAAAACTCGGTATTTTTTTGTATAACTCGGTATTGCTCGGTATAACTCGGTATTGAGTTTTCACATGATGGTATTCCTCGTTATTGTTTGGTATTGCTCGGTATTTTTTGTTTTTTGGCGTGATTTTAGCTTCGACCGGACGTAGCTCCGGTCGGAGGACCTAATAATTGTTCGAAGGGGAGACAGGGAGCATATGGTGGCAGAGTTAGGTGGTGAGGTCAAAATGATTAGATATATAAAGTTTGTGTTAATTAATATTATAATAAGATTTCTTAACAAAAGTATTTTTATATATGGGTTCGGCTTAGATGGCTTCCTATTGGGCTTCGGCCCGGCTCACCTCGGGGTTTTCAGCAGAGCTTATTTAATTCCAAAGCAGTCCAGACTGGGCCTCCATTGGATTGGTTCGGCCTGGATTGAGTTCGAATGTAGTGACGTAAACCAGAGTTAGTTTAGCTAATAGGGTTGGTCACAATGGCATATTTGTAAATAGAGAAATTGGATTATATTATATTTGAAATATTCGAATGGATTCTGGCAAAGCCAAGTTGAGAATAGAGGAGTTATTGATAGTAGTTTAAGGGAGGAGCTTATGATTAATTCCAATTGTCTGGTTAAGAATACTATGATTTATTTTCTTAAATTATTTTTTGTGCAATAAGATTTGAATATGATATTTGGTGATTTTGTTCTTAAATGATTTCGTTGCATAAAGATTCATAATATTCTATAAGATGCTAATGACATAAAAACATACTCAAACATATAATAATTAACTTTTATTTGTCTCTTAGACTTCATAACTTCATGTCTGATTTAATCTATTTATCAACATTAATATTCGGACACAACTCATCTTGGTATGTTGGTTGGGGGCTTAGGTAATCTAAATGTGTCAATATTTCACATGACTTGAAAACATGACTCGAACCCAAACAAAAAATTCCGGGTTAAGGTCAATTCGTTTGTGAAACGGGTCGGGGTCATGCTCAACAAATCGACCCGTTTCAAAAATCATATAATATTCGGTTTGACCCGAAAACCCTGGAATGTCTCGAAATGACCCTTAATGAACGCATGACCGCGCCTGCTAGCCGTCGCGTCGCCCGCTAACACGTTGCTTGCTATCGCGTCGCCACTCGCCTACTAAGCCTACCCGCATGGTAGATTTACGGGATTTGGCTAAATAAACGAGCGAAAGAATGAAATATTTACGATATTTGGGTAAATAAGTGCACAAATAGAGGGAAAGAGTTACATGATTTGACAGAATAAGCGCGGGAACGGTTGACTTACAGGTCGGGTCGGGTTGATCTGAACAAGAAGCTAGTCGGGCTCGGGTCCGAAAAATTGATCTGTTTGCAAAATTAGATTGGTTCTGATCAGGTTGAATAGTGTCGGGTCAATTCTGGGTTCGACCTGAACCCGTCCCGTGACCCGATTTTGACAGCCCTATCTACCAACTAAGAGGTCTTGGATTTGAATCTTTTGTATGTGTATGTGGTGTGTGTGTGAATCTGTCAAAAATATCCAAAAAAAAACACATTAATATTCAAAGAATATATAATTTTTTTAAAAATATTATTTTGCATGTAATATAAGATGAAAAAATGTTTCCATATTTTTTATTTTTTTTAATAATTTTCTTAACTAGTATTATCACATGATAAAAATATTTTAATTGAAATTTACTTTTAAAATTATTTTATAATAAATTTTCTTCATACTATAAATAATTAAAAAAAAAAAAAACTTAATTTGATCATCTCAAGCATGTGCTCCATCATTGTGATAGACTGATTAGGCATCATCCCTCCTAATAGCTTTAAATTAAGTATCATATAGATGCCAAATAGCTTATTTAATATGAACTATATCAGTCTAATTAAAGCCATTGACTCCAAAGGCAAAGCATCTTATAGCTCAAAACCCCACTAAGTATTTCCTCTCATTTCAAACTTACCCTCATCCCAAGACCAAAATCACATGACCATTGATTCCATTTTGCACCCACCCATGTCCTTCTTTGTTGTTCTCTTCCTACTTTTATATATATATATAAATTACTATATATAAATAGAAAAAATTAAGTGAAATATTCTAATTAAAAATATTATTATGAGAAAATTATCATATTGATTTTTCATGTATTATACTAATTTAAAAATAATTTTAAGCTTTTATATCCATCTTGAACAAATTTTAATCTAAATAATTAGAAAGAAAATATAGTGAAATAAAGGGTCTATTTGGGAAGAAATTATTCAGTTCGGATACCGGACCGTCCGAAGGTGAATTAGAGCGCACCATGTCACCTAGCACATAGTGGGTATATAGCTGCAGTACACAACAAATGAGTGACGTGGCACGCTCTGATTTGCTTCCGGACGGCGTTCGTTGTCCGCACATAAAAATTTTTCCGTTTTGGGATAGCTTTCTTACTTTTTAGATAGTAATAACAAATTTATTTGACTGCAATTTTCTTATTGCTTTCTTAATGTTTTTCAAAAATTTATATGATAGATAGTTTTTGTTTTTCGCTATCCTAATAGCTAAGTAATTTTCTCCACAATAACTTTATAATCAAATTTATATAATATTACAACAGTCCCAAATAGACAATAAGAAGATATATGATAACTATAAATTCGAACTTATTTAAAAGAAATTGATTAGGCTAAAAGAGAAGCATGATTTGAGGATGTCCACAACTCAAAATATTCAATACAGAGAAGACAAAATTCATAGCTTATTTTATTCACATGTAGGCACTTAATTCTTTACGATAGTATCTATAGAATACAAAGACTCAAAATAATTGATTGCCAATCGAGGCTTATAGTGGTTGATGGGCTAGCACGGCCGGGAATCCCCCATCTCGGTTAGAATCCCCTCTACTACTACGGGAAATTATTGTGTTCTGACATCGGACACAGCTTACGTTCGGTACTACTCGGTACTGTGAAGTACTGAGTACCGAGCTCAGTACTGAGCAATACCGAGCTCGGTACTATTTTGTACTGCTCAGTACCGAGCTCAGTACCAAGTAAGAGATGATGTGACGCATTTTCATTGGCTCTGGACGTAGTCTGGTGTCCGAACCCAATAATTTCCCACTACTACTACGGTCTCACCTCTTCATTGGGACAAAGCTAGTGTGAGTCTAATGCTGATGGGTGGCCTCGCCAGGTTCCGCCAAGAGATTAATAACGCCGTCAAACATTCCCTTTGGGAGTGACAGCGAGTAGATATTCATGTTCTGAAAAATACTGATTAAATATCAAATAACAATTTAATAATCACTAATTACTTATCAACTTTAAGAATCTATAATAATTTTTTTACCTATTTATTATAATTATTGCCCTAATAGATTGCCTAATTTTGTTCTTATATTATATTGTAAGTGCTCATTATTTGGACAAAAAGGCAAAGCAAAAGCCCACAAAACGAAAAAGCGAGCGGCGAAGAGAGACCACGCAGCCCTTGTTTTAAGGGTTTGTGGCCTCGGGACCTCCCCCTTAATAGAATCTATCCATGTTATCCACTTCCCTTCTTATGTTGTAAAACTTATATAAATTTAATTATTCTTAATTTCTATCACATATTTTATATAATTACGATGATTGGCTTATTGGGTTTTTTTAAACAAAAAAAGGAATTGTATTCCAAACACTAAAAGGAGGATACGGTTAAGTTAAAAAAAGACTAAGTTAAAAATACATAGCGATAAACAACAAAGAAGAAACAACAAAAGAGGAGAGCGCAAAAGCCAACCGAGCTCAGTCATTGGCAAGAAGCTATTTGTAACCACTCTGAAGGTAGTCAAGGGCCATCCATAAGAGAAAAGAAGTAACAGCTCACACAATACCAAAAGGCCAATCAAAAACTCACAATCCATATAAAGGCGATCAATCAGAAACAGATGAAGCAGCACCAATGGTTGCCAACAAGTTATAACCATCCAAGTGGGAACAGACAGTCGTCACATTATTGCTCGTTCCCCAAAACACAATTCAAAGACAGAATTTATCCCCAACGTAGTAGACCCCAAAAGAAGACCAAATCCATGGATAAAATCATTTCTTTTCTTATGTACGTCGTGTATGCTTTCCACGAGAAATAGAAAAACCATATTTAGCAATTTAAAGAATATTTAAATCAAAATCATCCAGAGAATTCATTTATATCCCATTGATATATACCCCACCATTATAAGAAATATCATTATCTAACCAATCATCATACATCACCTCATGATCCCTCAATTGACAAGCTAGATGAACTAATAAAGCATCACTGATAATAATGGAAACAGGCACTTCAATAATTTGACACATCAACCTTATTAGCCACAGGATCCAATCTATTAGGAAAATAATCACAAAGACAAGAGGGGTTATTCAAATTAATACCAATCTCATCCCTAACAACATTCACCATCTCACCCACAGGTGGAACATCCTCTTGGACAGCAGGACCCATAGGAGCATGAACAGCCACAACAACACCACAATTCCCATGCACCCGAAGGACAAGGTCATCAAAAATCGCAGCTCCACCATCAGTAGAAATAATAGGACTTGCTACCACATTAGCGCCCGATGAGTCAATGGGTTAGGTAAAGTGTTTACCAAACAAGTAGCGGTCATCTCACCCACCGCCAAACCGACAGGAACCAAAGCCATATCAGTACCACCCTCCCAGTTAAACCAGAAGGTAGATCGACCTCCTCATGAACCAACAATTCACTAGCAATAGGAGCAGAAATTAAACATCCACTCTTAGTAAATCAGCATCAACATCAGTAGAAGCAGGAGGAGGGGAAGCAAGTAAAGCATCCACACCACCCACATGGATGCAACAATGAATAATAAGAGGCAAAGCATCAGCTGACATACCATCCAAATCAGAAGCAGACTTAATTAAGGCATGACCAATTACATCCACAGTTGGAACATCCCCAAAGCATTAATAGGAGAAATAATCAGATTTGAAAGAGTAATATTGGCCGAGACAGGGACATTAGTATGTGAAGGACGACAATCATCATTCGAGTGTCCTAAGCGTTTACATTTATCATAGAAAGGAGGGAAATCCTCCATCACAACTTGCTAAACATAGCCTAATTTATAGGGAATGATCCACGCTTTATATGTGTATTTTTGGGTAATATCAATCTCCACCAGAACACAGACCATAGATGGACGAGAGCCCAAAGCAGTAGCATTATCCATTTTCTGGCTTATTGGCTCTTTATTATCTTTGATCATAATTTTAGAGTTTATTTGATGATGTGATACAATAGTGAAGTTGCTTAATAAGAAATAAATTTATTTTTAATTTGTAAATAATTCTATAAGTATATAATTATTATAAAAAATCATGAATGAAATACATTTACTATATAATATTTTAGACAATTATATGAGACAAGAAATATAAATTTTTGAGGTATTAATGTGGTAGAACTAGCAATGCTTTACTCGAGCAAAATGTTTTTTATAAAGTGGTATGTCACATCTAAGTTGCAATCATGTATATCATTCTCTTTTAAAGGGTAAACATCTATATATCGTAAAAAAATAATAAATAGCTCGAAATTGTAGCTTCCGTTGTTAATCGCCACCTGCCAATGGCATTATTAGCCATCACATTGTTATCGTGATTGTTGTCATCTGTCGTGCCATCATCACTGCTACTACTAGACATTAGCCTTAAGTATTATTGAGTTTTACATTGTATTCATTTTACCTTAAATCAAACAGGAAAAAGAAATAATCTGATATTTTTTTCATTCTTAAATTTTCACATGATTTAATCTCTCATATTTAATAAATTTTTATTATTTTCATATATATGATCACCACTTTTAAATTAATTTTCTTCGTTCTAATTTCTCATTATTGGGAGCTATTTTATGCAATGGCAAAACATACCAATTTTTTTAGGCTAGGAAAAATAAAAAAAAGGGTTTACATAATGTTAGTGGCGAACAATATATAACAACCTCAAACTTTTATCTCACGTCCTATTAAAAATGAAATTATAATTCAAATATAATTAAAAAAAACAATCATTTCTATTAAAAATGAAATTATAATTCAAATATAATTAAAAAAAACAATCATTTCTAATTATTTCTAATTAGGTATGTTTAAGTCTATCTCTATCTTTCTTAACATAGGCTCAAATTTTATACAAACTATTTAGTAAAAACATTTATCAACTAATTCTTTTTAAATTTGACACATATTCATCATTAGTCTTATTTTATTTTAATTTAAATATTAATAACGGTTCAAAGCTTATAAATCTAATAAGCATTGATTGTTAATATAATTATTTGCAATGATTATGAAGCTTAACTTTATAAGATTATGGATAAATAATTTAGGGGAAGGTGGATAAAATGGGATTGGCCAAAGCTTAGATTGAAAGATAACTCTCTCACGTGCCTTCCATTTTGAATAAACTTTTGCACGTACCAACGTTCATAAAGAGAGAAAAACATATATATTAAAAACAAAAATGTTTAATTAAGTACTTTATATTTTATTTATCTCAAAATAGATTTAAATATTTAAACTACGAGTTTGTTTGGGATAAAGTTAAGTTTAATTGTTGCATTTTATAAAGTTGATTGTGAAATTATTGTGGGTATTTAATTTGGGTCTGATCTAAATTGACTTGACTCGGGTCCAGACAACCTGAATCCAACCCATTTAATTAACAGATCAAAATGAACAACCTGAATCTGACTTGTCAGCACCCTAAATTATTTGAACCTGACCCTTAACCTTCGCGGTTAAAATTTTATTATAAATTATTAACTATAAAGTTTACGCAAGTTGAGAAAAATAAATGAAAATTATATCAACAAATAAAAAATATATTAAATGGTTCATTTTTAGATTAAAAGAGGGTTCATGTGTAAACCCGAATGAGACCCGTTAAATAATTAGGCCCAAAAATTTTACCTGAATCGTTGAATCCAGCTTATTTATTAAACAGGTCAATTCTGAAGAAACCAGACATTTGAAGAGCACAAATAGCTGGAAACTTGAGGAAGACAATGAACAATAATCTCATCGATTTGATTAATTTTTATAAAACATATTACAAGAGTATTTATAAGAGAAATGACTGTGTTAGTCAATTACAAAATTGCCCTGGGTAGTTACAAAAGGAATCGGCTGGCAGAGTGAAGTGGAGACAACTGGACAGAGGCTCAGGTAATACCGTTGGACGCCGTCGAGCTCTACTCCACTCGAGGAGATGATTGCGGTTCGTTATCTGGCGCATGATTCGTATCACCATCCCGCAAGCTGATGGTAGGGAGGACCATAAGCTTGTCACGCAGTGTGCCGAGGCGAGAGGATATATGTCGAACGACAATATGCTGAAGCTGAATGCAATCATGGATGAAATGGTGATCTACCTCGATATGTTTAGTACGAGCGTGGAAAATTAGATTGCAGGCAATTGACATTGCAGATACATTATCACAGAAAAGCTCAGTAGGTGGAAGTTGTATGAGAAATTCTTCGCAGAGGCGCCTCGTCCAGATGATGTCGGCGGCAGCAGCAGCCATTGAACGGTATTTGGCTTCAGTAGAAGACCGGGCAACGGTGGTTTGTTTTTTAACAGACCATGAGAGCAGAGCAGCACCGAGGAACAAAAGTAGCCAGTTGTGGATTTGCAATCTAATTGATCGCCTGCCCAGTCGGAGTCCGAGTAGGCAGAGAGTGCTAAGCCGGTTTTAGGAAGAACAAAAGCATAATTAGAAGTGCCTTGTAAATAACACAAAATGCGTTTGAGAAGCTGAAAGTGTAGTTGAAGAGGATTGTGTATATGTTGGCACAATTTGTTTACGGCAAATGCAATGTCTGGGCGAGTGGAGGTGAGATACTGTAGCGAGCCCGTAAGAGTCCGAAAAAGCTCGGGTTGAGAAAACGGGATCTGAAGTTGGGGATTAGTAGGATATTTAGAGGGGAGCGGCGTGAGGAGAGGTTTGCAATTGTACATGGAGGCCGTGAGGAGAAGATCATGAATATATGATCGTTGGGACAGACGATAGCCGGTAGCAGAGCATTGAAAATCAATTCCAAGGAATTTGGAAAGATGACCAAGGTTCCTTGTTTGAAAGTTATTTTGCAAATTAGAGATGAGTTGGGAGATGGAGGATGAATCACTACCAGTAATGAGGATGTCATCAACATAAACAAGGACATATATGTGGATGGAATTATGATGGTAGTAGAAGGAGGGATCAGCCGAACTAGTGAGGAAATGCTGTTGTTTGAGGTATGAAGATAGTGTGGCAAACCAGAGACGAGGAGCTTGTTTGAGGACATAAATGGCCTTGTGAAGCAAGCAGACGTGATTGGAAAAATGTGGATCCTCGAAGCCTTGTGGCTGAGACATATAGACAGGCTGATCTAATTTGTCGTGGAGGAAAGCCCATCACATCAAGTTAATGAACTTGCTAGTCGTGATGCAGAGCAACTATGAGAAAAAGGCGAATTGTCGTTAATTTCACAACTGGACTGAAGGTCTCAAGATAGTTTATATCGTATTGTTGTTTAAAACCCTGTGCGACGAGACATGCTTTATGGCGAGCTACTGTTCCGTTAAATAAGAATTTGAGTTTATAAATCCATCTGCAACCGATGATATGATGGTTAATTGGCGGGGGAACCAGGGACCAGGTACCTTGAGCCTGAAAAGCATGAAATTCATCTGACATTGCTTTACGTCAGTGAGAATCTTTATTGGCAATGGTAAAACAGGAAGGGGTTGGAAGTATAGTGTGAGATAAATCAAGGATAGTTCGGGGTTTAAGATTTTCAATTTGGAAACGGGTAAGCATATGATGTTTTAATGGTGGTGAAAGGGGAATAGAAGTGGAGGAGGATGAAGTTGTGGTTGGAGTATAAAAGATTCTTTGAGGTAAGGAAGACGTGGTGGGGGAAATGGAGGGAGGAGAGGTAGTCGGATTAGGTGGTGGGATGAGTGAGGATAATGTGGGTTGATTTTGATGTGGAGGAAAATATGGAAGATTAGATGGTGGAGGTGTGATGAGAGGTGTATGAACAGTAACAGAGGGAAATGAATTTTCATCAAAAATAACATGGCGGGAAAAGAGTAATTTAGAAGTAACGGGATTAAAACATTTAAAGCCTTTTTGATTTTCAGGGTAGCCTAGGAAAATACAGGGAATGGACCTTGGAGCTAATTTATGTGGAGCTAGCGGTTTTGTCCATGGGTAACAACGACATCCGAAGGGACGAAGTATAGAGTAATATGGTGGACTGTGATAGAGAAGATGATAGGGAGATTTGAAGGAGGTATTAGAAGATGGTAGTCTGTTTATGAGAAAGGCAGCGGTGAGGATGGCATCAGACCAGAAAGTGGATGGCAGATTAGCGTCGAGAAGAAGAGCGCGAGCTGTGTCAAGTAAATGTCTATTTTTGCGCTCGAAAACTCAATTTTGTTGTGGAGTATGAGGACATGTGAATTGATGAGTGATACCGCGAGTATTGGTAAAGGTTTGTAGCAGTTTATTGCGGAATTCGCCGCCGCCGTCACTACAAATGGTGCAAACAGACGAGTTCAAGTTTTTTTCAATTTTAGTTATAAACTGAATGAGAGATTGAGGAACATCAGATTTTTGTTTGAGCAGAAATAGCAAAGAAAACTTAGTGTAATCATAAAAAATTAACAGAATGTAGCGAAATCCATCATATGATAAAACAGGGGAAGGTCCCCAGACATCCATATGCATTAATTCTAACGGTTGATGATATACATGGTTGGGGGGGGGGGGGGGGGGGTGGAGAGAAGGGAATCCGGTGACTCTTGGCCAGAGCACAGGAATTATAAATAGTTCTTAAAGATGAAATAGGTAGTGACGAAAATGATTTTGAGATAGCAGCCATTATTTTTGCATTCGGATGGCCGAGCCGACGATGCCAAGAAAGAGCTGAACGTGGTGAAGTAACAGTTGTGGAAGCAGCGACAACGGAAGGTCGGAAGGGGACGGGGTAGGGGCCATTATGGCAGCGTCCTTGGAGTAGAGGTTGTTTGGTCTTCGTATCCTTAACACGAAAACCAGATTTATCAAAGGTTATAGAACAATTGTTATCGTTTGTAAGTTTGTAAATGGAGATCAAACGATGTGTTAATTTGGGAACGTGAAAGAGGTGTTTGAGATGGAGCTTACGAGTAGGTGTTGGAAGCAGTCCATTGCCAACATGATGGATAGGAAGGGAGTTGTCATTGCCAACAAAGACCTGGTCACGACCGGAATAGGGCGCTGGTTGCTGAATAGGTAGAGGATCGAGTGTCAAATGAGCAGAAGCGCCAGTGTCAAGGTTCTAGGGAGCCGTGTCGGAGTCTGCCATCAGGGCAACGCTGGAGGAAGAAGACAGAGGGTTGTAATTGAAATTGCCACGGTACCAGCAATTAGCTGCAGAATGGCCCATCTTTCCACAAATCTGGCAATCACCTTCAAACCGAGGAGCACGAAGAGCATCTGTGGTCTGGTGAACTTCCTCACTACGAAGAAGAGAATACAGATCATCTAAGGAGATAGGATGGAGGGAGCTCCGGATAGTAGTCTTGAACGACTGGTAAGAGGGCGGTAGCCCATTCAGAATGTAATGAAGAATGTCTTCATTATCAATAGTGCCACCGGCAGCTCGAATATTATCCACAATGCCTTTAATGGATGAAAGGTAGTCGGTCATGGTTTTGTTCTGCATAGAGAGAGATTGTAGCTCATTTTTGAATTGGATAACTCTAGAGCGATTGGAAGAATAGAAATGATTTTCTAAAGTTTTCCAGATGGAGGCTGAGGTCTCCAAGTTGAGGTTATATGGGAGAATGGGGGATGAAATAGTGGAGAACAAAGCAACCGAAAGATTTTGATCTATCAAAGACCAAGTTGAGTATTGCAGGTTGAGTGTGAGCTGACCGGTGGCTGTAAGAAGATGCTTTGCCGGCGAGAGAATGGATCCATCGAGATAACCAGAAAAATTGTTTGCGGCAAACAATTTATAGATGGCAGAGCGCCAAGTAGGGTAGTTTTCTGGAAGAAGCTGAACGTTAATGACGTTCTTGATGTTTGCTAGAAGAAAATTGAGGGTAGCAGGGAGAGTGCCGGGAGCTGAAGCAATGGAGTCTCCCATGGCGAAGAAGAGCCGTTAGGCGCAGTGCTCTGATACCATGAAGAAACCAGACATTCGAAGAGCACACATAGCTAGAAACTTGAGGAAGACAATGAACAGTAATCTCATCGATTTGATTAAGTTTTATAAAACATATTACAAGAGTATTTATAAGAGAAATGAATGTGTTAGTCAATTACAAAATTGCCCTGGGTAGTTACAAAAGGAATAAGCTGGCAGAGTGAAGTGGAGACAACTGGACAAAGGCTCAGGTAATACCGTTGGACGCCGTCGAGCTCTGCTCCACTCCACGAGATGATTGCGGTTCGTTATTTGGTGCAGGATTCGTATCAAATTCTTACCTAGATTTCTTGGGTCGGATTAGCCGGGCAGGTCATTTATTGACACGCCTAATTTTTGGAAATATTAGTTAGTCATTTTAGTTGCAAAATTAACTTTTCAGCATGAACTTTTTTGAAAATAAGCAATAAAACATAAAAAAAAAAAACAGTTTTAAAATGATATTATTATTGTTATCTGAATGAAAATCATTGAAAAATCTATCCCAAAAAAAAACTCTTAATCCAATAGAAAAAAAAATTATTAAAATTTCAAATTACATTACCAACTCTAATGAAAGTTGTCCCCTTCCCATCTTACAAGAATTATTCGTCCTCTCACAAAGTTAATTACTTAATTAGGGAAGAAAAGGCGCATCATTTCTTAAGGAGATTTGGATTAACATCTCATTTTTAATGATAAATAATATTCTTATTGACTAATTAATATACCAACTAATTAACTCTAAGGTGAAAAGGCATGTGATTAAACATTTTTACATCACAGTTCAAAATTAAACTATAGGAAGAAAGTGTGGTAAAACTGTTAATAATGGCGTAATTAATCTACTAATAATGAGTAATTATTAGTATTACTAAGCAAGTAAGTAATGGGTGGATTTCAGTGCAAAGAATTATTTTAATGTGATTTTGTCGTGGTTAACACCGGCCTTGATTTGTTATTAATTGCTATCAGTTTGCTGTCTTATCTTTTGATTTATTTGCCGGATCTTAAAAAATACTGTGTGAATTAATAAATAATTTGGGAGATTTTTTGAAAAAATAACAAAAAAAAAAATTTTTTTTGAACAAAATGCAATCAAATTTATAAGATTTTTTGGATTTTACGATGAGATTTATTATCAGTGCTCCATAAATTTATAAGTACCGCGTTCCGCCTGCCTGTGTTCCCGTGTCAGGTGGGGTCAACCCAGCAACCCGACTGGTCAGGTCCGGATCCGAGTTTTCGACCCGTTTACTTGCCCGTGTCAGGTTAGAGTCGACCCGATTGAACCCGAGTCAGTTCTGGGTTCGACTCAAACCCGACCAGTGACCAGAAATTGACACCCCTACCAATACGCGATATATCGTTACTGTGTACCACTGTATATCGAATGACCTGATGCATCATTATTGACCTCCAGATTGTTCGATGACCGCACGTAGTAAGCTCTCGTCACTATGTCGATGTATGTCTCCTATTTCCCCTCATAAATGTCCTCTGTCAACATTAATTCTCTTCTCACGCTCACGCCAAATGGCACCTGCCCATCTTGGGCGTAGTAGCGAAACAAATTGAAGCAATACGAGAAATATATTAAGCAAAATAAAAGTTTAATTTTTATATATATAAAAAAAAAAAAATTATTCTTAGTAGCTATCATGCCCTGAATAAATCAAATATTCCATTTTAAATTTATGAATAATATTTAATTCAACATAGATTAAAGCTGAAGAAAGTTTGAAGATAGAAGTTATGACATTATTGATCCACCAGTAATCAAAAAATAAAACAAAGAAAATTCAATGTATCATGATAAACCAAATGCACGCATTAGTGTTAGAAAAGCAACCCACGTTTGATTGGCATAAGATTCCTCCTTCAAGTTAATTAAACGACTAAACCCCACTTCAATGCTCTTATCATACAATTGTTATCATTATGTGCCAAACATTCATCGTGGTAGAAAGATAAAGTGCTTAATGACTTTGTTTTGAATGTAGATTCAACACACATATCAATAAAATACAGGGGTGCAAAAGTCATAAGAGACATCAGAATTTTTATGTGAAAAATTCCGAAAATGGGAAAAATCACATAGCCTCGCCTTGTTGAAATGATTGCACTAGTATTTCTTTTTTATTACAAAAGATGCACTTACTTGGGAAAAAAACTTTAGCTCAATGTAGCTAATTTATATCATATATAACAAATTATATGATTGGAGTAGGAAGAATTCAATAACATGCAGTTATTCTCAAGCGAATGTTTACATGTTCTTTTGTTTTGTATGATCGTAGTAGGTTGACACAGGTCGGGAACTGTAGTTGGGAGACTAATTAAGGTCGGAGGGATCATAGTCAGTGAGAGGGTTATAATCCAATCTGGCGGCAGTTGTGCTCGGGCTGAGCTATGAGATTCTTAAAGCTTCAAAGCTCTTTTCAATTTCTAGCCCCAGGACCTAGCCCCCCCACTCTGCAGGTCGGGGTCTATTTATAGATTGACAGTGGCATGCTTCATAAATATGGAGAAGATCCCAACATATTTGAAGCGCTCCATCGAACAACTTATATTGATTCCCTCGATCCAAGAGCGTTCATGAAGCATTTATGTGCCTAAATAATGTTAGAATAAAGCAATCTTGGGCTCAATAGATTTTACTCACTAAGCCGCTCAATTTGACCATAAACATGTCATATTTAGATATCATTTGGTCATCCAATTAATATTCAAAAGTTGTCAAATATGTCTTGAGTCATCTGTTTGGGCCCATTTGGGCTCGGATTGGTTAGATTTCGATGTCGTTGGGCTGATCAAGTCAAGACGTTCAAATTGACTATATGTTTACTAAAATCGGAAATCAAATAGTCCAATATTAACATTGGAAGTTTCTAAGTATGATATGCCTTGAGATTCGTGCCAGATTAAGCTAAATTTTGATGACGTATCAATTAGGGGTGTCAATATATATTTTCAGTTTGGGTTTAAGTCCAACCTGAAATTGAACACCTCTTAATAAGCTTGACTTGAACCCCACCTTTTTATCTAAACAGGTTAAAATTTTAGACCCGAACACGACCTGACACCAACCCAATCCGTTGGCTAGAAGCGAAAGTTGCAAACATCACCTCTATCGACGAGTCACCGGAGCGCTCTTGTTGGGATGAAAAGCATCTCTTTCTCTCATTTCACACACTTCTTCGACCAAATCCAATAAATTCATCAGATGGAAGTGGCTTACATTTCTTCTATCTCAATAGTCATGACAGTTTGAGGATCACCTTCTTCAACTCCTTTGACGGTGCTTAGCCATTTTGCCTCCTTCATTAACTATGACGCATGACAGGAGCTCGCTTGATGCAACGATCTCATTTCGTGCACTTGTTCGGCCAAATCCTATAAATCTGCTTGATTTGAGTCAAAACTGAGATAAATTAGAATTGACAATTTGACCCAAACTCGACCCATTTTTACACAGGTCAACCCAAACCAAAAAATTTTATGTCGAGTCTAGGTCAGGTTGGCGCGTCGTGTCAATTTTTGACACACCTAGTGTTACTTATATTAATACACTATTCACACAATTATATTAAAATAATCATCTTTTAATTTCAAACATGTCCCAATATAATAAGGACCAAAGTAGGCAGTCTTCATTGGACCTAATAGTTTGAAAACGTTAAAGAGTTTTTCAACAAAGTTCAACCAAAGGAGAACTTACCAACATTAACGATGACATCGATAGTAAGATAATCTAAGCATCCCCGTAGCTGATAGCGCCAATTTTATGGCGGGCTTCAATGTCAAAAGTAAGTTTTGTAGGGTTAATTTGAATAAGTAATAGGATAAAATAATATAATATTGTAATAGCTAAAGCAAAAATCAAACAATAAAACAAATTTAATAAAATCAAAGTAGTACAAAATATTAATTTTTATTATTAATTCCATCAAAGTTTTATTGTGTAACTCTAATATTCAAATATAATATAATTTTTTTCCCACTAAACTTCCACTAGCATTTGTAAATAAATTTAAAGATGGTTTTCTATATTGTTGTAGCTGGTCATCTAATGCTACCCAAGTCTGGCCCAATTTCTGATGATGATGGGCTTTGCTATAGCCCAGTTGGGCCGGCCTTTGCTGCCTTTCTTGCTTTGAGTACAATTAACTCTTTTATAGTTCATTCTTAAAAGGAGGCATTGTATTTCATCTCATAATTTTTTTGCTATTTTATTATTTCTACCCAAAAAATTATTATTATTTTAATATTTAAATAAATTGAATTAAATCAAATTACATTAAAATTGCTCATAAAAAATATCACTCTCAAAATTGAGTTTTTCAACTTCGGCTTATTGAGCACTAAAGAAAAAATATGTCATCTTAGCACTTATTTTAGAATGTTACATTGGATTTAACTGCTACAAAAATGTTAGTAGTAGTTCTATAATGGATGTAAGACTGACGTGTTCGATGTCTACTATAAGGATGTTCATAGCTATTTTTCATTCGCTAGGAGAGAAAATAACAGCCCTACTTTTTGCAGTGATTTAAAATGTTGCAAAGTACTTCTGCAGCTAGGGGTGTTCATTTCGGGTCACGAGTCGGGATCAGGTTGAACCCGAAATTGACCCGTCACTATTCGGGTTCGGGTCAACCCGACCCATTTTTGCAGACGGGTCGATTTTTCAGGCCCGAACCCAACCTGCTTCGGGTTTTGGTCAACCCGACCCGACCTGTTTAGGGTTTAGGGATAGCGCGGCAGCCGAGGCAGCGACAACATTGCCGGCGACGC
Source organism: Dendrobium huoshanense (assembly GCA_016618105.1). NCBI lineage: Eukaryota > Viridiplantae > Streptophyta > Magnoliopsida > Asparagales > Orchidaceae > Dendrobium > Dendrobium huoshanense. The sequence continues at coordinate 33,566,184 of CM028354.1, read as the reverse complement.
GTGGAGCAGACCCGACTTGATCGCTCAACACAGCTACTATTTTTTTTTTTTAAATACTAATTTGTCTAAAATTAGTTTATAATCAATTATTCAGATGGGTAACCTTCATCATCAATGAAAAACTCTTGGAGAATTATTTCAGATGGATTATACATATTTCCATCTAACATGTTATCTACATAAAACTCATAGTGTCATTTGGAACTCATCTTTAATATATGTGTTTTGGATCTCCGTAAAATACTCTATCGACAGCAAAATAAAATATTAATTCAAATGCTATGCGAACTATATTGTTAATTTATAAAGCATTATTACATTTATATAAATTATAATTTGTACATGATATTATTGCAAATGAATGGACGATCTTCAACTCATGTATCCAACATATATTTCTTTTCTTGTAATGAAGGTGTTAGATGAAACATTTATAAAAATTAAGAAAAATACGCCACCAAGTGAAACAAATGAGAGAATAAATAACAAATGCAGGCACTATAATTTATATTGTTCAGCTTCAACTAAACCTACATGCATGCATAGGAAATGAGAGAGATTTCAGTGGAAGTATGTAAATCAAGAGCACTATTTAACCTTTTTTTTTAATTCCTAAACACCCACACACATAAATAGAACCCTAAAATCAAAATTAAGTGATCTTCTTCTAACAAGCCTTTAGTTCGAGGGTTTGCTATGCTTCTTAAATCTTATATGTAGTCCTTATAATTCGAGAGGATATGTTGATCAAGCTTCCAATCATGATTTCAAATTAGGGGTGTCAATGTTTGACACGACCCAAAAATCTGACTCGAACTCCTCTTGAAAATTTTGGATTAGAGTCAAACATTTCGCAAACGGGTTGGGTTCGGATAACCAGATTCAACCCGTTTGGAAAAAACGGGTAGGGTTCGAGTTTACTCGAAAATCTGAAATAAATCTCGCAAGTCACGTAAGCGCTTCCCATCTGACCATTGTGTCTCGTCCTAACCTCCAGTGCGGCCATCCCATTGCGATCTCCAGTTTTCGCCATCTTGTCGCGACCTCTAGCTTTTTGGATCAGAAGTAAAGAAGAAATGGGTTGGTGGGTCAATATTGGACCCGACCCAAAATTTCGGGTTTGAGTTGACCCGAACACGAAACGGGTCGGTTTGGGTTCAACAATTCAACCCGTTTCAAAAATCGGTTCGGGTTGACACGTTGTCCCGAAATTGACCTGACAACCCAAGATTGACTCTTTTTTGACCTAAAAGCGGAGTCTGACCCGGTCATTCGTGTCGGTTTGACCCAGACCTAAAGCGGTTCAGGTTCGGGTCCGAAAAACCCACCAGTTTGTAGAAACGGATCGAATTCGGGTTGACCCGACTAGTGCCGGGTCAATTTCGGACTTGTCACCCCTAGCTTCAGTAGGCTTTAGTGGGACTAAAGTTCAATAGTCCCAATAAATTTTCTATATGTATAGCTGGGTTTAAGCACCAGCAATTATGCTAATATTTGCATTTATAAGAGTTTTTTTTTTCTCTCATGAAGCCGTTTTTTTTAAATTAAACTTATGGACCTTTGAAATTAAGGCTTTGTTTGCTATAGCTTCATTGATATTTTTCAAAGCAATTTTTTAGTACATAAAATTTTTTAACTATAACTTTTTGTATCAGAAAGTGGCTTTAAAAAATATTAAAGAAGTTTTCCCAAATAAAGCCTAATATTTATATTTATGGAGAAAGCCAAACTTAAATTTTTATGCCTATAAAAGCTCAATTATTAAATTAAATAGACCAATCAATAATAAATATTTAATTATGTCTAGTTTTTTATTATAAGGTAACTTTCCTCCCTATGAATAATTTGTTAATATGAGATGATTATAATGATTTATTTGTAATTATTTTAAGCACCCATACGTACAAAATCTTGAATACTTTCCCCCCCTCCTGCTTCTCTCTCTCTCTGGAATTTTTATTGCGTCCTCCCACCTGACGTAGAGATATGTCCTCCCAGAGCCAAAAAATTCAGTTTTTGCTCGATATTGCTAGGTATTATTTGATAATAACGAGGAATATCATCATGTGAAGACTAATACCGAGTTATACTGAGCAATACAAAAAATAACGAGTTTTTTCTAGGAAAAACTAGGTATTTTTTTGTATTGCTCGGTATAACTCGGTATTGGTCTTCACATGATGATATCACTCGTTATTGTTTGGTATTGCTCGGTATTTGCTCGGTATTTCTCATTTTTAGCACGATTTTAGCTCTGGGAGGACGTATCTCTACGTCAGGTGGGAGGACGCAATAAAAATTCCTCTCTCTGTCTTTGAACACCCTCATTAATTCATCAAATCATTCATAAACTATTTCTAATTTAATTAATGACGACAATAAATTTAATCTCACTGGATAATAATAATTTATTTGATGAAATCCCACAATAATTTTTTAGTTTACTTTTAAAATTATTTTAACTAAAATATTATAACACTCAATTAAATCATAATTTTTTTTGACAATGATGCTTAAATTTTCCATCCCAATAGTAATATACGACTTCAAGAAATAGAATAACTTTCACTACATAAAACCCGTTTGAACCGAACCCGACCCGAAATCTGATTTTGACACCCTAATGTGATCAGAGTTTCATTTAATAAGCTAGATCAACAATATTATGTTGTATAAAATAAAATAAGTTTTTTTTTTTTTTTTTAGAATAAAAAGGTTTGCATCATAAATCAAAGAAAAACTATGTACACATAAAATGATTTTCTAAACTTTTATATTATAAATTTGTTTTTTTAATTATTATTAGGTTATTTAGGTAGAAGAAATAAAAGAAGAAAATGAAACCCAACTAAGCTGATTGATAGGGGTGGAAGAAAGTCTTGATAAACTATTAAATGATTATCATATCATTTTTAATATGTCCCCTACTAAGTTGAAACTTAGTTAGTGTGTCTCTATCGAGGAATTTAAGAAATTTTTTATTTTTGTCGGCATTAGGAGTGTGTTATCTTCTTCATTCCAAGTGGTTTGTAATAATTGCCACGCTTTTATCATTTTCACGTGATTTGTAACACCCTTTTTGAGCATTTTTTAAATTTTATATAATTTAATATTTCATGCTCAAATTTATTTTTAATAACTAAAGAGAGAGAAAATAAAAAATATATATTTTTATATTATGATATATTCTTAAAACTAACCCAAATAAAGACTAAGGCTTCGTTTGGGCCGGCTTTTTTATTGTTTTCTAAAACGGAGTTTTAGTACAAATTTTTTTATTTTTGTACAAAACTCCATTTTAAAAAGTAATAAAAAAGCCGTCCCAAACGAAGCCTAAGGATCTATTTGGAGAGTTTTATGACAGCCTTAATATTAAGATCACAACCACACTTTAATTTGACAATTGTTTTATTGCTCCTTTTTTGTTTTTGTTTTTTTTTTAATTATGATGGAAAGTTTTTTTTTTTAATATTCAAATCTATGAAAGTGTGAACAATAATATCAAGTCTGTTGCGTCCTGGAATGTTCGCGGCGGTAGAGAAATATATAGTTTAACGTCTTAGCGTTGTACGAAGATCCAGCACACAATCAGATAAGTGAGAGGATGTAGCATTCATAAGTGACACCAGAGTTTTTACGTGGAAAACCCCTGAAAAAGGGGGAAAAACCACGGGGCTTGGCCCAGTTTTAATGAATCCACTAGTATTTGTAGTCGATTACAAATGAGGCCCTTCCTTAGGAGAAGGCCTTGGATTGATGTAGCAAATGTACATCATATAGATTGCATTACATGGTAAGAGTTACATATACAGGTTTGTTTGGCCTGAAGGACCGTAGTCGGCAGGAGACCGTAGTCGGCAGGAGACCGTAGTCGGCCGGAGACCGTAGTCGGTAGGAGACCGTAGTCGGCCGGAGACCGTAGTGAGCAGGAGACCGTAGTCGGCCGGAGACCTTAGTTGGCCGGAGACCGTAGTCGGCCGGAGACCGTAGTCGGTAGGAGACCGTAGTCGGCCGGAGACCGTAGTGAGCAGGAGACCGTAGTCGGCCGGAGACCTTAGTTGGCCGGAGACCGTAGTCGGCCGGAGACCGTAGTCGGCAGGAGACCGTAGTCGGCAGGAGACCGTAGTCGGCCGGAGACCGTAGTCGGCAGGAGACCGTAGTCGGCCGGAGACCGTAGTCAGCAGGAGACCGTAGTCGGCAGGAGACCGTAGTCGGCAGGAGACCGTAGTCGGCCGGAGACCGTAGTCGGCAGGAGACCGTAGTCGGCCGGAGACCGTAGTCAGCAGGAGACCGTAGTCGGCAGGAGACCTTAGTTGGCCGGAGACCGTAGTCGGCCGGAGACCGTAGTCGGCCGGAGACCGTAGTCGGCAGGAGACCTTTGTCTGGTGATGGAGGTCGGACGGACCGTATTAGGCGACAGTGGTCAGAAGGACCGTAGGAGGTAGGAGATAAGGAGTCAGGTGTTAGTCCCAGTGTCACTTGGAAGATCGGATGTTGATGGTCTGGCCTTGAGTAGGACGTCCGGTCTTTGGCAGGACGTCGGGGATGAACGTCGGGCCTTGAACAAGACGTCGGGTCTTTGGCAGGAAGTAGGGACTGAGTGTTAGGCCTTGAACAAGACGTCGGGCCTTCAGCAGGGCGTAGGGACTGAACGTCGGGCCTTAAGCAGGACGTCGGGCCTTCAGCAGGGCGTAGGGACTGAACGTCGGGCCTTAAGGTGGTGGTCCGGCGAGGTTCTGCGGTGGTCCGGCGAGGTTCCTGCGATGATCTGGCGGTGGTCCGGCGAGGTTCCTACGGTGGTCCGGCGAGGTTCCTGCGGTGGCCCGGCGGTGGTCTGGCGAGGTTCCTGCGATGATCCAGCGGTGGCCCGGCGGTGGCCCGGCGGCTGTCGAGGAGGAGCTCCTTCCTTCTCTTCTCTTCTTCTCTCTCTTGCTTGAGTCCCCCTCTTATGAGAAATGAGGGCTCTATTTATAGATTTTCTGGAGTGGCATGGCCCGTAAATAGGCATGAGATCAGGGGCGAATAGGGAGTGGTCCAATGGACGGCCGATATTGAATCCTACGATCATGCACCGTTCATTGGACATTTGAAGGCCTTAGTGATGTCGGAATTTTGTGATCTTGGGCTCGTTGGATTTGTCTCGTCGAGCCCTTCAATTCGAGTATAAGCTCGTTAAAATCGGAGTCCGTTTGGTAACTCAAATTGCTGTTTGAACCTTTCGACAGCGCTTTGGACCCTTGATTTGGACTCAGTTAGGCTCGGATTGGGTCGATCTTGGTGTCGTTGGGTTCGTATTTCCGAGACGCTCAGTTTGACTGTAAGCCCGCTGAAATCGGAGTTCGGATGCTCCTGGATTTAATTTTTGAAGTTTCCAACTAGCTTTTGCCTCGAGATTCGTGCCCGATCAAGATAATTTTTGCATGACGTATCAGTTGCCCCCCTATTTTCGGACGTCGAAGCTCTAGGAGTCCGAAAATATTTGTTTCGAAATTTTTCACCGGTCGAATTGCAAAAAATTGATTTCCAAAAGTTGAATATTTGCACAAACTTGACTGTAGAGGCCTCGGTGAGCTCCGAAAGTATCAAAATTGAGTCCGGAACGACGAAAAAACGTGTCCAGGGACCCCAAAAACGTCAAATTTGGTCCGTTCTGGCAAAAAATCGGAGCCCGGAAACGTTTGACGGCCGAACCGGCAAGCCAGCCGGCCGGCCGCCACCGCCGGCGGCCCCGCCGGCGAGCCCGCGCGTCAGCGGGCTGAAGGGGCGCGCGTGAGGCGCCCCTTGAAAGGCGGTTAAGGGATTTTTTTTTTTTTTTTTTTTTTGTGTGGGGCCCGCATGGAATTTTTTAACCCAAAAAATTCCGAAAAAAATGCAGAAAATTCCAAAAAATTCCGGAAAAATTCTGAAAAATTCATAAAATTTCAAATTTTTTGAGAATTCTAGAAAACTCTAGAAACTTCCCATCTTCACTCAAAAAAAACTATAAATAGGCCCCCCAGGCCCTTAGAAAAATTGTCCATTCTCCTCTTCTTCTCCTCTTTTCTTTTCTTCTTCTCTCCTTCTCCTCCTTTCTTCTCATCTCCCTCTGTCCTTTCTATTGAGGCCTTCCCTCAGTTTTCTGAGGCCCCTCTCTTGGCAAGGAAGTCCGGAGATTTTCTTCTTTCATCATCTCCCTCTGTCCTTTCTATTGAGGCTTTCCCTCGATTTTTCGAGGCCCCTCTCTTGGCAAGGAAGTCCGGAGATTTCCCCTTCTTCTCTTCTCCCTCTGTCCTCTCTATTGAGGCCTTCCCTCAGTTTTCTGAGGCCCCTCTCTTGGCAAGGAAGTCCGGAGATTTTCTTCTTTCATCATCTCCCTCTGTCCTTTCTATTAAGGCTTTCCCTCGATTTTTCGAGGCCCCTCTCTTGGCAAGGAAGTCCGGAGATTTCCCCTTCTTCTCTTCTCCCTCTGTCCTTTCTATTGAGGCATTCCCTCGATTTTTCGAGGCCCCTCTCTTGGCAAGGAAGTTCGGAGATTTCCCCTCCTTCTCTTCTCCCACTGTCCTTTCTATTGAGGCCTTCCCTCGATTTTTCGAGGCCCCTCTCTTGGCAAGGAAGTCCGGAGATTTCCCTTATCCCTCTTTTCTTCGAGAGATCTTGTGGAGTTCCGATGTTTGGTGGTTGGCAATGGAGGTCGGATAGACCGTTGTAAGGTGAGAGGTTGAAATGACGTGCAAACTTCCAGCATCGGGGAGAAGTATGATGACAGGCAAGAATTCAACATCGGGTAGTCATACAGCGTCGGGTAGAAGACCGACTAAAGTCTATTAACTGGTAGAAGTCCGACATCCGGTAAAAGTACGAAGTCGGGTGGAGGTGCAGCGTCGGGTAGAAGACCGATAAAGATTCGTCGACGGGCAGAAGTCCGATGACGAGTAGAAGTCCGCTGACGAGTAGAAGTCCGACGACAGGGAGAAGTCCGACGTAATGTAGAAGTTCGGCCTCGGGCAGAAGACCGATGAAAGTTTGTCGACGGGCAGAAGTCCGACGACAAGTAGAAGTCCGCTGACGAGCAGAAGTTCGACGACAAGGAGAAGTCCGACGTCGGGTAGAAGTATGGCCTCGGGCAGAAGTCCGATGAAAGTTCATCGACGGGCAGAAGTCCGACGACGAGTAGAAGTCTGTTGACGAGTAGAAGTTCGACGACAAGGTGAAGTCCGACGTCGTGTAGAAGTACGGCCTCGGGCAGAAGTCCGATGAAAGTTCGTCGACGGGCAGAAGTCGGACGACGAGTAGAAGTCCGCTGACGAGCAGAAGTTCGACGACAAGGAGAAGTCCGACGTCGGGTAGAAGTATGGCCTCGGGTAGAAGTCCGATGAAAGTTCATCGACGGGCAGAAGTCCGACGACGAGTAGAAGTCTGTTGACGAGTAGAAGTTCGACGACAAAGTGAAGTCCGACGTCGTGTAGAAGTACGGCCTCGGGCAGAAGTCCGATGAAAGTTCATCGACGGGCAGAAGTCCGACGACGAGTAGAAGTCCGCTGACGAGCAGAAGTTCGACGACAAGGAGAAGTCTGACGTCGGGTAGAAGTATGGCCTCGGGTAGAAGTCCGATGAAAGTTCATCGACGGGCAGAAGTCCGACGAAGAGTAGAAGTCTACTGATGAGCAGAAGTTCGACAACAAGGAGAAGTCTGATGTCGGGTAGAAGTCCGACGACAGGCAGAAGTCCGTTGACCAGCAGAAGTCCGACGTCGAGTAGAAGTCTGCTGACGAGCAGAAGTCCGACGTCGGGTAGAAGTATTGTCGGGTAGAAGACCGACGAAAGTTCGTCGACGAGCAGAAGCCCGACGACGGGTATTAGTCCGATAACAGGAAGAATTTCGGCGTTGTGTATTAGTCCGTCGAAAGTCCTGCAAGGCAAAAGTTTAGCGTAGGAGGAAATTCAAAATTGGGAAGAATTTTAACATTATGGAGAAGTCAGATAGAAGTCTGTTGACGACATTTTAGCGACGTTAACCAAGGACGTGAGACTTTTCCGAGGTTGTAAGTCGGAGCCTTGCTCGACGACATTAACCTATGTGGAAGAGGTCGGGAGAATCCACTAAGGATGTGAGACCTTTCCGAGGTTGTATGCCGGAGCCATGCTCAACGACGTTAACCTGTGTGGAAGAGGTCGGGAGAATCCACTAAGGATGTGAGACCTTTCCGAGGTTGTATGCCGGAGCCCTGCTCGACGACGTTAACCTGTGTGGAAGAGGTCGGGAGAATCCACCAAGGATGTAGGACCTTTCCGAGGTTGTATGCCGGAGCCCTGCTCGACGACGTTAACCTGTGTGGAAGAGGTCGGGAGAATCCACCAAGGATGTAGGACCTTTCCGAGGTTGTATGTCAGAGTCTTGCTCGACGACGATAACCTGTGTGGAAGAGGTCAGGAGAATCCACCAAGGATGTAAGACCTTTTCGAGGTTGTATGTTGGAGCCTTTGCTCGACGACGTTAACCTGTGTGGAAGAGGTCGAGAGAATCCACTAAGGATGTGAGACCTTTCCGAGGTTGTATGCCGGAGCCCTGCTCGACGACATTAACCTGTGTGGAAGAGGCCGGGAGAATCCACTAAGGATGTGAGACCTTTCCGAGGTTGTATGCCGGAGTCCTGCTCGACGACGTTAACCTGTGTGGAAGAGGCCGGGAGAATCCACTAAGGATATGAGACCTTTCCGAGGTTGTATGTCGGAGCCTTTGCTCGACGACGTTAACCTGTGTGGAAGAGGTCGGGAGAATCCACTAAGGATGTGAGACCTTTCCGAGGTTGTATGCCGGAGTCCTGCTCGACGACGTTAACCTGTGTGGAAGAGGTCGAGAGAATCCACTAAGGATGTGAGACCTTTCCGAGGTTATATGTCGGAGCCTTTGCTCGACGACGTTAACCTGTGTGGAAGAGGCCGGGAGAATCCACCAAGGATGTAGGACCTTTCCAATGTTGTATGTCGGAGGCTTTGCTCGACGACGTTAACCTGTGTGGAAGAGGTCAAATCGGATCCCCCTGGGATCGATTTTGTCTTGATTGGGAGGGGGCGAATGCCGCGTGTATCCCGAATCAAAGATAATGAAGGGTCTATTTTTAGACCGTTACTACCTTTTTGAGGTCGAGGTTAAGACCATGCCCAAGGAGTAGAAGTCCAACAAGGGACTTTATATGCAATTGATTTGAAGTATCCTTGCATTCGCTCGGATATTCCTGAAATATCAACTTGATGTTGAAGGTATTGGAGGATCTATTTGACCATGGTTTGAGTCAAAGTTGCCCCCCAGTCCGCATCTGCTTCTTATGATATTGATGCTATGTATGATCTTTTGAGATTAGAGCACTAATTGCCCCCAGTCGGGAATCACTTTCCCACAGACGGCGCCAAACTGTTGCGTCCTGGAATGTTCGCGGCGGTAGAGAAATATATAGTTTAACGTCTTAGCGTTGTACGAAGATCCAGCACACAATCAGATAAGTGAGAGGATGTAGCATTCATAAGTGACACCAGAGTTTTTACGTGGAAAACCCCTGAAAAAGGGGGAAAAACCACGGGGCCTGGCCCAGTTTTAATGAATCCACTAGTATTTGTAGTCGATTACAAATGAGGCCCTTCCTTAGGAGAAGGCCTTGGATTGATGTAGCAAATGTACATCATATAGATTGCATTACATGGTAAGAGTTACATATACAGGTTTGTTTGGCCTGAAGGACCGTAGTCGGCAGGAGACCGTAGTCGGCAGGAGACCGTAGTCGGCCGGAGACCGTAGTCGGTAGGAGACCGTAGTCGGCCGGAGACCGTAGTGAGCAGGAGACCGTAGTCGGCCGGAGACCTTAGTTGGCCGGAGACCGTAGTCGGCCGGAGACCGTAGTCGGTAGGAGACCGTAGTCGGCCGGAGACCGTAGTGAGCAGGAGACCGTAGTCGGCCGGAGACCTTAGTTGGCCGGAGACCGTAGTCGGCCGGAGACCGTAGTCGGCAGGAGACCGTAGTCGGCAGGAGACCGTAGTCGGCCGGAGACCGTAGTCGGCAGGAGACCGTAGTCGGCCGGAGACCGTAGTCAGCAGGAGACCGTAGTCGGCAGGAGACCGTAGTCGGCCGGAGACCGTAGTCGGCAGGAGACCGTAGTCGGCCGGAGACCGTAGTCAGCAGGAGACCGTAGTCGGCAGGAGACCTTAGTTGGCCGGAGACCGTAGTCGGCCGGAGACCGTAGTCGGCCGGAGACCGTAGTCGGCAGGAGACCTTTGTCTGGTGATGGAGGTCGGACGGACCGTATTAGGCGACAGTGGTCAGAAGGACCGTAGGAGGTAGGAGATAAGGAGTCAGGTGTTAGTCCCAGTGTCACTTGGAAGATCGGATGTTGATGGTCTGGCCTTGAGTAGGACGTCCGGTCTTTGGCAGGACGTCGGGGATGAACGTCGGGCCTTGAACAAGACGTCGGGTCTTTGGCAGGAAGTAGGGACTGAGTGTTAGGCCTTGAACAAGACGTCGGGCCTTCAGCAGGGCGTAGGGACTGAACGTCGGGCCTTAAGCAGGACGTCGGGCCTTCAGCAGGGCGTAGGGACTGAACGTCGGGCCTTAAGGTGGTGGTCCGGCGAGGTTCTGCGGTGGTCCGGCGAGGTTCCTGCGATGATCTGGCGGTGGTCCGGCGAGGTTCCTACGGTGGTCCGGCGAGGTTCCTGCGGTGGCCCGGCGGTGGTCCGGCGAGGTTCCTGCGATGATCCAGCGGTGGTCCGGCGAGGTTCCTGCGGTGGCCCGGCGGTGGCCCGGCGGCTGTCGAGGAGGAGCTCCTTCCTTCTCTTCTCTTCTTCTCTCTCTTGCTTGAGTCCCCCTCTTATGAGAAATGAGGGCTCTATTTATAGATTTTCTGGAGTGGCATGGCCCGTAAATAGGCATGAGATCAGTGGCGAATAGGGAGTGGTCCAATGGACGGCCGATATTGAATCCTACGATCATGCACCGTTCATTGGACATTTGAAAGCCTTAGTGATGTCGGAATTTTGTGATCTTGGGCTCGTTGGATTTGTCTCGTCGAGCCCTTCAATTCGAGTATAAGCTCGTTAAAATCGGAGTCCGTTTGGTAACTCAAATTGCTGTTTGAACCTTTTGACAGCGCTTTGGACCCTTGATTTGGACTCAGTTAGGCTCGGATTGGGTCGATCTTGGTGTCGTTGGGTTTGTATTTCCGAGACGCTCAGTTTGACTGTAAGCCCGCTGAAATTGGAGTTCGGATGCTCCTGGATTTAATTTTTGAAGTTTCCAACTAGCTTTTGCCTCGAGATTCGTGCCCGATCAAGATAATTTTTGCATGACGTATCAAAGTCTTTAATCAGCTATGTGAAGTTGGTTACATGAATCTTTTTTCTCCATTGTGCTGAGTCAAAAAAGAAAGGTCATTTCTAGTATTTTATATTACAAATCCTTTTAGGTCTACCTCTATCTTTCTTAACATAAGTAATATCTAATACATAGGAACGCCTTCGTTTTATATGACCAAACCATCTAAGGCGACTCTCCATTATCTTATCTTCCATTTGAGCTACTCCATCCTTTTCACGACGTATATGCTCATTTCGTATCCTGCCTCTAAGAGTAAAATTACTAATCATCCACCTAATCATCCTCATCTCTGCAATACATAACTAATTAATATTATGCTTCTCTTTTAAAGGCCAACATTTTGCAACATAAATCATTTCCTTAAAAAAAAATATTTTTTCTATAATAATTTCGCATACATCTATATAAAAAATTACAGCCGCCTTAACCAAACCCCAATTAAAAATAAAACAAGGAGAATAATGATAAACTTCTTACAAAGAATTATTAAAATCTAAAAAATTTATAAATTATATAATTTTATTATATTATCTAATAATTCAATTTTATTTATTTAGTAATATGATTACTGATACGGCATCGCAAAATCATCTTGATCAGGCACGAATCTCGAGGCAAAACCTAGTTGGAAACTTCAAAAATTAATTTCGGGAGCATATGATTTCCGATTTCAGCGAGCTTACAGTCAAACTGAGCGTCTCGGAAATACAAACCCAACGACACCAAGATCAACCCAATCCGAGCCCAAATGAGTCCGAATCAAAAGTTCGAAGCGCTGTTGGAAGGTTCAAACCGCAATTTGAGTTACCAAACGGTCTCCGATTTTGACGAGCTTATACTCGAATCGAACGGCTCGACGAGACGAATCCAACGAGCCCAAGATCATCAAATTCCGAAATCATTAAGGCCTTCAAATATCCAACGAACGGTGCATGATCGAAGAATTCGATATCGGCCGTCCATTCGGATCACTCCCAATTCGCCCTTGATCTCACGCCTATTTACGGGCTGTGCCACTCCAGAAAAACTATAAATAGAGCCCTCATTCTACACCAAGGGGCTCAAGTGAAGAGAGAGAGAAGAAGAAGAGAAGGAGAAGGAGAAAGGGGAATAGGAGATTCCTCACCTCCTCGACCACCGCCGCCGGAGCTTTTCCTGCCGCCTGAAGACGCCGGAACTCTGCCGGATTTTCAGGAAACGCCAAGAATTCGCAGAAGAGGAGAAGAAGAAGAGGAGAAAGGGGAAAAGGAGATTCCTCACCTCCTCGACCACCGCCGGAGCTCTTCCTGCCGCCTGAAGAAGCCGGAACTCTGCCGGATATTCGGGAGAACGCCAGAATACTTCCCAACTTCAATGGGATGCTGAAATTCTTCCCAATTTACAAGAGAGTTCCCTCCTGACGCCGAAACTCCGCCCAAGTGAAGCCGGAGTTCTCCTCTGCCACCAAAGACGTCGGACTTCTATCCGACGTCGGACCTTCACTCTTCGCCAAGTTTCTACCCGACGCCGGACTTCTACCGGTTATCGGACTTCGCTGGACGTCTATGCAAAGATGCATTTCTTTCCATGGCTGGACTTCTACCTGACGCTGTCCTACTGATCTTCGTCGTCAGACTACAGTCCTTCCGACCCCTGTCGCCAGCCGACTATGGTCCTCCTGACTTACGTCGCTCGCCGACTATAGTCTTTCCGACATCCGCCGCCCGTTGAATACGGTCCTCCTGACTTATGTCACCCACCGACTGCAATCTTTCTGACCTCCGTCGCCCGCCGACTACGGTCCTCCTGACTTACGTTGTCTGCCGACTACAGTCTTCCGTCGCCAGCTGACTACGGTCCTCCTGACCTACGTTGCCCGCCGACTGCAGTCCTTTTAACAAAGCGAACATGTCAATAGTGATTCTTTGTATTTACATCATGTAATGTACTCCATAAGATGTACATCAAGCTAACCCCTTCCACCAAGGAAGGGCCTCATTTGTAATCGACTGCAATACTAGTGGATTCGTTCAAACTGGGCTAGGCCCCGTGGTTTTTCCCCCCTTTTACAGGGGTTTTCCACGTAAAAATCTTGGTGTCTCATAATTGCTAGACCCTCTCTCCTTATCTGATTGCGTGCCGGATCTTCGTACAATGCTAAGACGTTAAATATGATATTTCTCTACCGCCGCGAATACTCCTGGACGCAACAATTACATTATTTAATTACTCAATTAAATTAAAGAATAACATAAAAATAAACTCATATATTGATACGTACCAATATTTCTTATAATAATGATACGAATTGCATCCAGATAAACAATGAACTCACTCACTAAAGGCTCTAGCCTATAATTACCCTCTAATGAAATTCTAAATATTACTATCTTCTCTATTTCTTTAAATTATTTCTTATTGAATAAATTAAGCCCTCCTCTTCAGTACCAGCTACAATGGATAGAGATACATCGAAGAGAAGAAAAAAATAACAAATAAAGGCAGAAGCAGCTGGAAACCAGAAGGTAGCGGGCGCGCTCCGCCACCAAACACCATCCCAAAAAACCCTGAGGCTCCGCTGCCTGCGCCACCTCCACCGCCGTCGATCGCCATACCACCACCGCCGGCGGCGAAACCACCGTCGCTGGCTCCCGGATAGGTGCCACTGCTCTGTCCACCGTTGTCCCTGTAATCAGGCAGGAATATAAGTACGTAGCTCGGATAGGAAAAGCAAGAGATGAAGATTACAGTCTGTAGAAAAACCAGTGATCATGATAACAGGAGAAGTAATTTGCATAAAAAAAAAATTAAGGCTCAAAATTTAAAATTAACTATTTAAATTAAATTAAAGAGAAAACTGGGGACCCATGCATTGCTTTCGGTGTTAATTGAGGAGTTTATTTATTATTTTTTTTCCGGATGGATAGAGACTGCTGGAATAGTTAGGAGCTTTTTTCTCGCCACAGTCGGCCAGCTCTTAAGCTCATTATTAATTTTGATTAATTGCTAAAAGAAAATTTCTCTCATTCAAAACAGTTTTAATATATTTTTTTTTTAAATTAATTTTTTTTTATTTCTATAGAACAACAGTAAGAATAATCAAGCTTCATTCCTGGATTCAACTATATAAGAGATAAATTTATATTTAAATCTAATAAAAAAGTTTAGATATTTCTATCCAAAATTAAAATTTAATCAGGAAGATGGACGATGAACATTTTAAATTTGCGATAAGATGAAAGAAAATATGGTGATGGAGCTGTAGGGACCAAATTGGGCAGGCGAATCTGAGATTTATGCGGGAGAATCGAGTTCAGGAATTGAAGCTTTACATAACATTATACGACTCGGTCGCAGCAATATTTGCAGCCTACCAAGGATATCTTAGACCACCAATTAAACTAATTGTGGTACCCTCACCGAATCAGAAAGGGACAGAATCCGGATGGTATGAAGAGAGATTATTTTGTGCGAATGCTGATCTCAATTCACCGTTCGGCAGTCAATCAGAATGCGTCATGTCAGCAGTATCGAGCTAGATACCAAGTGGTACTGAGCCGCGATACTGAGCAGTATCAAGTGGGGTACCGAACAGGGGATGACGTGACACATTCTGATTAATTTCTGGACGCATTTGATGTCATAACAGAATAATTTCACCCCATAATTTGATAGCTAAAACCAACAACTAAGAGAGGAAGGTGAGATGTGTGAAAGTTATTGTCAAAAGTGAATATCATCACTCAGCTTTTCAAACGAAAAAGGAAAAGGAAAAATAGCTGTGATATTTGGCTCATTAACCAAAACTGGACCAAAGCGGCCACCCTTTTCTTCCTTGCAGGCATTATGGTTTCTCTTTATTCATTACTGAACAGCATCTAAGCACGCCTGGCCGCCAATTATGAAACTTTCTTTCATCTAATTAAGGCTTTTTAGAAATTCAATTATTTTATATTCACTAATCTTATGTACGAAAACAAAGTCATTAAGCTTCACAAAGTGTAGATAGCATAAATTATTTTTAATTTCTAAATACATTCCTAATTTTTTAATATATATTTTTATCATCTGTTAATGAGATGAACCTTTGTTCCATAACAAATTTATATAATAATATTTTGATAAAAAAAATATGAAGAAAAGCTCTATTCTAATCACAAATCGATAGGATGGGATATTATGACTCCCTTTTTTAAAATTTTAATTTATATTCTAAATTTTCTTTCAGAACTAAATCTAAGCTTCCTTTTGAACAATTTTTTTATTATTTCTTAAAGTTGTTATCTAGATAAAAATTTTTAATTTTTGATCCAGAAAGTTAGCCTAAGGCCTTCTCCAGTCGACCATTAAACATGTGTATGACGTCGTTCGGTTGCTCCAGTCGAATGTCAAACTTTCCGCTATTTGCTTGTGGGCAAACATTTGGCGTTGCACTGTTCATCCGCTATATATATATTTTTAATATAACTATATGATTAAAAATATATAAAATAAAGTATGAAAAAGAATATAATAGGAAATTTCTTTTTTGATGTTAGAAAAGGAAGTTCAATTGAATTCTAATTTCTTCATTTTAATGTATTATTATATTTTGAAGTAAAAATTGAATTTTTTGGTTGGAGATGCCCTAAGTTTAACTACAACGGTCAGAACTTGAACGGGTCAGAATGTTTCCTTCTTATCTTACCACGCGGCCTCACCGGCCATCTTCTTCTTTGTAACTGTAAGCCACGCTCCTAATTTTTAATATATATTTTTATCATCAATTAAAGAGATGAACCCTTGTTCCGTAGAGAAATTATTTTGTGCAGACTCTAAACCCCGTTTACCTTCCAGAGACCAATCAGAATTGTCACTTCAGTAGTATCGAGCCGGATACCGAGTCATTCAGAGCAGGGGTGACGTGGCGCATTCTAGTTGATCTCTGGACGACATTCGACATCCCCTCAAAAGAATTACCATGTTCCTTAATTACCAAATTTATATAAAAATATTTTGATAAAAAAATGATGAAGAAAAGCTCTATTCCAATCACAAATTGATAGGATAGGATATCATGACCCCTTTTTTTAATTTTTAATTTATATTATGATTTTTTTTTAAAGAACGAAATCTAAGCTTGGTTCGGAACTGCTTTCTTATTTAATTTTTTATCTAATAACCTATGTTTAAACGGTAACGGTCAGAACTTAAACGGGTTAGACTGTATCCTTCTTATCTTACCACGCGGCCCCACCGGCCATCTTCTTCTTTGTTCACCGTTAGCCACGTGTCGCCCGAACATCAGTAGCCCCCAGCTGACCTGGATCCCATTGGATAATACCTTCCCGCCACAGTCGCGCGCTTCCGAAGCAAATAAAAAATCTAATGGACACCCAAACCACAGCACCCAAAAAGTAACCCCGACCAGGAAGATCAACAGACATCTGAGAATAAGGTTGCGATGGTACCTGGGTCCACCGAGCACGCCGGCGTTCCGGGTGAGCTCGTCGATGAACTCGGCGGACTTGGGTTCGACACTTGACGCTTTGTCGTACAGCGCCGCCAATCCCTCTCCCGACGGCACGAAGAAAGCACCGTTGACTAAAATGTCTCCCTCCGTCCTCCAATTCCACCCGTTCCACTCTTCTTCATCAGTCTCAATTCTCTTCGTCACCTGCGAAAATTGCATGTCACAAATACAGCCCTTCGAAATTTTGAAATTATACAAACTACCTTCATCTCTTACATATCTCTTCTTTTTCTTTTTTTAAGCAATATTATTTTTTGCATATTTATTTCTTCAGTATATTTTGGAATCTAAGTTATAATTAATCACATGAAATTACTATTGATTTCCAATAATCAACTAATATATCTAAGATGTTATAATATCAGTAATTTGCCGTTAATTTTTTAGCTTAATAAATATTTCAATAAATTAATAAATATATATTTAAAATTTATTAAATAAATAAATTTGTAAATAAATAGATAAATAGTACTCATCAATTAACATACAAATCAATTGATACTTTTTATAGAATGAAATTTTATTATAATTAAATATAATTAAATCGTAAATAATTAATCACCAAATATTTCGACTTACTAATCCGTGAACTGAGCCTAATTAACATTTTAATAAATCTCTAAGTAGCTTTGAAAATTGAATTTATTTTTAATTATTATATTTTAGATAAATCTAACTTCTTCCAATCGAATCATATGCTCCAGTTGGAAGAAATTCATTTTACTTTTAGAGAAAATTGTCGAAAGAATTTCAAATTCAGCTGACCTCCTTTGCATTTGGGTCAGGGGGAGCTATGTATCGATTCCCCTGGCTGTTAATGGTGGGATTCGCGCTCCCGCCAATGGCGTACATTTCCCATTCTGTGTAATCGTTGTTGACAATATGGAAATAGCCATGCCTGCACCGCGGCATCCTCTGCACCAGCTTCTCCCCAAATCGATTGAAAGCAATGGTGATCTGCATACCTGAATCCGGCAAGTAATCGTCTCTATGCCCCATAAGCATGACCTCATTATGCCTCGAGAAATAGCTATTCGAAATCGTGATGGCCGTCGATCCCATTATTGCATCGATGAGCCCATCGGCGCAATTAGAGAGGGCGCAGTGATCGATCCATATATCCCTTCCGCCGAAGATCGAGATCCCGTCGCCGTCTGATCTGCCGCGGAAACCGGCGTGGGTGGGGGAGGATCGTACGATCGCGTTCCCGGCGGGGACGCAGTCGTGGATGTGGAGGTTGTGGATGATGACATTGGAGACGTATTGGAGGGTGATGCAGGCACCGCCGGCTATGTGGACGTTTGCGCCGCGGCCGTCGAGGGTTTTGAAGCTGTTGACGAGGAGTTCTTCGTTGAGGTGGATGGACATGGAGGAGGCGAAGATGATCCAGAGGGGGGAGGATTGGATGGCGGCGTGGCGGAGAGTGCCTGGGAGGGGGTTGGCGGGATCGGAGTCGGAGGGGTCGGTGACGGTGTAGATGAGGCCATTTTTGCCGCCGATGGCAGAGCGGCCGAAGCCGATGGAGCAGTCGGCGAGGTGGAAGCGGTCCGTTCGCCAATCGGTGGGGGAGCAGAGCAAGCAGTCGTCGATGGGGTTGCCGGTGAGGCATTGGGAAGGGTCGGCGAGGGCTAGGCGGCGGGAGAGGGTGATTTGATGGAGGAGGTCGAGGGCGACGGAATCGGGGTCGGGGTGGGAGGAGTTTGGGGGGAGGAGAGGATGGGATGGGGGAGGGAGGAGGAGGAGGAAGAAGAGGATGGGGAGGAGCATTTTAGTGATGGTGGAGTGGAGGAAGGGGAGGGGTTTTGGGGGTAATTGGATTGGGTATTTGTAGTGTTTGAGAAGATGAATGCATCTAGGGTTTTAGATTATTGGGTTTTGGGGATTTGAGGAAGAAGACAAAAGGAACACGAAGGAGAAGGTAATAGCTGGGGGAGGATTGAGTTTCAGTGATGGGGGAGAGGGAGGAAGGAGGAGAGGGAATCGCCGCTCCCCTCTGCCCGCGCATTCCTTGCTTGTGAAACGATCTAATAGGTGGATTTCATTTTTTTAATATTTTTTGAAAAAAAAATATTATGTGAGGAGATGAGCTTAAAAGTTATCAGATATATATTTTTTAAATTGGTATTTTATTTAATTTTAAAATAATTAAAATAAATTTTCAATTTATATTAAAAAAGTATGATATGAGCATATACAACATGAAAAGGTTGGAGTAGCGACAGTGATAGATAGGATTAGAGAGCAGTAACTAAATTATGATTGCGGTCTAAAAAGTAAAACAATAAGAAAATTATTTCAAATAAAGACAATAAATTTTTTTTGGATTTAAGGAAAAATATGAGATTTTTTTTAATTATTATTAATTTTAATAGACTTTAAAATATTATTCCTTCTTTTAAATTTTACTATGATGTATTACAATTTAAATTTATCTTATTTCAAAATAAATTCAACTATTTAAAAATTTACTTATTAAATAATTAGGCCAATATAATAAACTTATTAATAAATTATTTTTGTTGGAATTATATTAGGATATAGTAGTAATTTCAAACGGCTTTTTTTTTTTTTTTTGTAGTTATTTCCATGCACACTGGTTGGTTGACTTGATGGGAGTTATAAAGACGATTCTATTGATTTTTTTTTTTAGTTGAACTTATTCCTCATCAAAATTGTTGAGCTTATCTACTAGTAGATTTGTAGAAAGAAGGAATATAGAATGATCTTCGAAGATTAGGACATCATACATCAAAAAAGAAGTAAAAGAGATTTAAGAGATGCGTTGGTAGCTTTTCATACAACCACATCCTATGGCCATCACTAAGAGAGAGAGAGAGAGAGAGATTTCGTGTAAAATCAATCATTATTATCAGTGGCCTAATCAGTGTGTGCCTATTGAGGAAAATAAATGTCCCCTCTTCATCTAATTGTGAGAGGGGAGGTATATTTAATCATCATATAGGGTGATCTTAAAACATTAGCTAAATGTTAATCAATCTAGGGTGACGGATAGGACAACTCGAGTATAATGATGAGTGATATCGTGGCTTGGAAGCCCTTGTATAAGATGATAAGGGAGGATGCAAGAAGAAACTCATTTTCCCTTCATAGAGTACATCAAAGCTAGCATTACATATAATGAGCTAGCAGAGATTATCAAAAGAAGAACAAATCTTAGGCATTAAAACTGTCCATTAGGATTTCTTTTCAATGATTTGATATGATTTTCTTGCTGTGATCAACGCTCTGATGAATTAAGTATTTGTTTCAAGTAAATTAGGAGATTGTAGGGCGAAATTGTTGGGAGGAATTACTCCTAAACTTCAAAAGAAGCTTTAATGCATTCAGAGAGTCTACTCTCCTAAAAATTTGCTTTACTAAGAAAAAAAATTCAGAATATCTCTACCTTGCTGTGATTAGACGAAAATGTATGGCCCCACAAGTTGGCGTTCGGTGTAAGAAAAGATCAAAACTGTAAAGAATTAGCAAAATTTTCTCTATTTCTTTTGTTATTTATTTTATTCTTTTGTCGTAATCTGAGCTCTGTGTGTTTTCACCTTTGTGAATAAAGATGGCGTAGCTCATCCACTAACGGCGAGGCGGCAGCGGCCGCCGTAGATTCGGGGATTTGGATTCTGAGTGTTTCTGATGTGGATTTACATAGCCATTTTCCTTTAGTGAAGCCATGCAAGCTCAGCAAAGAGCTTTACTTTACTGAAAGGTGAAGACTGATGTTGTAACTTAGATCAATCAGAATGCTCCACGTCACTCTTTTATTGTGTACCACAACTTGGTACTGCTGAAGTCTCCTTCGGACGTAGATCTGCGTCCAGCCCTCACACACAATAATTTCTCAACGACTAGATATGCATGAAAGAAAAAGTAAATCACATAATTAAATTAAAGTAGTTTTACTAATAATTTACCCAGGATATAACTTAAATAAATTATTAAATTTAATTGAATTTAGTAATAATTATTTTTGTTAGATTTATATGTAGATAATTACATTTATTTAACTTTATAAATTACTTTAAAATAAGTATTTGAACTATAATTGATGCAGTAATAATGTTTTTTAATAACACACGAAATAAAATAAAAAGTTACTTGGTTTTAATTGATATACATGATTATAACTTAGAGGTAGTAAAAATTAAAAATTAATTTTAATTGCTAAATTAAAAATAATTATTCTTAAAACTAATTCAAAGTTCTTAACAACATGATTAATTTATAAAAACTGGGCAGTGTGGCAATGGGCCTAGAGCAAGTGTCACCAGACTAGCTTGAGTGGTATCGTGCTAGCCCGACCCAAGCCATAACGGGTGGCTGAGTCATTCACTCGGTGAACGACTTGCTCTGGGCCCATTGCCATAGTGCCTAGCTCCTCGCCGCATCATCCGCCTAGTCATAGCCTATCATTTGCACAAGTATTAGTTTTGTTTATTTATTTATTTATTTATTTTTTTCATTCTGTTCTGTATAAAAAAGTTTTAATTTTTTTACTTTAAAAATTTGTCCTACTAAAAATTATGAATGTATAGTCTTAAATATGGAGAATTTAGGTTATGCTTTGGCCATTATAAGTCAACTAAGTAAATGCATGAAAAATAAAAAATTGGAAATATCATAATATTGATCTTACATTAAAATCTTCTAAACTAATTTTTTTACATATGTTCCTTATCAATTATTTACATAATATAAAATATTTTATAAAAAAATAGAATACACACCTAGCCTTAATTCATTCTACTTTAATTTCCTCACTAAAAATTTATTTTTAAAATAAAACGCACACATTACTTATTTAAAATAAAACTGAAAAAAAAGCATTTGAAGGTTTTGATAGTTTTTTTTTTTCCAAATTTTGGATTTTGTTTTTATTTTCTTATTATGCCCCTTTTCCACAAGATAAATGCTCCATTATATAATAATTCCAATTTCACATGAGATCAGGTGTTGGAGATTATGTATGGAGGAAGACTTGTCATCTTTGAGATGTGTAAAGTGTTAGATGATGACAGTGCATGCATGACTCTGAAGCCACTGAATCATGAGAGATTATTATGTATGCCGAGTTCAGAGGCGTCCGGAGGTCAATTCAGACGCTCCACATCACCCAATACACACCGCCTTGTGTTAAGTGGCGCATTCAGATGAACCTCCAAACCCATCTAGACACCGCACATAATAATTTTTCTTGAATCAAACATAACAAATTAGGAAAGATGACATAGGAAAAATAAAGTTCTTAATGATAATAAAATTACAGTATGAAGTTAATAAATATATATAGTTTATAAAATTAGTTAATATTTACCTTTTAAAAAATTTTCATTTATTAAAACATTAAAAATATAAAGCATAATGTTATTATGTGAATACACATGGCTATAAATGAATGTGATTATTCCAAATCAGTAATAAATAAAAAGCGACTAAGGCTTCGACTTTGTTTGAGACGGCTTTCTTTCCGGTTCTTAAAATAGCTTTATAGTTTAAATTTATTATTTTTTAATAAAAACTACTTTAAGAAGCATCAAGAAAGCAATCACAAATGAAGCCTTCCTTTGAGATGACTTTCTTATTTTTTTCATAAAGTTACATTTTAGTATAAAATTATTTTAAAAATAGAAAAAAAAAAAATCTAAAACTATCACGAACAAAGCCTAAATAACATGATTCAATTTCGGGTCACGGGTCGGGTTCGGGTCGAACCTGAAACTGACCCGGCACTATTCTGGTCAACCCGAACCCGACCCGTTTTTAAAAACGGCCCGAACCCGACCCGTTTTTAAAAACGGGTCGGTTTCCTAGACCCGAACCCGACCCGCTTCGAGTCCGGGTCAACTCGACCCGACACGAATGACCCGTTTTCAACAAAAAATTGCTAATTTTCGGGTAAAAAATGGGTCAATCTCCTCTTTTCGGGTCAAAACCAGGTCAGAATCGGGTCAATCTCGGGTTGCCGGGTCAAATTTGGTTTTCGGGGCAAAATTGTGTCGCTTTCGGGTCAATTTTGGGTCAAAGGGTTAACTCGAACCCTACCCGATTTTTGAAACGGGTTGAAATGTTGAACCCGAGACCCTTGCCCGAAATTTTCGGGTCGGGTTCGAGTCGAATTTTCGGATCATGTTAAATATTGACACCCCTAATTGAGATGATACCGTCATCAAAGAAAAATAAGTATATTTCTCATCATAATCAAAATAAAGATCAATATAGTCCTTACATCATAAACCCACACAATCAAATTTAGAACCATCTCAATAAAAACAATAAAAATAATATACTTTAATATCCCAAGAAATTATTTCCTCATTAAATAAAACTAATCCTCCAAAAACATCAACAAGAATAAATAATAATAGTAATAATAATAGATAAAGGCAGCAGCAACTGGATACCAAACAATGGTGGTGGCGCACCGCCGCTGAACCCCATTCCCGGAAACTTCGAATCTCCGAGTCCTCCACCACCTCCGCCACCACCACCACCACCACCACCACCAAGGATTTGTCCGCCGCCGTCCCTGCAGTCAAGCCCAAAGCACGTAAGGTTATCAAGAAAGCTCGTTGCTCGATAATTTGCTCTGACATATTATCTAAACAACATTAATGAAGGACAGGGCGGCGATGCTATATACCTCTTTAGTCTACTTAGCACGCCGGCGTTGAGAGTGAGCTGGTCGATGAGCTCGGCAGGTTTAGCCTCAACGCTTGACGCTTTCTCGTACATGGCCGCCGATCCGTCTCCCGACGGCACGAAGAAGGCGCCGTTGGCCATTATATCCCCATCCGACCTCCAGTTCCAGCTGCTCCATTGTTCCTCTGCAGTGTCTATTCTCTTCGTCACCTTCAAAATTTTAATTTAACCAATTTAGCCCTTTATAAATATTTAATTACAAAAACAAACTTCAAAGTCTTACAAGTGTAGCTTGATCAAATAAGTCTTTTTTTGGTATGTTAAATTTTGGTTTTTTTTTATTATTTTAAATAAAAATAAAATCAGATTTCAATGTTTTTATTTTATTTCTTATTTAAAAACAAAATAAATATATGATATATGTGGATAAAACAAGGAAAAAGAAGGAAAAAATCAAAATTTATTTCAATAGCATAATATAGTATTAAATTTACAAGCAATCCCATATTAATCTTTAATTAATTATTATCTTTTTAAAAGTAATCAACATTTTAAATAATTAGTTATATTCAACTATTTAATATAAATAGTACGCTATATATTAATCTTAATAATAATTAAAAAAATCATAATTAATTTAAGATGAAGTATAATAAATTCAACAATCAATTTCTTAGTTGAATTAAATGATTAATCTATAACATAAATTTACTATAACTAGTTTTTATAATAACTAATAATAAATAAGGAAATCTTAAACGTATAATGAAACTTTAATTATTGTAATTAAATATGACAACCTAATAATTACCCTAATTAAGTTATCAAATTTTAATTGAAATAATCCTCAAAAATTTCAAAAAAAATATTGAAGAAATTTGAAATTATGCTTTTACCTCCTTGTTATTTGGGTCGGCGGGAGCTGTGTAGCGATTCCCTTGGCTGTTAATGGTAGGATTCGCACTCCCCCCGACTGCGTACATCTCCCACTCTGTATAATCGTTGTTAACGACGTGGAAGTAGCCGTGCCTGCAGCGCGGCATCCTCTGCACCAGCTTCTCCCCAAATCTGTTGTACGCGACAGTTACCTGCAGCCAGTTTAATCAACGGGATGATCAGAAGCAGAGTAACAGCTAAAGCTCGATCAATCTAGCTCTTTTGGTTTGAATTGATCCCACCTGCATCTCGGAATCCCCCGTGTAATCGTCGCTGTGGCCGAGAAGCATCACCTTATCGTGCCGCGAGAAGAAATTGTTCGAAATTGTAACCCTCGTAGATCCCCTGGTCACATCGATCAACCCGTCCGCGCAACTAGAGAGCGCGCAATGATCGACCCATACGTCCTGCGAGCTGACGATCGAGATCGCATCGCCGTCCGATTTGCCGTGGTGATCGGCTTCGATCGGCGAGGATCGGATCACAGCGTCACCGGCGGGGACGCAGTCGTGGATGTGGAGGTTGTGGATGATCACATTGGAAACGTTTTTGATGGCGATGCAGGAGCCGCCGGCTATGTGGACCTCGACGCCGCGGCCGTCGATGGTTTTGAAGCTGTTGACGAGGAGTTCTTGCTTGAGCTGGATGGACATGGAGGTGGAGAAGATGATCCAGAGGGGGGCGAATTGGATGGCGGCGTGGCGGAGAGTGCCGGGGATGGGGTTGGCGGGATCGGAGTCGGAGGGGTCCGTGACGGTGTAGAGGAGGCCGTTTTTGCCGCCAATGGCGGAGCGGCCGAAGCCGATAGCGCAGTCTGCGAGGCGGAAGCGGTCGGCGGGGGAGCAGAGCCAGCAGTCGTCAATGGGGTTGCCGGTGAGGCATTGGGAGGGGTGGGAGGCGGAGATGGGATCGGGTTGGGAAGAGTTTGGGTTGAGGAGGGGTTGAGGGGAGGAAACTGGGAGGAGGAGTAGGAGGAGGAGAGGAAGGACCATTGTTGGAGTGCTGTAGGGGAAGGACGAAGAACAGGGTATTTTGGATTTGAGGAAGAAGACGAAGTGGGGAGGTGGAGGTGGAAGACGTTGAAGGGCTGAGAGCTTCAGTGATGGAGCAGAGAGAGAGAGCAGAGAGAAACGAGAAGAAGATATAGAGAAAGGATGGCGGGAATAATCGTTTGCTTTTATGGTAATAATATATTTTATTTAAAACGAAAAAAAAAATCGTATTGGAATTATAATATACAGAAAAAATTTACATTAATGAAGTTCTTTTTCGATATTTTAAAGAGAAAATCACGAATTTATACATAGAAATTCTATTTAAATTTAGGTAAATTTACTATTAAGAACTAATGATTTTTGTAAAAGATCAAATATAACCTATTGATTTAATTAAGGCATGATATTGCCTTATTTAGCATCAAATCTGATAAAATCTATACGAAAGACAAATTACATAGTTATATAATTATATAAGAGATTAACTAATTGAATAATAAAGAGAGAGAGAGAGTATTTGCCTAATCGAGCTCACTTATTTTATTTAATTTCTAAACCTAAGCCCAACTCGTCACGAACTTTATAGGATATCTTGATTATTTGATCTCGTTTGGAACGTTCGAGCTTGACTCTAATGTTGAGCAATTAATTTTTTTTTACTTTTAGAAATTTTTATTTTTTAATTTTGTTTTAATTTAAAAAAATTAAAATATATTAAGTAATGCTAATTTAATTTACTTTTTAAATATATTTTAAGTTAATGGAGCGGCTCCAAGAGCTCAAGAAGAGCTCGTCTAATACATGAGCCTGAATAAAGGCTCAAGCACGAACTTGTGGCTCAATAAACTCGACTTGTGAGCTCATTAATGAGTCAAATTTGAACCGACTCGACTCACTTACAGCCGTGCATGTCACTAATTATAAATTTAATACCTGAAAGTATAAATTTTGTTAGTAGGCTACTTAATTTTCATAAGAAAATTTAATATGATTAACAGTGGGAGAAATATTCTTATAAATTACATAAACTCTTGTCATAATAGAAGAAAATGAAAATAATTAGATTCCATCATTCAATTAAATGTAGTTTAGACATTCATAAAGATATTAAACACAAATAAAAGGATTGCAGCAAATCATCAATTTTAGATAAATGTTTCTTATTAATCTAAAAAACGATCACATTGGCCTTAAAGTTGTTTAGTCAATGTGATTAACATTAGAAGCATATAAAATAGTGCATTAATAATAAAAATTTTATCTTAATCAAATCGCTTCGGTATCATTACGATCGAATTGTAATCGAATGACTCTGATAAAACTATTTCACAACTTCCCTTGACTAATAACACCATTTAGTCTTGAGTGGGTCGGCTGCATAATCTTTTTTCGTCATCGTGTCTTGTTAAAAGTCAAATTTTTAATTAAATCTAATAATAAAATGTCATTTCTAATATGTTCTAACAAAATCTTTTTAGGTCTACCTCTACCTTTTAACATAGGAAAATTTTAATACATCTACTCCCCTAATCAGGTCATGAGAAGACCGACATTTATTTGACCTAACCAACTAAGGTGACTCTCAGTAGTCTTTTCCGCCACGGGAGCTGCTCCAACATTTTCACGTATGTGTTCATTTCACATTTTATCTATAAGTGTAAAGACACTCATCCACCTGAGTATCATCATCTATGCAACATAACTTAATCATATGCTTCTCTTTGAATGACCAATATTATGGACAATAAAGCATTACATATCACAATTTCTCTCAAACATTAAAAATAGTTCATTGTTATTTATTCAAGATTAAATAAGTAATAATAGTCAAATTAACAATCACATTCTAATAAAATGAATAAAGCCTTGAGTGGGCCACCATGCCTACTATAATCTTGGTCGACTCAATCATTCTTATCGGTATGAAGTGCATAATTGAGTTGATCCTAACCCAATTTGGCTGGTCAATATGATTAATATCAATAGAGCAAATTCTTTGATTCACTTGATGGGCCAAGTTATGCCAAAATAGGCCAACTAGATTTGGGTTAACCAATGTTGACTCATGTTTTATCTTAACTGACCTCCAAGGTTCTCAGTCAACTCAATTGATAGGGAATTACATTACTTACCTCTCGCATGGTTTAATCCATCATAAACTACATTGACAAACAATAACCTTGAGTTAACACAAGGAAACTCAAGTTGACATATTTTTAAGTAAGAAAAATAAGTTAACTGGTTCTAATTCTCTTAATAGATATATCTAAATTGACTAACTTACGACCTGATTTTTTTTTAAACAAATACATTAATAAAGGTAGGTTACAATAGAAGACCCCACAATGGGCCACATCACAAGCTTACAAGAGGAACAACAAAATTAAAGAAAAGACCAGTACGATTAAGGGTCGAAAGACGCGGACTCAGACCAGCATCGGGTTGTCAGGGCGGAGCCATCCAATGGCAAACTCAAAATCGAAGGAGAAGGGCCAACCAAGTTGCCAACCAACCCTGACCATCCACGACGCTTGCAGCATCGCTACTTCCTCATCGTCCATATCAAAACAATATAACCGAGCAGCCAACAGACCTCAAAGGCAAACCAACGGAAAGAAATCAACAATTTCAGCAACCTAAAACAATCCATAATGACAAGTAAACAAAACCAACGCAGCAACCAACCAAAAAATCAGCGACCACGTCGGCCCCTCCCACGAGACCTACCACGAGGGGAATTCAACATTGTTAGAAGATCGACAAACAAGATGTCACAAAGACACTAAAATTTATATAACAAATTACACCAAAAATTCATCACATTCTCATCATATTATGCTCATTTTTCGATAATATATGAAAATTTTCTAAAGCCTATTCCGCACGAACTATTATGTTAACCACTATATAATGTATTGTTTCCAACAAATTAAGAGAAAATAGCCATCTTGCTTTGATTAGATAAAAATATAAGCCCCTACAAATTAGCTTAACGGTCAAGTAAGAATTACAATATTACATCTTTATCAAAGTATGTGTGCCTCTCTTGCTATCCTAAAATTTGGATAAGCAACCACAGAGGAGATACTTTCTTTTTTATTTGTTATATTCTAAGCTTTTTTTAACTTTTCAATAAAGATTACTTATCTCATCCTTAAGATTTGATAGTTGAATTGTTTTATATGTGGGCTTACATATAATCATTCACCGAATATTTGTTTTTTCATCTGATTAATTTATTCAAAGTGGGAAAAAATAGTCTAAATATTTTAATTAAATTTATTTGTGAGAATAAAATCAAAAGTTATTGGATTTATTTTAAAATTAATTCTATATGATTTTTTTATTTTACACTAATTAAAAATAAATATTAATTTTAAAATTTATTTAATTAAAATTTAATTAGAATATTTTTATTTGACAATATTTCTTAATAGAGCACCTTTTATTAAAAAAAGATGAAGTAAAAGAAAATTTATCCTGTGCGGTGATAGAATGGAATTCAGAGGCCACGTCATTTTCTTACTGTGTACAACTGCTATGTACCGCTCGGTAGCGAATGAAGTGGCGGTTCTGATTCATGTCTGAACCGTTCGGTGACCACTTAGAATAATTTCTTAAAAAGCCACACACTGCATCACCATGTGAATAAATATAAATTAAATGGAAAAAAAAAATTAATTAAAGGCCTTAATGCTCAAAGCAAAAATTAAGATTGGTAAAATTTACCGCACCTATTTTGGTAAGTTTTTAAAAATGAAAAATATTGTATTACATGTATAAAAATATTTATTTTATATAATTTATTATTTATTTTCTAAAATACGTAATATATGACATTTTTAAGCTGGAATTAGTGCTTTCTTAATTTATTTTAGCGGCATTCTTGGGCTGCTAGCTGAGGCCTTCTGGGCCGTTTAAAATTGTAACTTGGAATGGCCCATGTAGCTTTCATTTTAAACTTATGGACTTTAGCCTCCGAGCTAACTATTTGAGGAACTTTACTAATACCAAAAAAAAAAAAAATCTAAACAGTGTAACTAGTGGCTGAGCTACGTTGGAAGCACTACGGGAACGACTAGGGCTGCAAATGAACCGAACTGAGCCGAGTATGATAGTTTTCATGTTTGAGTTCATTTATTATTAGCTTGTTCAAGTTCGGTTCATGTTTGAATCAAGCTTTATTATTTGTGTTCATATTTGGTTCGATTAAATTAATTATGTTCATGTTTGATTCGTTTAGTGCTTATTGAGCTTTAAACAAATAAGTCTTAACGAGCTATGTTCGTGAACATATTTAGTAAATTTTTTTACACAATCAAACAAGTACGTTCATGAACAAACCTAATGAGAATTCTTGAGCTATCAAATGAGTAAGATCATGAATATATACATAACTAGTATTTTCGAGCTACCAAATGAGCTCGTTCATGAACAAACGATATATGATTTTATCTTATATTTGTTGATGAACATCGTACACAAACAATCTAGCAAACATTGACAAATGTGAAATGTCTCTTATTCATGAACAAATTCATTCTATTGAAGGTATAAAATAAAATGAAATTAAATTTATAATAAAAGTTGTTGTCTATTTAAAATGAAAATATGATTAATCTTGTTGCGTGTTAGAAAATACGCGGCGGTAGAGTTTATGAATTTGCGTCCGAGCGTTGCACGTAAGTTTAACACACAAACAGGAAACGAGAGTGAACACCGAGGGTTTTTACGTGGAAAACCCAAAAATGGGAAAAAACCACGGGGCCTCGCCCAGTTGCAAATTTCCACTAGTATTTTCGTAGGTTACAAATGGAGGATTTCGTCCCACAAGTCGGGATTATCCAAATACAACTTGTTTTCTTCCACTAAATTCACAAAGTCCTGCGAATTCCTAGCGTTCCCTGAAAATCCGGCAGAGTTCCGGCGTCTTCAGGCGGCAGGAAGAGCTCCGGCGGCGGTGGTCGAGAAGGTGAGGAATCTCCTATTCCCCTTTCTCCTTCTCCTTCTCTTCTTCTGCGAATTCTTGGCGTTTCCTCCAAATCCGGCAGAGTTCCGGCGTCTTCAGGCGGCAGGAAAAACTCCGGCGGCGGTGGTCGAGGAGGTGAGGAATCTCCTATTCCCCTTTCTCCTTCTCCTTCTCTTCTTCTTCTCTCTCTTCACCCCCCCCCCCCTTTGGTGTAGAATGAGGGCTCTATTTATAGTTTTTCTGGAGTGGCACAGCCCGTAAATAGGGGTGAGATCAAGGGCGAATTGGGAGTGATCCGAATGGACGGCCGATATCGAATCCTTCGATCATGCACCGTTTGTTGTACATTTGAAGGCCTTAATGATTTCGGAATTTGATGATCTTGGGCTCGTTGGATTCGTCTCGTCGAGCCGTTCGATTCGAGTATAAGCTCGTCAAAATCGGAGACCGTTTGGTAACTCAAATTGCAGTTTGAACCTTCCAACAGCGCTTCGAACCTTTGATTCGGACTCATTTGGGGTCGGATTGGGTTGATCTTGGTGTCGTTGGGTTCGTATTTCCGAGACGCTCAGTTTGACTGTAAGCTCGCTGAAATCGGAGTTCATATGCTCCCGAAATTAGTTTTTGAAGTTTCCAATTAGGTTTTGCCTCGAGATTCGTGCTCAATCAAGATTATTTTGTGATGACGTATCAGTTGCCCCCTATTTTCGGACGTCGAAGCATTAGGGGTCTGAAAATATGTGTTTCGAAATTTTGTATCAGCTAGAACGCCAAAATTGCGTTCCGAATATCAACATCTCGCTCGAACTTCATCATAGAGGTCCCATTGAGTTCTAGAAGTATCAAAAACGAGTCCGGAACGTCGAAAAACGTGTCCGGGGACCCAAAAATGTCAAATTCGGACTTGTCGGGACGAAAAAACGGGCCCAAAAACGGATAGGACGGTCGTACCGGCCGGTCCGGCCAGCCGGCCGCCGCCGCCGCCGCCGCCGGCGGCGTGGAACAGAGGCCGCCGGCCACTCCCGCGCCGAACCGCGGACCGCGTGAGCGGTCCGCTCGCGCGGGCGCGCATGACTCGCGCGCGCGGGATGCCCCCGCGGTCCGCCTGGCCGTTCCGCGGCCTCCGCCTGACCGCTCCGCGGCAGCTGCCGCCGGCCGGTTGCTGCATGCCTGGCCGTGCCGCCGCCTGCCCAAAAATGGCCCCGATCCGCGTGAATCAGCCGCGGATTCATGCGCTGTTCGCGTTGTTTCGACGGCAGCGAGGCGCCGGTTTGATCCACCGCCTCAAGTGGGCTCCACCATCCGGAAAAACACCTTTTTTTGTTAAAAAATCCCAAAAAAATCCGAAAAAATTCAGGAAAATTTCTAAAAATAGAAAAAATTTTAAAATGATTGTAACTTCCCCTCATTCTCTCAAAAACCTATAAATAGGACTCCTAGGCCCTTAGGAAACTTGCACCTTCTCCTCTCTCTCCCTCTGGCTCTCTGGCATTGAGGCTACCGCTGTTTTTGCGCGTGGGAAATGTCCCTCGCTCGAATTAGCGCTCCCTCTCTGGTGCAGGAGTTACGGGATTTCTTCCTCTCCCTCTGGCTCTCTGACATTGAGGCTACCGCTGTTTTGCGCGTGGGAAATGTCCCTCGCTCGAATTAGCGCTCCCTCTCTGGTGCAGGAGTTACGGGATTTCTTCCTCCCCCTCCGGCTTATTTGCGGTTGAGGCTTCCGCTATTTGCGAGTTGGAATTCTTTCCTACTCGACTTAGTGCCCCTCCTCGCGCAGAAGCCTACGGGATCTCTTTTTCATCTGAGCGGAGGTTTGTTGGCGATGGACGATCGAGTTGAAGCCCGTTAGTAGTCAACGATCGAGTGTGGAGTCAAAGGGGAGAGTTCGAGAATGCGTTGCGAGAAGCCGATGACGCGTAGTAGTCTGCCGACGAGCAGAAGTCCGACGACAGGAAGAAGTCTGACTTCGGGTAGAAGACCGACGAAAATTCGTCGACGAGAAGGAGTCTGGCGACGAGTAGAACTCCGCTGACGAGCAGAAGTCCGACGACGAGCAGAAGTCGACTGACGAGCAGAAGTCCGACGACAAGGATAAGTACGACGTCGGGTAGGAGTCCGCTAACGAGCAGAAGTCCGACGATGCGTAGGAGTCTTCTGACGAGCAGAAGTCCGACGACAGGGAGAAGTACGACGTCAGGTAGGAGTCCGTTAACGAGCAAAAGTCCGACGATGCATAGGAGTCTTCTGACGAGCAGAAGTCTGACGACGGGGAGAAGTACGACGTCGGGTAGGAGTCCGCTAACGAGCAGAAGTCCGACGATGCATAGGAGTCTTCTGACGAGCAGAAGTCTGACGACGAGTAGAAGTCCGCTGACGAGCAGAAGTCCGATGTCGGGTAGAAATCCGCTGACGAGCATAAATCCGACGATAGGGAGAAGTACGACGTCGGGTAGGAGTCCGCTAACGAGCAGAAGTCCGACGATGCGTAGGAGTCTTCTGACGAGCAGAAGTCTGACGACGAGTAGAAGTCCGCTGACGAGCAGAAGTCCGATGTCGGGTAGAAACCCGCTGACGAGCAGAAATCCGACGATAGGGAGAAGTACGACGTCGGGTAGGAGTCCGCTAACGAGCAGAAGTACGACGATGCGTAGGAGTCTTCTGACGAGCAGAAGTCTGACGACGAGTAGAAGTCCGCTGACGAGCAGAAGTCCGACATCGGGTGGAATACCGACGAAAATTCATCGACGAGCAGAAGTCCGACGTCGGGTAGAAGTTCAACGTCGGGTAGAAGACCGACGAAGATTCGTCGACGAGCAGAAGTCTGACGACGAGTAGAAGTCCGCTGACGAGCAGAAGTCCGACGACGAGTAGGAGTCCGCTGACGAGCAGAAGTCCGATGTCGGGTAGAAGTTCAACGTCGGGTAGAAGACCGACGAAGATTCGTCGACGAGCAGAAGTCTGACGACGAGTAGAAGTCCGCTGACGAGCAGAAGTCCGACGACGAGCAGGAGTCCGCTGACGAGCAGAAGTCCGATGTCGGGTAGAAGTTCAACGTCGGGTAGAAGACCGACGAAGATTCGTCGACGAGCAGAAGTCTGACGACGAGTAGAAGTCTGCTGACGAGCAGAAGTCTGACGTCGGGTAGAAGTTCAACGTCGGGTAGAAGACCGACGAGAATTCATCGACGAGCAGGAGTCTGACGACGAGTAGAAGTCCGCTGTCGAGCAGAAGTCCAACGTCGAGTAGATATCCGCTGACGAGCAGAAGTCCGACGTCGGGTGGAATACCGACGAAAATTCATCGACGAGCAGAAGTCCGACGTCGGGTAGAAGTTCAACGTCGGGTAGAAGACCGACGAAGATTCGTCGACGAGCAGAAGTCTGACGACGAGTAGAAGTCTGCTGACGAGCAGAAGTCTGACGTCGGGTAGAAGTTCAACGTCGGGTAGAAGACCGACGAGAATTCATCGACGAGCAGGAGTCTGACGACGAGTAGAAGTCCGCTGTCGAGCAGAAGTCCAACGTCGAGTAGAGGTCCTATCCGAGGTTGTATGTCAGAACATTTGTTCGATGACATTAACCTGTATGGAAGAGATCGAGAGAATCCACCAAGGATGTAAGACCTATCCGAGGTTGTATGTCAGAGCCCTGCTCGATGACGTTAACCTGTGTGGAAGAGATCGAGAGAATCCACCAAGGATGTAAGACCTATCCGAGGTTGTATGTCAGAGCCCTGCTCGATGACGTTAACCTGTGTGGATGAGGCCAGGAGAATCCACCAAGGATGTAAGACATATCCGAGGTTGTATGTCGGAGCCCTGCTCGGCGACGTTAACCTGTGTGGATGAGGTCAGGATCAAATCCCCCTGGGATTGATCGTCCGGTGATTGAGATACAATATGGATTGTGTATTTCTCAAATCACGGAGAAAGAGTTTGAGAAGTTTTTTCTTATCCTTCATAAGAGGAAAAATCA
This sequence comes from Dendrobium huoshanense, assembly GCA_016618105.1. Lineage (NCBI taxonomy): Eukaryota > Viridiplantae > Streptophyta > Magnoliopsida > Asparagales > Orchidaceae > Dendrobium > Dendrobium huoshanense. The sequence goes on along the minus strand of CM028354.1, from coordinate 33,531,827 downwards.
TATAACAACATGAACATTCTATTACTGCATTACGTAAGATAGTACAATAGTTTCCTAGTACGACTTACAAATTACAAAGTACTCAACACACAAGATCTACGCACGGTGACAATACAACAACATTTAACTTGGGAGAAGATATTAGAGATATCAAAATGACACTCAACTCAACATAAAAACGACAACAAGACAAGCAATATTTGCTAATACAAATACACAAATTGTGTGATCATTCAATCTCTCCAACCATTTGAATATTATTCAATGGTTGTCTTTGTTGTTGACTTTGCCCCCCAGTCGGACCAACTTCATCTCGGATTGGTGTATTCTTGATGAATTGTCGGAGATATCCTTGTCGGATCAGTCTCTCAACTTCTTCCTTGAGTTGCCAACATGCTTCAGTAGTGTGCCCACGGCTACGGTGGAAGTGGCAATATTGCTCCTGGTTTCCGACGTTGGGCTTCAAAGGGTGTGGCCATTTCACGTTCTCCTGATCCCGGATGGCCATTAATACATTTGCTTGGGATGTATTGAGTGGGGTGTACTCCTTTTCTTGGCGAGGTCCTCGTCGTGGTGACGGAGACCTATGAGGTAGATTATTCTTCTCATGCTTTTTCTGGTGTGAGAAAGAATTATCCATCCCAGGTGCACCTTTGCGCTTCCCGCTGATTTGCTCAAACTGTTTCCTGTGAGCATTTATAGCTTCATCCGCAGAGATTTGTGCCTCCACGCGATGGATCAAGTCAGCGTACGAATGGACGGTGTCTCGCATAAGGGCCGAATAGAAGGGGCCATGACGAAGACCTCCAAGAAAGACCCCTCTGAGTAATTCAGGGTCTACTCCTGGAATTTGTCGTGCTTCAGTGGAAAATCATTGAAAATACTCCTTCAACGATTCTCCCTCATTTTGGCGAATCCCGGAAAGGTGGGAAGAATCCTTTGCAATTCTTCGATTGGCCACAAATTGTTCGACGAATACTTTGGCCAATTTGACAAAAGAGGGGATCGTTCCAGGTGGAAGCGAGTAGAACCACGTTCGGGCTTGTCCTTTAAGGGTGGCGGGAAAGACCTGGCAGAGGAGCGCATCTGATGCTCGTTGAATATGCATGATGGTTCTGTAGTAGTCGATATGCTCATATGGGTCGGTCGTCCCGTCATAGGACTCAACGTTTGGCACTTTGAATCCGACCGGAATGGGGTGCTGAAGAATGGCTTCAGTTAGAGGTGATGACTCCTGAAAATTCCTCTGTCGGAGAGCACGCCTCACCTCTCCTCGGGGGAACTCTTCCCATACCAATTTTTGCAGTTCGCGACGCAGGATATTGTGAGGGAATCCCGCGATGTGTGGTTGGGGAGAGCCTTCGGGGAGATCCGAAAAAATGCGAGGATGTGTTGAGCTCGCTGTATCGGCAAGTTCATCTTCCTGTTGTGATTGAGGATGTGGAGGAATATGAATTTCTTCTTGACGACGCTCGAATTGAATATCTTCAACCCTTGGTGGATCCCGAGGGGGAAGGATCTCCTCTAATGTCGGCTGTCGATCATCTCGTAGTAGTTGGAGGATCTCGTTTTGCGATTCTTCTATCTTCCGGATTCTTTCTTCTAAAGAATGTCCCAAAATCCCTTCTCCAGCAGCATTCTGCCCCCCAGGGTGAAAAGATGTTGACATTAGTCGTCTATGGTTAATAGACGGATTTCTGGACTGATGAGAGTTGGAGCGAGAAGCTCCAACTAAACGACTGCTGCGCCTATTCACCATCGTAGCAGTACTCGAAGTAGTGGGATTGTGTTTCCCACAGACGGCGCCAAACTGTTGCGTGTTAGAAAATACGCGGTGGTAGAGTTTATGAATTTGCGTCCGAGCGTTGCACGTAAGTTTAACACACAAACAGGAAACGAGAGTGAACACCGAGGGTTTTTACGTGGAAAACCCAAAAATGGGAAAAAACCACGGGGCCTCGCCCAGTTGCAAATTTCCACTAGTATTTTCGTAGGTTACAAATGGAGGATTTCGTCCCACAAGTCGGGATTATCCAAATACAACTTGTTTTCTTCCACTAAATTCACAAAGTCCTGCGAATTCCTAGCGTTCCCTGAAAATCCGGCAGAGTTCCGGCGTCTTCAGGCGGCAGGAAGAGCTCCGGCGGCGGTGGTCGAGAAGGTGAGGAATCTCCTATTCCCCTTTCTCCTTCTCCTTCTCTTCTTCTGCGAATTCTTGGCGTTTCCTCCAAATCCGGCAGAGTTCCGGCGTCTTCAGGCGGCAGGAAAAACTCCGGCGGCGGTGGTCGAGGAGGTGAGGAATCTCCTATTCCCCTTTCTCCTTCTCCTTCTCTTCTTCTTCTCTCTCTTCACCCCCCCCCTTTGGTGTAGAATGAGGGCTCTATTTATAGTTTTTCTGGAGTGGCACAGCCCTTAAATAGGCGTGAGATCAAGGGCGAATTGGGAGTGATCCGAATGGACGGCCGATATCGAATCCTTCGATCATGCACCGTTTGTTGTACATTTGAAGGCCTTAATGATTTCGGAATTTGATGATCTTGGGCTCGTTGGATTCGTCTCGTCGATCCGTTCGATTCGAGTATAAGCTCGTCAAAATCGGAGACCGTTTGGTAACTCAAATTGCGGTTTGAACCTTCCAACAGCGCTTCGAACCTTTGATTCGGACTCATTTGGGCTCGGATTGGGTTGATCTTGGTGTCGTTGGGTTCGTATTTCCGAGACGCTCAGTTTGACTGTAAGCTCGCTGAAATCGGAGTTCATATGCTCCTGAAATTAGTTTTTGAAGTTTCCAATTAGGTTTTGCCTCGAGATTCGTGCTCAATCAAGATTATTTTGTGATGACGTATCAAATCTATATGAATATATTTTTCGAGCTTATTCACGAGTTCTAAATCAAACACGAATAGAACTTTTATCAAGCTTCTTATCGAGTTTAATGTCGAGCTTGTTTGCGAGCTTCTAATGATGTTGTTCGTGAACATAAATGAATCGAGCATATTAATATTCAAGCTTGTTTATTTAAGGATCAAGTATTAGAAAAGTTGTACAAGTTTGTTCGTTCAGTTAGTTAAACGATCACAAACAAGCTTTAATCGAACTGAGCACCAAGTAGCTTATCGAACGTTTGGTTCGGTTGCAGCCCTATGCACGACCGACTTTGGTTGGATTTATTTATTATTTTTTGTAATTTTTTGTTTATAACACACCTGTTATTATTCCACTATCAAATCTCGCCGCTGCCACTTTCCTCATCTCTTGTGAATCCAGTGCTGCCGTGCGAGTCCTCTCTCTCTAGCTTTGCGTGTATATTTATAGGCTAAAAGCCTTTTAAAAATTAACTTTTTTGTGAGAATAAAAATCAAAATAATATTCTATTTTAAAACATTGTTTTTTGTTTCTTTTTTTTTTTTGTAATGCTATATTTTCTTTCGCAAACATCAGAGAAAAATTAAAAAGTTAAAAAAGATCTAATAGTTGAAAAGTTATGTGAATTTAAATAGTTCTAAGATTATTAATAAATCATATAATTTGAGTTTATTTAGCAAATTTTAATTTTCCATTGAATAATATACTTTTTAATTTATTTAATCTACTGCCTCTATTAATTGAACAATTATTACGTCCTCCGACCGGATGCAGAGGAGCATCCGGTCGTAGGCAAAAAAACTCGGTACTGCGGTGTACCGAGTTTTTTGAAAAACTCGGTACACCTCGGTACCGCCTTCTTTTTGCCTAGGACCGGATGTTTCTTGCATCCGGTCAACCGAACAAAATAAAAGCTCCTATTAATTTGTAGGATATGAGATGTTTATTTTTTTATAATTTATAAAGTTTTATTACTATTTAAATATCCAATTCTCTTTTAATAGAAAAGAATATAAATCTCATCAATTATAAGTTTTTCTTAATTATAAATTTATCTTTTTTATCATAACAAATCTTATAAAATAATTTTAAAATCCGTTAATGTCACTCTGAAGCTCAGATGAAAAAGGTCTAATGTATTCTAAAAATCTAAAATTTGTGTCGTCATAATAAAAAAATGTCGGCACCGTTGCAAAACGTCACAATCAGAGACATATGTGTTGCCCCTTATTTTCTCACTAACTTAAAGACATACATTAATCTTTTTTGTTTAAAAAAAAAACATATAAAAGAAAAAACTAAAGGACTTCCATAAGTCCATCTTTACCTAAATGTTTGGCCAAGATTCGAGCCAAGCGATAACTATCAAGCTTTTAGACCTTTCTTGCTTATCAAGTCTTAAGGTAGTGTTTATTTGACTTGACAAGGTCTAGGCTGCCTTAGTCTATTAGTTTGTTCAAAGATAATTAGTTAATTTGGGCTAAAGTTATTGATGCAAAGCTTATATTAAGGATACTAATACTTGTCTTGCCATAATATGTCACTTTAGCCTCATGCCTAAGCTTATAGATTCCTTTGGTAAATATGGAGAATTAACTCTCCCTTGCTTGACTATATTGGCCAAATGTTGACCTAAGTCTCATAGAATTACAATACTCCGAGGTCACACAAAACCTAGCTAAAAATATCAAATCATGCTCATATAAGCCTAGTCAGGACTAGACAAAGTTGGCCTAGAAGAGGATATTAATTATTCTGTATGGATGCTGAATGTCGTCCGAAGACCATTTATAAATGTTTCACGTCATCCATTCGCTCAGTACCGTAGCTCGGTACTGCTCGATACCGAGGCTCAGCCCCACTAACGTGGCACATTTTGGTTAGTCTCTGGACTACGTCCGGCCTCTCCGCACAAAATAATGCATTAGTTCAAATGTATAATTCTTTAAATTTAATTATAAATTTAAACTTAATGGATTAAATTAAAATAAGTACAAAATGAATTAATCCATTAAACTTTTAAGATGGTTAATCGCTAATCCAAACTTTTTTTTTTTTTTTCATTTTCAAAATCATGGTAACGTTGGAGCTAGCTTCCATCATTTCAGTCATTCAGAATTTTTTTTTTTTTCACTATTTGAGCCTCTTTATCTTGATCTATGTGCTCTTTTATTCCCTTTTAGGATTCAATTTTCATCATGAGACGTTTGATCATTTTACAAGAGTGTGGCTGAATCATGTTTGCATTCAGATGTGAAAATTGAATAATATAATTTGATGAAATGATTTAACTATGACAGTTAGGTTCAAATCAATTAATTAATGTAATATTAGGATAAGGTCCAAATCAATTTTGGTGCATTTATTTGGACGGCGACAAATTTGTTCTATCTTCGTGTCTCTTGTGACTCCCACTTCCGCTTCCCACTAGACGAACTTTGGGCAGCCAGGGAAGCCCGTGCTTGGTTGCTTAGTTTTTTTTAGGCTTCGTTTGAGACAATTTTTTTACCATTTTTTAAGGCTTCGTCTGGGACAAATTTCGACTATTACCTCTTCACTGTTTTCATTGAATTTTTATGCTAGAATGTTATTTTTGAAAGCAATAGGAAAGTCTTCCCAAACGAAGCCTAAACCAACTTTTTAGAATAAAAAAAAAAAGTCAAATAAATTAGACCAATTAATTTCTTCTAGAAGAGGTTATTTATTAGGGGCACAGCCCTCATTATTTTCTTCATGGAAGCTTCCAATAAATTTGAGTTTTTTTTTTGTCTTATTAGAAATCATAGAGGCCCAACAGAAGACCAATTAAGCTGATTTGTTAAGTGCTAATCAAGGGGGCTAATCACAGTTCATATGTAGTAGATTGAAGGTTTACTTAGAAATTAAGAAACATCTAAGAGCCAAAGTTAACAAAATCTAATTAGAGCAAATTAAAGAAGGGTTAATCAAGGTCTAGAAAATGGAAATTATGGGTGAGAATGAGGTTGACTTAAATACATAGATAGAGTAAATTAATGGATTCAACGAGATTCTTGTTGTCTCGTTGAAACGAAGATAATGATTGAGAATGGCTAGATCGATAAGATTAATTGTTAAAGTTTTATAGATATTACGTAGATTAGAGATTTAATTTAGATAAATAATTGCTAATTAAGTAAGATGCGTGATGGCAGTATAAGCCTTTGTGATCCAGAATGATTGGCTTTGCAATTGAGATATTGGCCGAGTCTGGTTAGGTGGTAACATCACACACTGAAAGGTCTTAAGCTTAAGCGTTTAGTAGCTTAAAAAAAAAAAAAAACTAAGGCAAATTTGTTGCATAAACTACATTTACTCTTCACCACTAATTAGCCAGGGAGGCACACCTATATGTGAGCATTAGCATTAGCATTAGCATGGTGAGCTCTAATTATATTGGGGTGCAATAGTTTTTACATAGTTTAATTATTTTATTTTATTGAACTTTTGAGAGATCATGTTACTTCCATAGGTCTTCATTAATCAAGTTATTCGGAAATGCAATTTCTCTCAACAAACATGATCATTTTAATATAAATTTAGGTCTATTTTCCTTATTTGTTGATAGCCTTTTGTCACAATTTCATTATATCCTCCAATTTTATTTATGTTTCTTCTTGAAACTATTCTTGTTGATGATTTACATTTTGGTATCATTTAACCCTATTGAAGTGGTCATATGTATTCATTGATTGAGGGACAACGCCGGTGATGATTACCATCTCACCACTTTTAAATTGTCATTATCAAATGTGAATTTGCTATCTAGTTTAGGCTTTGTTTCGGGTGGATTTCTTACTATTTTATAAAGTTGTTATAGAAAGCAACTTCTTATTATAAAATTGTCTGAAAGCAGTAGCCAAATGAACATTGTGGTTGCGGTTTGAAAAGCATGATAACGTAACGAGCTAGAAGAAAGAAAGCGCAGAGAAGATAGAAAGATAGAATTGATGTTGATTTCAGAGATACAGGACCCGTGAGCTATATATAGCCCAACAACTATAGAGATACAAAGACAAGAATCAAGAAATATATTGTAACCCAATAGCAAACAAATCTGACGTGTCCAGGTACATTAACATGCCCCCTCAAACAAAGCATCCTGAGAGCGGATGGTTAGTTAGTTTCGGAGATGAAGAAAACGTTCTTTGGAGAGGGGTTTAGTTAGGACGTCTGCAATCTGGTCTGCCGAGCTGATGTGTGAGATGTTGAGGTCGCTGGCTTTAATGTGGCTGTTGATGAAATGATAGTCTATTTCTATGTGCTTTGTCTGAGCATGAAAGACCAGATTATTTGCAATAGCGATGGCAAAGGTGTTTCCACAGTATATGATAGTTGGTCCATTTTGAGGGATGTTGAGTTCGGCGAGAAGCCTGCGGAGCCAAAGGACTTCGGAAGTGGCTGAAGAAATGGATCAATATTCAGCCTCTGTAGATGATTTTGCTACCGTTACTTGCTTCTTTGCAAACCAAGAGATGATGGTGGCTCCTAAAAATGTGCATAATCCTGAGATGGACATTCTGTTTGTATTGTCTGAGGTCCAGACGGCGTCCGCGAAGGCACGAAGTTGCAGGTAGCCATGTTTGATTGGAATGCCGAGGTGAGTTGTGCCTTGTATATACCGAAGCAACCTTTTGAGAACTTGGAAGTCATCGATCGTAGGTTGATGCATGTGTTGACAGATGTAGTTAGTAGCGAATGAAATGTCGGGTCGAGTGATGGATAAGTATTGAAGTGAACCTGCTAGTTTTCTATATAGGCGCGGATCAGAGAATGGGGTCGTGTTGGAGTTCTTTGCTGAGCGTTTGATGGACATCGGAGTAATAGCGGGTTTGCTGTTTGTAAATCCGGCTGGGTGGAGAATTTACTGAGCATAATGTTGTTGATGTAGGAAGTATCAGCTCGGTGTGCTTGAAACTTGTATTCCTAAAAAAAGAGAGACATCTCCTAGTTGTTTGAGGCTAAAGTTAGAGTGTAGCTGATGTAAAAGAGCTTCAATTGGGGGCCTGTTGTTGCCCGTGACAAGGTTGTCGTCAACATAAATCAAAACAAATAACTGAATATTGTCTTTTGTGTAAATAAGCATAGAGATCAGCTTTGTTGAAGCTGAAACCAAATGTTTGCAAGAATGTGGTAATTTTGTTAAACCATTATCGCGGGGATTGTTTGTGTCCATATATGGATTTGTGAAGCTTACACACATGTTCAGGGTATTGAGGATCGATAAAGCCGGGTGGTTGTCGCATGTAGACATCCTCTTAAAGATCTCCGTGCAGGAAGGCATTCAAAACGTTGAGCTGGAGAATAGGCCAGTTCTTGTGGAGAGCTAGCGTGATCATGACACGAATTGTTGTCATTTTTGCCACCGAACTAAAATTGTCTGTGTAATTGACTCCAAAATCTTGAGTGCAACCTTGTGCCACGAGACAAGCCTTGTACGGGGCTATGCTTCCGTTGGGATTTCTTTTAATTTTGAATGTCCACTTGCACCCAAGATTAGATTTGGTGGGATGAAGGAGAACAAGAGACTAAGTGGCTTGTTTCTGAAGTGTCGTGTATTCAGTGGACATGGCGGATCGCCAGTGTTCGTGTTTTTTGGCTTGAGCAAAAGAGGTAGGAGTAGAGTCGGGTTTATACACATGTTTATACACAGCTGCTAGATCAAGGATCTTTCTTGGTTTGGAGATGTCGGACATGAACCGTGTCAGCATTTGATGTAACCAAGAAGGAGGAGGTTAGGAACACCTGGAAGTAGAGGCTGGTGATGTGTCAGAGACAGTGGGTGACGGGATCAGTCTGGGAGCAGATGTGGTGTTATTAGTGCTGGGCTGGTTGTTGTGAGAAATTTGAACAGATTTGTTTGAGGTAGCTGAGGCAGGAATGAGGAGAAGTGGTGAATATGTTGAGTCAGGTGTAGGTGGTTGTTTAATTTGGCTGCGGCTCTTGAAGGGAAATATGTTTTCGTGGAAAGTGACATGGTGAGAGATATGCACACGATTGGTCTGAAGATCGAGACATCTATAGCCTTTGTAACTTGTGGAGTAGCCTAAAAAGACACATTCTTTATATCGTGAAGAGAGCTTGTATGGGGCATATGGCTTAAGCCAAGGGAAGCAAAGACATCCAAATATGCGAAGATGTGTGTAGGAGGGATGGTTTACGTGGAGTTTATAGTGAGGGCTATGAGGTGCGGTGACTTTAGTTGGTAAGCGATTGATTAGGTAGTGTTCTGTAGATAGAGATTCAGCCCAAAACGCATTAGGTAGGTCGGCGACGTGCAGAAGAGTTTTGGTGATTTCAAGCAAGTGCGGTGTTTCCTTTTAGACATTCTGTTTGTCTCGGGAGTGTGAGGACAACTAAGCTGATGATTTATGCCTTTTTCGAGAAGATAGTTGTTAAATTGGTTGCTGGTGAACTCGCCGCTGTCGTCGGAGCATTAAGTTTGAATGCTGCTGTGAAAGTTATTGTTGATGAGATTATGGAAAATTTTAAATTTAGATAAGGTTTCAGCTTTCGTAGTCATCAAATAAAGCCATGAATAATGCGTAAAGTCGTCTATGAATATAACATAGTATTTGTACCCATTGAGCGATGGGGTAGGGGCGGGGCCCCAAACATCCGAATGGATGATTTGAAAATGTTTGGTACACACAGAATTGCTAATAAAAAACGATAATCTATGACTTTTAGAAACTTTGCAAGAAATACAAATGTCGAAATTCTTGGAGAAATTGCAAAGTTCAGGGATGAAGGTGGCGAGGGAGGAGAGCGTTCTTGAGTTCGGGTGACCCATTCGATCATGCCAGAGAAGGTGTTTGTCACGCTGAGCTTGAAGAGCCGAAACTTTGTGTGCTAGAGTCGTTTTGAGCTGATATAATCCGTCATGTTTGTGACCACGAAGAAGTGATTGATTGTCATGAGTGTCCTTAATCACAAAACCATTAGCATCAAATAGAATCGAGATGTTGTTGTCAGTCGTTAGTTTAGAAATTGATAAAAGATTATGGGAAATAGAGGGAACATGTAGAATGTCACGAAGATGTAGCTTACGAGCCGAGTCCAGGAGAGGGAGAATTCCTTGTCCGGTGTTCTAGATAGGAATGTTGCTACCGTTAGCCACTGAAATCGAATCAAGGCCGCTGTAGGGAGCGACGTTGCTCATGTTGGAGGCGTCCAGCGTCAAATGTGTTGTGGCTCCAGAGTCAAGAATCCATTCGGTGGTAGACTGCATGGCTTGCAGTTGAGAAAATAATGCTCTAGAGGTTGTCGAAGAGGATGGTGCGTACTGAAGATTGCACCTATGCCAGCATTTCAGCACAATATGACCGGTCTTGTCACATATCTGGCATACAGGACGGGATTGAGGTGGGTGATTTCTTTTGAATTTGATTATCATTGTTGGGATTGGGATGAGAACTTTGATTGTGTTGTTGAGATCAGTTGAACCGTCCTCTGGTTGGTTTGTGCCGAACAGATAGAAGTGTCATGTTTTCCGATGGGAGTTTGATTTCTCTAGACTATTCATGTTGAATGTTTATTTCTTCACTGCAAAGCAACGAGTAAAGGATGTCCAGAGAAATGGGGTTCAAGGATGTTCGAATGACAGTCTTGAAGGAATTGTAGCTTGACGGAAGACCATTCAAGATGTATAGAATTATGTCTTCGGTGTCCATTGTTGATCCCGCGGCTGTTATGTTGTCGATGAGGGTTCTTGATTTGAGCTAGATACTGTTGCATGGAGCGATTTTTCATCTGAACTTGGTGAAGTTCGTTCTTGAGTTGGATCACTCGAGAACGGTTTGTGGGTTACAGTCGAGTTTTGAGAGTTGTCCAGATCTCGTGTGCGGCAGTTAGCGTGATGATGTAGGGAATCACCGAGGTAGAGATGGTGGAAAGAATCAAGGAGATGAGATTTCAGTCAATGAGTTTCCAGAGTTTGTGATCGGTGGCGAACGAGGTGAGAGGGCAGGTAGTGATACCTGTGAGATGGCCGCTAAATCCATTTGTGGCGAAATGCTGGTACATTTGAAGTCGCCATATGGAGTAGTTCTCGTTGGTGAGGGTAGTGGGGACAAGGTTCTTGAGATTGGAGATAAGCAACTTGAGAGGGGTGTGGGAATGACGAACTCTTCGAGCGAAGCCGAGATGATAACATAACGAGCTAGAAGAAAGAAAGCGCGGAGAATACAAAAAGATAGAATTGATGTTGATTTCAGAGATACAGGACCCGTGAGCTATATATAGCCCAACAACTATAGAGATACAAAGACAAGAATCAAGAAATATATTGTGACCCGTTAAGAAACTAATCTGACGTGTCCAGATACATTAACAAAGAAAAGCAATAAGAAAATTGTCCCAAATGGAGCCTTAGGCTAAACTCAAGCATGTTAATCAAGTTCACCCGTGGAGAGAATCGTTAGGCGCTTACTATTTAATGCGGGACTTGATTTAGTATATTTATTGTTTATAAGTATGAAAAAATTATTCTAGTGTAACATTAGATAAATATTCAAATATAACCTAAGAAATTTATAAATATAGCCCAATTTACCTTATTTTTTAAAAATTTAACTATATAAACACTAAAAATGTTTAAAGCCCTAATTAAGAGTTATCTTTCAACCCCCACCCTTCATTTACGAGGACAATTCAAGTTTCTTCAATAATCATCTAGCTTTAGGTCATTATATTAACCGTCATTGTTATAGATTAGAGCATTCCAAATGACTTCTTACCGCTTATTGACTATAGGCTACTCATTCTATTTTTTAAAAAGACTAGCATTATTGTCTCGTCTTACTTATTGACACTAAGGCTTTGTTTGGGATGATTTTCTTATTGTTTCTTAAAGCAAATTTCTAGTACAATTTTTTGTTCTAACTTTTTGTACTTGAAAATTACTTTAAGAAGCAGTAAGAAAGCCGTCTCAGATGAATCCTAAATCATTTATATGATCTCTCTTAATTTAGGCTTTGTTTGGGACGGTTTTTTTATTGCTTTCCAAAATGGAGTTTTAGTACAAAAATAAAAATTTGTGTACTAAAACTCCTTTTTAGAAAGCAGTAAAAAAGTCGTCCCAAACGAAGCCTTAGAATTAATTTTTATCCTCATTGTTATCATTAGCCCATATATTATACATTATTGAATCCACTCCCTCTTTAAGAAGAATAATACTTATAATTATCTCCAATTATTTGTTAACTTACTTAATATAATAATAATAATAATAATAATAATGGAGACAATTCACGCTAATTGTTAGAGCCTTTGTTTACAACGGTGACCAAAGAAGCTTTAGTAATTAGCTCACCGGTTAGTAACCCGACTCCCAACCGATGAATCAGCGATAGAGAACCCCCTTCTTTTTAAGAACGCGACAACGACTCCTGCTCTTCTCCCACTCCACAATCGGACCAAATGGACCACCATCCTCCGCTGCCCACATCTCCCACCTCATGGCCTTCCTTCTCCTCACAGCCGCTTGCCTCCGGCGACGATTCCCACTCTGCAGAAGAACTCCGTCAAGCCCTCCTCCGCACCACACTCGAGCTCGAATCCACCCGCTTCATAGCCCATGAAGAGCTCCGCCGCCTCGAAGCCCACGCTCACCACCTCTCCCATCTCCTCGACCTCGCCTCCCGCGAACGCGACGAGGCTCGTCTCCACGCCCACACCCTCCTCCTCCTCCTCGACCACCGCCACCGCCCTGCGCCGGCCTCGTCTTCCTCCGAGGACGAGAGTTCCCCTGCGGCTGCGGCTGCGGCGGTGGCAGAGGAGGAGATGGAAGCGGCAGCCAGGAAACGTGGATTACCGGAAAAGGGGCGACTTTTGGAGGCGGTGATGAGGGCTGGACCGCTGCTTCAGACACTGATGCTCGCCGGGCCGTTGCCGGAGTGGAGGCACCCCCCGCCGGCTATGCAGGGATTTGAAATTCCGCCGGTGGTTATGAACGCCGGTGGTCGGAGGAGCAGGAAAGGGTCGCCTGAGCTGGATTCGGAAAACAAGGTGTCCTTTTAAGTCGAAGAATTTCTACGGTATTATGAGAAGCTACGATTATGTTCAGAATTGGGTTTTTCTTAAGGATATTTGTATAAAACTCTGGTTTGCAAATATAATTAAATTTGCAATTAATACCAATTAGTATTTTTTTTTTTAGTTTATATTATATGATTAAACCTTCATTTAGGATGACTTATTTGTTGATTTTTAAATCACATTTTTATTATAAAATTTAAAACTTTATATTTTAGTAAGTAGTAAGAAAGTTGTCACAAATTAAATCTAAATTATTGAAAATAAAAGTTGAAATTTTATTTTCCTCCTCTAATTATAGATGATATTATTATAAATAAAAAAATTTAAACACCAATTTTATATGTATTTAATTTTTCTAGTTTAATAGCATTATTAATATTTATTATAAAATTAAATATTATTATTAAAGATTCATTAAAACTCATTATTATATTGAAATAAGAGAAAACTTAGTTGCTTTTTTTATCAAAGAGGAAAAAATTATTATTATTTTATGAAATTTTTTTACTTACATAATTTGCGCTTAAATTCTATAATAATAGAATGTAATATGTGTTAATGATTAGGGTGCTTTTTATAAAATGTTAATTAAAGCCTAATGTTTGATGGATGGGAAGAAATTTTTTGCATAAATTTGTTTATTACACCAACATATTAATTTTTATTGAATGTAAAATTTAAATTCTTTCCAACCCAACAATTTATTAGTCAGATCAATCAATTCAATTGACTTTGCATGCCTATCTGTAGTATAGGTCAATATAAGTCTAGAGTTAGTTATTACCTAAGGTTAAAAAATAAAAAAAATAATTAATTAATGGCATATTAATTACTTAGACAGAATTTATTAGGCTACTATACTTATAATAATCAACTTTGAACAATATACTAATAAATATAAAAAAATACGTTTGATTTTATTAGTAAAATAATTTATTAAATTTTCTTTACATATATACCGACAATAAATAAAATAAAATAAAATACAATTAATACTCTAAATGAATAATTAATAGCTTTCTTGCTAATCTTACTTTCCTCTTTGATTTATTTTAAATCAAGATATGACTTCGTTTGGTACTTACTGCTTCTTAGAGCAAAATTTTAGTATAAATATTAAAAAATTTGTATTTAAAAATTAGTTTAAGAAGCAGTAAGAAAGCAGTCCCAAATGAGGTCTTAGGCTCCATTTGAGATAACTTTCTTGCTATTAAGCTAAGATAAATATGCTAGTTAAAAAGCTAAGATAAATATAGTCTGATTGGTTGGCAGCTAATTCTCTTTGAGAGACTTTATTTAATTATATAAATAAAAAAGGCCTTATAATTCAAAAATAATTTTTATTTATAGAGGTTTTAAACTAAAGAAAAAATAATGTTTTGGTATAAATAATAATTTTATGCCTATGGATTTTTGTTTTATTTTTTATTTATTTATATGGCATTATATATAAAAAGACTTATTTATGTGGCATATATCCATATAAGAAGAGTTAAATATAATTATTTTGATTTTCATAAATTTTATTCCAATAATTTAGAATATATTGAATGATTGGGGTGACCTAATTGCAACATTATAAGTGCACATTGAGCATAAAAAAGTGATAAATCATGAAATATTTGTAATGATAAGTATGCCTTAAAATAATTTGAACATGTTTAGGCATGGCCCGTAATTGATCTGAATTTGATTCAGTTGACTAAAACTCGATTCGTTTTTAACCCAAATGACTTGAACCTGACTCGATAATTTGTTTAATTAAAAAATATTTTTAATAACTTATCAACTATAAATTTTAGGTTGATTGATTAAAAAAAATAAGAAGCACATTTTAACAAGCAAAATAATTTTAGAAAATAAAAAAAAAAAACAAATTACTTTTGGGTCAAATTCAGGTTTGTGGGCCAACCCGAATTAAACCTGTTAATTAAGGGTCGAAATTACAGACCAAAACTAAATCCATTTATTAATCAGGTTTACTTGAACCAAGATTTTTCGACTCACATCTCTGTCAAATTGATGACATCCTTATAAATATAAACATAATTAAGCGTAATTAACCCCCAATTAACTATTGTTGCAAACCATAATATCCACTAACTTTTTTTATCACAAATAATAATATTGTGCTTTGATATAATATGCTATTTTAGTTGAAGTAACATAATGAAGCTTTCATAGTAATTGTATGAACTATTACTAATTGTATGAACTATTAAAATGCTCTAAATCACTCATTTTTTAAAATTAAAATTTTAATAATAAATTTTTTTCAAAAAGTAAAATTATTGAAAAAACATTAAAAATAAATCTTTTGATCTATATTTGCATACCTTTTCCCCATGCAAATTAATATATTAGTGCATGTACCAACATTATTATGACAAGAATGGCTATTTTTATTTTTTAGAGTGAATAAAATAAAAAAAAAAGGCTATTTTGATGTGACATGCAATTATAATGACTCAAATAATGGTGTTTAGACTAGCTCTAACTAATCAATTTTATTTTTTCTCTAAAAAAAAATATTTTTACTCTATGGTTAGGTTAATTATTGTTCATGTCAAATCATATAAAAGCTAATGTGCTTTTCTTATTACTAATAAGTGAAGGCTATTGTGTCAAATCCTTACAAACTTTTGGTCACATGGTTTAGTTGTGGACCATTTTGGTCCAAACATATTGATAAAGAGAGTGAGAGACTATAAGTATTTAGAGTTTGGAATTATCTTTATACTAAATAATAAAATTTCATATGAATAAATTCTTAGACATTTAGTATTTTGCGGTGGATTTTCAACAAAACCAGATAAATTATTCGAATGAATAAAGAAAGAAAATTGAGGTGTCCGAAATAATCAATGCGTCTAATTTGTCTAAACTTGTGATAATTATAATTTTGCATGAAATTAAAATTATATCAAAAATTTATCTTTTTTTCTTTTAAAATTTTACTTTATTTCTTTCATTTTTATAAAAAATATTGCAATAATTCAATGAATGCTCAATTTATCAAACAAAGTCACAAAAAAGCTCAAGGTTTAACTTTTTTTAATGCTTAATCACTTTGCATTAAAATGTAATAAATTTAACAAAAAGTGTTCCTTCAAGATAGCTTTCTAATCCTCTCAATGTAGAAACTAATAATTAGTTAAAGAAATTTTCAGCAAAAGAGAGACTTTTCAATAAAAAAGAAAGGGTCCACAATGAAGATTAGTCTTACAAATGCATGTGCTTCTTCAAGAAGCTTTGCCAATTAAATAGGAAAGGGATATTTTTTCTCCTTATGTTGGTAGCATAGAAATTAAGCTTTGTAGCTTATAATATTACATCCTCTTGTATTTAGGAAAGAGCCTTATGCAATAGTCTTCATTCTTGAAGAAGTATATCATTATTCACTTTGACATTAGAATAAGTACTTTTATACATTAATTTTTTGAATTTTCATTCATTCATCTCATCAGCATTTTTTGAGACAACTTTCTTACTACTTTGTAAAGTTAATATAGAAAAAAGAAAATTTTAAAACTGCTGTAGAAAGTAGCTTCCTAGTATACATTTTTTTTAAAAGGAACAAAAAAGCTAATTTTAGGTCAAACATAAATTATAGTTGCAGTATAATAAGCAAAGCAGTACGCTTTTAATGTTTGGGGTGGCTTTCTTACTGCTTCCTAAAGCAGTTTTTTAGTACAAAAATTTTAATGTTAGTACTAAAAAGCCGCTTTAATAAGTAGAAAGCTATACAAAATGAAGCTTTAGTTTTAAAATGTTAAGCTTATTTATGAATTTTGAATTTTAACATTTCATGTATGCAAATGTATTGGTTTATGTATATCGATATATTTAATTCTCATTATAAAATTTTAATATAGAAGAGTTGATTAGCCTCAAACTAAAATTTTGGGGACCTATTGATCCAATTAACTCAGCCTAATCAATAGTCTCATTTGAGTATGACATGATCATATTTGAATGTACTTCTAAAGAAGACTTGTTCTTCAAATATTCGACCCAATTTGGACCTATTAAAATTATTAAATTATTTAGGCTTTGTTTGGAACGGTTTTTTTATTGTTTCTTAAAGCAGCTTTGGAGTGCAAAAATTTCAACTTTTATACTATAAAGCTATTTTATATGAACTAAAGGATTTGTTTATAAAATAATAGAACCCTCATTTTATGCTAACAACGGTAAAATATTTGCATATGCTAATTAATTAAGGCTTCATTTGGGATAGCTTTCTTGCTTTTTTTTTTCTTTTGTGATTGCAAACAAAGTTTCAGTTTGACCCCTATTTTTCAAAAAAATCGTAATAGAAAGCTGCTTTTCATAGTAGCTTTTAAAAAATTTATTTTAACCATAGCAATTTTATAACTATCTTTACAAAAAGATACAGATTCCCCAAATGATCATATAATATTTTGCATAAATTTTCATATATCTTACCTGCGGTTGTTGTTGGAGCTGGACAATTATTTGAAGCAAAGAAAATTAACCATAATCTACCAAAGTCTTAAGATTGGTGTACAAAAGGACCTTTTTGTATGATGTAATGACTTGAGAAGAGTAATATTTTCTTGGCTATCATTGTCATATGCGTGAGCAACTCACATGCTATTTCTTGTGATGATGATGAGGATTGATTTGATTTAATTATGATAAAATTAAATTATTCAATAATATTTATTTTTCTTCTATAAAATTTGATGAAGATGTCACTCGACCTTTTTTTATGATTTTTTGTTAAAGCTAATTTATGACTCAATCCACTTGACTATATTTAAGGGGAGGAACGAGTATTTTTTTTTTTTTTTTTTTTGAACGGGGGTATCTACTTACTGCCACCCTCATAGGAGATGTATGGCGGCGGCATAACTAATCCCTCGGCAGTGTTAAACTACAGAGGCTGCAAGCCGAGTAGAAGAAAGAGGAAACAGAAAACAGTAATTGTATTTCATTATTTCTCAAGTACAGCCATACAATGCTTTAAATAGGAAAATACAGGACCGGAGCAGAACCTCCTAGAAACAAGAAATGAGAGTGACGTGTCAATGACATTTCTTGTTTCTTGTTTAGTTAACATACCCCGTCAAACTGATGATAAGGATTTATCGATCAGTTTGTCTGTCAAATAAAAAAAGCTCAAAATTGATAAGGGTTTTGTAAAAATATCAGCTAATTGATCTACAGTAGAAATATGATGTACATAAATTGTTTTATTTCTAATGCATTCCCGAATAAAATGGCAATCAATGTCTATATGCTTTGTTCGGGCATGGTAGACCGGGTTGTTTGCCAACGCTATGGCAGACGTGTTATCACAATAAAGTGTTGTAGGAGCATCTTGAGAACAATCGAGTTCTTGAAGAAGACGGCGAAGCCACATTATTTCGGTAGTAGCCGAAGCAATAGCACGATATTCCGCTTCAGTAGAGGAACGTGCAACCGTGGATTGTTTATTTGCACTCCATGAGATCAATGTAGAGCCTAAAAACATGCAGTACCCGGAAGTAGACTTCCAATCTTGAACATCACCTGCCCAATCCGCATCGGCATAATCACGCAGAATGAGAGAAGAAGAAGAGTCGATATGTAATCCATAAGAGAGAGTTCCACGGATATAACGCAGAATGCATTTTAAATCAGTGAAATGTGATTCGGTAGGTTGATGCATATGTTGGCATGCTTTATTGACAGAATACGTGATGTCCGGGCGAGTAAGAGTGAGGTACTGAAGTGCATCTGCAATTTGACGATATAATTTTGGATTATTAAAAACTAAAGAAGTAAGTTGAGCTGAAACTTTTGATTGAATAGGGGTAGAAACTGGTTTGCTATTCAGCATTCCAGCCCGTTTCAAGATTGTTTCAACATAAGGTGCTTGATGGAGCAATAAGCCATCAGGAGTGTGAACGGTATTGATCCCGAGAAACTGATTGAGTGTGCCAAGACTGCGCATATGAAATCTTTGCTGTAACTGCCGGAGCAGATGAGCTATTACATTCAGGTTATTGTCTGTAAGTATAATATCGTCAACATACACTAGAAAATACATAACATGAGCATTGCGGCGATAAATAAGTAACGAAGAGTTAGAATGACTCGTGGTAAATCCTTGTTCATGCAGAAAACTGGTTAACATCTCAAACCACTGCCTATGAGCTTGTTTGAGTCCATAAAGAGCTTTATTCAGTTTAAAAATAAAAGTAGGTTGATTCGCATCAATAAATCTCGGTGGTTATTTCATATAAACGGTATCTTTGAAGTTACCATGGAGAAAAGCATTAGAAACATCTAATTGATGTAAATTCCAATTATTATGCAAGGCAAGGAGTAAAAGAACACGAACAGTAGCAATTTTCGCAACTGGGCTATACGTATCAGTGTAATTTAAACCAAACTCTTGATTGTTACCCAAGGCTACAAGCCTAGCTTTATACCGAGAGATAGTCCCATCAGCATTATATTTAGTTCGAAACAACCACTTGCATCCTAAGGGAATATCAGAATTAGTTGGGGAAACAAGCTCCCAAGTGCCTTGAGATTGTAAGGCTTGAAATTATTTGGACATAGCAGCCCGCCAATGCTCAGATTTAGATGCTTGAATATATGACGTAGGATCCGAATCAGTTATTTGATGAGTAAGATCGAAAACGGGTTTGGTTTAAGATTACCAGTACGGGATCGAGTAGTCATAGGATGAGGTGGACGGGCCGGAATAGAAGACGGTTGAATGGGTGGAGAGAGCGTTGCTGATCAGAACCGAAAACGTCAGGAGTAGAATGGAAATGAGTATTCTGTTTAGGCGCAGATATAGGAGCAGAGTGTAAGATCTCGTTCCCTTACTGTTCCTCTCTGAATTGGATTTTCCTCCCAGAATCGGCCAGGACGAAGTTGAGATCGTCCAGGCCGATCAGTGCATTGAAAACAGCTGATTTCTGGTGTGTTTTCTGGAAGGATTTCTGTACAGATCGTCCGGGACGATGTTGATATCGTCCAGGCCGATCTGTACTGTAGAAATTATCGGCCAGACAACAGCCTTGGGAACTGTCCAGGACGATCAGGATTTGATCTGATCGTCCCGGGACGATCTGGCGATCGGCCAGGCCGATCTGAGTAAGATATAAGGAAATGAGCTCGTTTTGAGGAGAGAGAAAATCAGATTTTTAATTTCAGATATTTTGAGGAGAGAGAAAGAGAAAGGGAAAAAGAGAAAAGCTTGGTTTCGGAGACCGCGGAGCGCTTTTCGTCCGACGCTGCTGTTGGAGAAAGTGTAGATCTCGTGGTAAGGACTCCGAACCCTGCTTCTGTTTTCGAAGATATTGTGTTTTGATCGAGTTGTGCACCGTTTTGTGTTTTCGTAGTCTACTTTTAGACGTGATTTTGATTTGACACAACTTTCACCGCGTAACTTTTAGTATGTTATAGATATGACTATTGTACACGATTTGACTGTATTCTACGAAGATTTTATCGATCGGAATTGATTCTACGCGATTTTAATTGAATAGAAAATTATCAGGACTTGATTTGATTTGGATTCTATAGATTGATAGGCTTATATTGACGTTGTGAACGTTCTATTGTAATTTGGAAGAATTTGGAATTTGTGTCTTTTTGCAGGATTTTGTGTAAATTTGACCGACTGCCGTTACTCTGCCCGATTTTCGTACGATTTCTGATTTTTCTGAAATTGATAGATTGAATCGATATGCATATGATTATTGATATGATTGCTTTAATATTGATTATTGATTGATTATTGATACTGGAACACGTATAACCTGGTTGAACATTAGTTGGAGATGATACCTGTATAGGATGGTGGGCCGACGGGCTTTCCTTTAAATCATAGATCATGGATCATGGATATAACGATGGGAGTCATAAGGAGATTATATGCCGACGGGCGGCCGACGGGCAATAGAGTGACGATTCTTTCTTTTCATAGAACAATTGTGCGGATATCTACAACAGCAATATGGATTCTACAACAGGAACATAGCCAGTAGATTGTACTTGTTCAGTATATAGTATTGAATTGCATGTTTACTGTATTGATTTATGGATTTATTGCTTTATCGATTTCTGCTTTATTGATTTGATCGGATTTACTGTATCGTACGGATTCTATTGATTTCATCGATTGACTACTGAGCATTGATATGGACATGAATAGATATAGATATTGCATTGATAGCATGGACCTAGACATCGTATAGATTCATTGTACTTATGCCTATAAATTTTATAGATTCGTCATCGCTACTGTTTCTGCACTGTATTGACTGCTTTATAGATTCGTTGTTCCGTATCGTTTTTCTCTACTGATTTTATTGATTTGACCGTATTGATTTGATTGGCGGATATTGATTGATTGAGTTGATTTATCGATTTGCCTGCCGCTGCATTGACTGGTTTTATTGACTATTGATTTCCGGATTGCATTGACTACTGATTTGATTTCCGCTGCATAGACTCATTGACCATTGACTGATTCGGATTGATAGATTGACATGCATATTGATAGCATCGCCGTGCTTTGATTTCAGTTATAGGTATTAGGTGACCTGCTGGGCTTTGTAAAGCTCATTATATGTGGTTGATATTTTCAGGTCAGGGCTCGGGAGCAGGAGATAGGAGTTGATTCAGATCGACAGATTTTGGTTCTTTTGATGATTCTTTTGTACTCAGGACAGGATAGTTTCTGTAATTGTATTGATAGTGTAGTTCCTGAGTATTGTACATGATGTTTTGAGATATGAATCGTCTGTTATATTGATGTTTAAATTTTATAGATGTTTGATAGATTGCTTAATGATGGTTTTAGATAACTCTGGTAAATTGTTGGAGTAATTGATTGACATTCTTTCCAAGTTTGATCTTGGGGTCGTTACACAGAGACATGCTTAGTTTTGGAAGAGGAATTAGTCAGGGGAACAAGTAACATAGGTGGAAGAATAGGATTGATATTATGAGGATGAGATAAACGTTGAGTGGGTTGTTTGAAAGGAAAGATATGTTCATTAAAAACAACGTGCCGAGAAATATACACACGATTAGTGGTAATATCCAAGCACCGATATCCTTTTTGCATTTGAGCATATCCAATAAAAACACAGGGTATAGATAGAGGAGATAATTTGGATTTGACGTACGGTTTTAACCACGGATAGCATAGACATCCAAACGTTCTGAGATGTAGGTAAGATGGATGATTGTTATAGAGTTTAAAGAAAGGAGTTTCTTGATGAAGAGTAGCTGTGGGAAGACGATTAATAAGATAAACCGCAATATGAAGAGCTTCAACCCAAAGATTTGACGGGGTGTTAGAATGAATAAGAAGACTTTGAACCGTTTCAAGAATATGACGATTTTTTCGCTCAGCTACACCATTTTGAGACGGTGTATAAGAGCAAGTGTACTGATGTGTAATGCCAAACCGAATGCAGTAGTTCCGAAAAATAGTGTTTAGATATTCCCCGCCACCATCGGTTCTTATAGTAGAAAATTAAATTGACATTGTATCAATTTATGAAAATTAATAAAAGTTTGAGCAACTTGAGATTTATGAACTAAGGAAAATATCCCACAATATTTAGAATTATCGTCAATAAAAGAAACAAAGTAACGATAACCTTGATAAGACGTAGTAGGGGCCGGACCCCATACATCAGAATGGAGAAGTTCAAAAGAAGTAGTAGTTGTAGTTTCGGAATGTAAAAATGACAATCGTTTACTTTTAGTTAAACAACAGGTATTGCACGAATTATGAGAAACAAAAGTACAAATTTCAGAATGCAAACGAGCTAAACGACTAATAGTAGATAAAGCAGGATTCCAAGGTGAATATGCCATAAATCTGGTATGGTTTGCACTGATAGTAACCCCAGATTTGACGAATTGAGATCAAAACTGATCTTGTAGATGCTGTTGTGACACGGTCCGTGAAGAAGCGGCTGTTTGTTTGTCGCATCCTGTATTTGATACCCAGTAGAGGAAAAAGTAACAATGCAATTGTTGTCAGGCTGATGCACAGAGAGAAGGTTAAACGCAAGATTTGGAACATGAAGTAATTTGTTGAGATAGAGATTACCTGATGGGTAGGCAGAATACCCCTACCTGTGTTGTGAACGGGTAGCTGATGCCCGTTGCCGATGACAACTTGAGATGAACCAGTATATGGTTCGGGAGCACTTAGCTGGGAGCCGTCCGAGGTAAGATGAACGGAGGCACCACTATCCAATACCCATTCAGATTGACAAGAAGGCTCAGGCGTGCTGAAGAGAGTTGTGTTGTTGGAGTTGTTGGTATATATCAGATCTGTGCGATACCATCAACGAATTGCAAAATGACCTGTTTTAGAACAAATTTGGCAAGTAATGTTCCGATATGATGACTTATTTGCTCGGCCATTGGTCGGGAAGGAGCGACGGCCACGATTACTGCGCTGATTGTTCGATCGACCTCGTCCGCGACCACGTGACGCGGTAAGAGCAAGATTGTTATCGGAGAGCTGAATTGCTTGAAGATCACGAGTTGCTTCTAGTAAAACAATATGTTCTTCACTACAGAGAAGACTGTACGGATCATCCAGCGAAATCGGTTGCAGGTTCGTGCGAATAGCCGTCTTGAATGCTTGATAGGAGGCGGGAAGGCCATTAAGCGTATAAAGAATGATATCCTCAGGATCTATGGTGCTGCCGCTCATTGTGATGGAATCAACTTTAGATTTCACTTCAAGAAGATACGGTTGCATAGTTTTTTCACCTTTGGTAAGATGATGCAGTTCATTCTTCAGTTGAATGACACGAGATCTGGTCGTGGATTGAAGCCGAAGGGAAAGGGTCAACCAGATTTCATGACAATGAGACAAGGAGAGAACGTAAGGAAGAATAGATTGAGAAATGATAGAGAACAAGGCAACAGCAAGATTTTGGTCAAGAAGTGACCAGATTTCGTGCGGAGACGAAGTATTTGCAGAAGAAGTCGGATCTAAAGATTCAGACATCGGAGGACATTGATTCGTGCCATCAAGAAAACCATGAAATCCATTGGCATAAAAAATTTCTCAACTTGCGACTTCCAGATAGAGAAGTTATCGGTATTCAAAGAATTTGGAACAAGATTTTTGATGTTGTTCATAAAAAATTTGAGCTGAGGCGGGATTTGAATCGGAGAACAAAGAGTTCCGAGATCAACATGAGTAGAAGAAGATGAAGATCCAGCCATAAGCACAGAAGCATAAAGAAAGAAGAGAATCAAGAGCAAGAGAGAAAAAAAATTCAGAGGAAAAAACGCTCTGGTACCTTGTTAAACTACAGAGGCTGCAAGCCGAGTAGAAGAAAGAGGAAACAGAAAATAGTAATTGTATTTCATTATTTCTCAAGTACAGCCATACAATGCTTTAAATAGGAAAATACATGACCGGAGCAGAACCTCCTAGAAACAAGAAATGAGAGTGACGTGTCAAAGATATTTCTTGTTTAGTTAACAGGCAGAACCTAGTGGAGCAAACCCACAGGTGTCGGGCCCACACTTTGCTACTCCCCTTAGAGGATGTGAGCTGCTTGAAAGGGGATTCAAATATGAGTTGGGGGTTACCAATCATGCTAGCTCACCAACCAAGCTAAGCCCGGTGGGTGAACGAATAAATCTTAACCCTTCATCTTCAAAACTTTTTCACCTCTCAACTCAAACCCTAAGGCCCTTTCTCTCCTAATTCCCTAACCCAATCAATCTAACATTAGCTCCAGAGTGGGCAAATGCCCAAAAAAAAAAAAAAAAAAACTAAAGAATACGATAATTTTTACGAGTTTGGCCCCTCAATTTATCATTTTGCCCAATTATTTAAAAAAAAAAACGCAACTTAACTCTCAACTTGAAATGAAATGACTAATCATTTAAAATAAAAACTCCCTAACTTTTCACACTATTACATAGTTTGATGATATAAACTTACTAATTTTATAGATTATTTTTCTCTAGAAACACTACTATTATTATTTAATAACTAAAATTTTGTCCACTATAAAATGGAGCTTGTCCCACCCCTGAATAAAATATTGTTTTAATAATTATGAGTATAAAAAGATAGTTTAATGATAATAAATTTATAATATTTATATATTTATATTTATGCATGTCTAAATTCCAACAATGATTGAGGATTTCACTCTACCTTGAGGATAGGGGTGTCAATTCGGGTCAACGGGTAGGGTTCAAGTCGAACTCGGAACTGACCCCGCACTATTCGGGTCAACCCGAACCAGACCCGTTTTTAAAAACGGGTCAGACCCGTTTTTAAAAACGGGTCAGACCCGTTTTTAAAAACGAATCAGGTTTCCGGACCCAAACCCGACCCGATTCGGTTCCGGGTCAACCTGACCCGACAAGAATGACCCTGGGTTGACCCAAAATTGCTAATTTTCGGGTCAATCTTGGATTTTCGGGTCAAAAACTGGTCAATTTCGGGTTGCTGGGTCAACCCGAACTTGACCCGATTTTTAAAACGGGTTGATTTATTGAACCCGAACCTGATTCGGTTTCGGGTTGACCCGAACCCGAATTTTTTCGGGCCGGGTTCAAATCTTGTCAAAAATTGACACCCCTACTTGAGGATTTCACACAATAAATACAAAGTAAATATAAAATTTTTCAAAATAAATGTATTTAGTTATTTACTGTACGCCCTCATAAATCCGAATGGCTCGAACTCCGCATGTAATAATCTCTCACTTGATCGTATGTTTGGGCAAATTATCACGTGCGGATACTGGACAGAAAGAATCATCCTAATTTCTCTCTATCTATAATAAAAGCGCAGTTACTATAGCAGCTACGATTTGACTGCATTTTTACCGTAGATAGAGAAAAATCCAAATGATTTTCTCTGTACAGTGCCCACACCTAATAATTTTTCATATGTTTGGAGTGATATGTTTGTGCATTTTTTAATGAGTGTTGAGCCAACATCATAAGAGGTAGATTATGATGCAGAGCATGCACAGATGCACACACTCAATGTTTTTTGGAAGTCTATATTTCAAGGTGCAGATATTGTTGGCTGCACAAAGTTTCAGAACCAGAGATATCCATGGCACAAAAATTTCTTAAGTAGCATAGGTAAAACTTCTGGAGAACTTCCCGTTGAATTCTCTACTTCAGACATACAAGAGAAAAACTGACGATTACAGAAGATAAAACTACATAAATCTGATAAAAAGAAGGTAAAAAAAGGAAAACATCTATGTTCTTCTCTCCTCAGAACTTGAGCTATCATCACTATCATCACACAGAGCTCTTGATTGAATTATAACCCGAGCTCCGGAAATAAGCCTGCAGGAATACACAACAGGCAAATTCTCTATCAAAAAACAGAGAAAGAGAGAGAGAGATTTATAACCAAATGACTAAATTAAGAACAAAGATGAAGGAGATTTTACTTAACTTTCTTCAATTTTGATTATCTTTTCATTATCTTCTTTAACAGAAGAAATATTAGTGATCCTCTTGCTTTCATCAATAGATGACTGGCTACAGTCAGGACCAGCTGAAGAGTTTCTTGGGCAATCTGACATGGCTGATTTCATTATCTCATTCCTCGATGGCTTGTTAGAAGAAATCTTAGTTGGTCGAGGAAGGCATTTCGAACGAGATGAATCGACAAGTCTTTCTTTTTCCCTTTTGGAATATGGTGATTTATTGCTCCTGTGTAATGTACAATGTCTTAGCATTGTTCTATAGGATTCAACCGTTAAGATTTTTTTTGCAAATGCAGAAGAACTTCGCTTTGTAATTAAGATCCCATGGCAAGGGAATATAAGCATTGAAAGGAGAAGAAATTTCTCAGCCTCATGACCAAGCAATATTATTTTGAAGTTGAAAAATAAATTAAAAAACACTAAAATAATCAAAATGAAGATCTTAAATGACATATTTTTAGACAATTCAAGAAGTTTTTACAGTGTAAGGGAAGACAACATAGATGCAACAATGGAAGTATTAAAATTCTTGATAGAGTATCCTGAAATGAAAAATGGTGCAGTGTAACGTAACCAGTCTTCAAATTCCAGCTTAGTTCAAATTTGTTACCTGGTAGAAAGCTAAATTATGTATATATAAGCAAACATTTAAAGCCGGAATTACCTGTCAGCATTAAAGGAGGAGGACCTTTTGAGAGTGGGCAAACCTTCTCGCATATCTTCCTTATGCTTCTTAGTTTCAAGCAAGCTCCCACTAAAATACTCTTTATCTTCCATTCTTAATCCAATAAACCTTGGATTCTCGGACAAATAATCGAGCTCTCTAAGCATCACTGAGTTAGCTAATATTGGCGAGGGAAATTTCATATGAGAGAACTTTGGCTTGTAGGTAGGAACAAGACCAAAGCTATGGTGATCCTTCACAGAGATAGAACCACATGTGATAAGCTGAATAAGCACATTAGTTGCCTTCAATCTTGGCACTGTGGGCAAAAGAATCTCCTCCTCCTCAAGTATTCGAAAGCTGTTTATCTTACTGGCATCTGCTCTAATTAAAGACTCCAATGTCTCCATCTTTCTACCAGAGGAAGAAGCACTTGATGAGTTTAGTGGTGGAGAGATCTCATTCCTACATAATTCAGAGCCTTCCATAGACCCTGTGATCTGATTCGTCTTGCTTTGTTCATACTCAAATTCCATAGAGCTATCATCAGTAGAAACTCCCCTAGTGCAAGTATTATTTCGCACCGCACGAGTTCTTCTCCATCCATCATCAGTCTGGGTTGAAGCATCAGCAGCACTACTCGACTTGAACACCCTGTATTCAGCTAAGCTAGGGGGCACTGTCTTAGTGGAGATATTGCTAGGGGAACCCGGCAGATGCGCTAAAGGACATTGCTCATCTTCTAGTCTTCGAGGAGGAGAAGGCGGCGGCGGTGATGGTGATGGAGGTGATGGAGTTTTTGACTCCTTGAAGGCGGTTGGAGAGGACGAGGAGGAAGTCTCATTAGTTCTTGAAGAAGTGGGAGTTGGAGTTTCGGATTGAGAAATTTTTGAATTTTGTAGCTTTCCCATGCTTCCAACATGATGTGTCTTATCTAAACTCAATGCATCCAAATTCAAAAACACATAATTTTGTCAGAGTTACTAGGAAAAAACTACAGTGAAAAGTAGCTCCTTTTGCAAATAATCAAGGGGAATTACCAGAGGAGGGTTGATTGAAGAGCTCAGAACCCTTAAGCACAAACTCGGTGCCATTGGTAGGGAGGATCAAATCATCCTCGGAGAGATCATGCCACACAAATCCATTCTTATAACTCCTAAACAATTATTCAAATTAATTAATCATTTCAGTACCGAGAAGAGGAGAAATTTTGAAAGTGTAGAAATGTTACTCTGCTACCTCTTACAGGACCAGGAATACATGGCGGGCATTCCTTTTCCTCTTAGCACATTAAGCCGACTTATAACATCTACCATTGAAAAGAGAAGAAGACAAATTGCAAAATAAGGACACCACAAAACACAACGGTTTGCCTAAGAGCAAAAAAGCTCTATTTTGTATTACCTCTGAGGTAAAGACCATCGGGAGACGAAAGAGGAACTTCGATGAAATGAGGGTGTTCGAGATGTCGATTTCTGCAGAGATAATACACCACGGGGATCTTTCTCCCCTGTTTCTGCTGCTTTAGGGCTGGCGGTGGAGAGCTCGCTTGGCCTCCATTCTTTCTCATTCTACCTTCCATGTCTTCTTTGCTTAAACAAGGAAGAAGCTGAAGAAGATGAAGAAGGAACAAGAGGCATGGGCTAGCTAGCTCGTGAAGAGGAAGGCCGTTGTGGAGAAGAACAAGCAAGTGATGAAGAGGTGCAAAAGGGTTTTCTGGTGGCAGGATTAACTAAGTACGGCTGTGGTATGGATACCGGTAAGGTTGCTTTCTTTGGAGGTAGTAGGCAGCATTAATGGCTTCCACGGGTCACAATGGGAGCGGGGGTAGAGAGAGAGAGAGAGAGAGAGAGAGAGAGAGAGAGTAGCGGGATTTCGAAGAGAGGGCAGGAGGGAGAGAGAGGGCACGAGGGAGACAAAAGTTGCGAGAAAAAGTAAGAAACGATACACGAGAGAGAGAGAGAGAGAGAGAGAGAGAGAGAGAGAGAGAGAGAGCGGTCTTTGCAATAGAAAATTAGAAGAAACTGAAGCCCTTTTGTATCTGTTCATTCTTTTTCTTTTACCTTCCAACAGAGCTCACCCTTATGGAGAATTAGTATTTGACTTTTTATAATATGCGTGGAGAAGATAAAAAATAATAAAATTAAAAACGACTAAATAAAAAAAAACAAAAGTTAACGTTGAGTTTGGTTCATTTCAAATTATAATATAACGTTGGACCGTTTAAGTTGATTTAATAATTTGATTTCAATATGAGAAAAAAAATGATTTTATAAATCTCATAATAAGTACACTTAAAAAAATATATTTAATTTATTTTCTTAAGGAAATAATTTCAATTATTAATGTAGTCTTATTATATTCGCAGGCTTCTTATTGAAGTCTGTCAAAAAACAGAATTGATTCTATATATTAAACATCGCCTTCTTCACATACATAGTTCATCTATTCATCTCTAATGAGTTCCTTAGCACTGCATAGGTCCTATGATGCCTCTCTCAATATAGTAATTATTTTTGTGAAAAGACTGGATGAAGAACATTGTCAAGAGACCAATCAGAATGTGTCACGTCAGCGGTACCGAGCCACGGTACCGAAGCAGCACCAAGCTGTGGTATCGAGCACATGGGTGATGTGACACATTCTAATTTGTCACAGGAGGGCGTTCGACATCCGCACAAAATAATTAATCCTATCAACAAGTTTTGCATGTTGCTCGTGTTCTCTTGAAATGCCTCGAATCTCATCTAAACTTGCTCTCATCGCAAACGTCTCCTCATTTGCATGACATCATCCTGTAATACCTTTTCCAGCTAGCACTGTCTTTGAATAAAAAAAAGTACATATCTTTCTTCTGTCTCACTTTCTTCTTGCTTCTCTTCTCACATGCATCGTTCTTGATGTTTAAACATCTCAAAATACAAGAGAAAGCTAAGTAAATAATCCCAAGGGACACAACCCTTCAGAAAAAAATGAGAAAGAAAATAGTCTGGTCCTCCTTGCAGTGCTGCGGTGTTAGCAAACAGAAATATATTACATTTACTGTGTTCATTAGACGCTGTACTTTCTTGTAATTAGTTACTCTTCTTGTTATTCCCTACTCTATAAATACTTCACTGTAGTCCGGCATCACATATGGAAAAATACATTTTCTCTTTTACCTTCTCTGTTCTCTGTTGTCTTGCTCTTTCCTAACATGGTATCAGAGCACTGATTCCTTCCCTCCTCCCGTTCTTGCGACTTCTTCACCGTTAGGCTCCTTCTTGCCGCTCATGGCTAACTCATCCAATACCTCCTCCCCCAGCCTCTCCTCTGCGGAAGAAACACCACCGTCCAACCCACCTTCAATTCCGGCATCATTAAAATTCTTAATGAGCCACCTCAAAAGCGTTGTCGCTCAACCACTCAACGCCGACAATCACCCCTTATGGCGCTCACAGGTACTCAAACTATTCAAAGCTAACGGCTATCAAGGATTCTTGGACGGCACCTCCCCTCCGCCTTCCCAAACAACGACTGCCGATGGCACCACCGCTCCTAATCCCCATTATGAAGCCTGGCTCTTACAAGATCAGAATCTTGCTGCTGCCATGTACTCCATCATCTCACCCACAATTCTGCCATACGTTCTCTCCGCCGACCATTGTGCAGAAATCTGGGCCATTCTCGATAGACGTCTTCAATCGAGCACAAGATCAAGAATCATTCAACTCCGGCACGAACTCCACTATCTCACTATGAAAGACAAAACGATGTCCCAATACCTTCTTGACATCAAGGCCAAGGTTGACGCTCTTGCTGCCGCCGGCGCAACCATACCTATTGAAGAAGTCATCCACTACACCTTGGACGGCCTTCCCCAAACATATCAAGCTTTCAAAACAGCGATACGTACCAATCGTCAACCTCTCGATCTTGACGAACTCTATACTCTCCTCTGCAGCGAGGAGCTCAATCTTGCTCACGAAGCCACCCGGGAGCTTCAATCCCTTCAACTCGCTGGGAACACTACGGCGCTCGCAGCCACTCGCGGTCGCAGTCGTGGCCGATCCTCCAATCGCGGACGAAATTCCTTCAATACCAGATCCAACCCGAGCAACAACCGCGACTCAAGAACCGCAAGATCAGCCATAACTTGCCAAATTTGCGGCAAGACTGGTCACTCCGCAGTCAAATGTTGGCATCGACACGACGACAACTACAATTCCGAACAGCCTACCGCTGCCTTATTCACCTCCCCGGCGACAAATTCCTCCACCGAATGGTTTCTTGATAGCGGGGCGTCCTCGCATCTCACCTCCAACCCGAACAATCTTCAAACATCTCAACCGTACAGAGGCAACACTCAAGTCACTCTCGGTAACGGTCACCAAATTCCCATTCAAAACATTGGTAATGGCCTCCTCCCTACCCCGCAAGGTAGCCTTCGACTCACTCACCTAAATCTGGTTCCAAACTTATCCTTTAATCTGATTTCTGTTTACAAACTCACACATGACAATGATTGCCTTATTACCTTCTCCTCTCATGGTTATGAACTCAAGGATCGGAAGACCCGCCGAACTCTTCTCAAGGGTCCGTCTATTAACGGTCTCTATCCAATTCGAGCCCTGCACCATTCCGCCAACAACACCTCACAACTGACTCTCGTCTCTATTCAGTCCGTCCCTGACCTATGGCATCGCCGTCTTGGACATCCGTCAACCGCCACGCTCTCTCATCTTGCAAATCAAGATCCGAACATCTGTATTTCTTCTTTTAAATTTCTTTGCAATTCATGTAAAATGGCCAAGAGCCATCGCTTACCATTCAATAAATCTCAGTCCATTAGCTCGGCTCCATTTCATATAATTCATTCGGACGTCTGGGGACCCTCCCCATTCATCTCTAACAATGGCTATAAATACTACGTCAGCTTTATAGATGATCACTCCAAATTCACCTGGGTGTATCCGCTAAAACAAAAATCTGAAGTATTTGCCAAATTCTTAGAATTTCAACACATGATCTCTCGCCAATTTCAAGCTCATATCAAAATTTTTCGCACCGACGGCGGAGGCGAATACATTAATAAATATTTCCAAACTCATCTAACAAATCAAGGCATCATTCACCAATTTACATGCCCGTACTCCCCACCGCAGAACGGCGTCGCCGAAAGAAAACATCGGCACATCGCCGAAACCGTTCGCACTCTCATGTTCACTGCCTCCATCCCTAATCACCTATGGGTCGACACTCTTCTCACCGCCGTCTACCTCCTTAATCGTCTACCATCTCCTAATACTCACAATAAATCTCCTTACACAATTCTCTACAAAGCCAATCCGAATTTAAGTCACCTCAAAGTTTTTGGATGTCTTTGCTATCCCTGGCTCAAACCGTATGCGGATCACAAACTCTCGCCCCTCTCTCAACCGTGTGTATTCATTGGGTACGCTCCCAACCAGAAAGGCTACAGATGCCTTGATATCAAGACTAACAAAATTTATGTGTCACCACATGTAGTCTTCAACGAAACCATTTTTCCCTTCTCCCAATCTACTGATTCCACTATCACCACTTCTCGTCAGAACCTCCACTTACCACCTCTTCTGCTCGTTCCCTCCTCCAGTTTACCCATCTCCACTCATCCTCAACCACACTTGCCTTCACACCACCTGGACAGTCCTCACACAACTCCTACGACTGCTTCTAGCAATTCGCAAACAACACAACATTCCTCTTCACCTGCCTCTCAGCACCCTACTTCCACAAATGCCCAGACTATCACCCATCAACCTGTTCAACTTGTCACTCATCCTATGCTAACCCGGTCCAAGACTGGGCACAATAAACCCAAAACCATCTTCAATCTATCTCACATAATTCATACCGAGCCAACTACCTATAATCAAGCCGTCAAAAGCGAACATTGGCGCGCCGCCATGTCTCAAGAATTTCAAGCACTTCAAATGCAGGGTACCTGGGATCTTGTACCATCAAATCCCAACCAAAATGTAGTCGGCTGCAAATGGACATACCGAACAAAACTCAACTCCGATGGCTCGATTGCTCGGTACAAGGCCCGACTCGTCGCCAAAGGATTTCATCAAGAACACGGGCTCGATTACACAGAAACCTTTAGCCCGGTCGCTAAAATACCAACCATTCGGGTTCTTATTCTCCTAGCCCTGCACTACAACTGGCCAATTCATCAGCTCGACGTCTCCAACGCCTTTCTACATGGCAAACTTTCGGACACCGTTTACATGCAACAACCTCAAGGATTTCAAGATGCTCTTCATCCCACCTACGTCTGCAAGCTCAATAAGGCGCTCTATGGCCTCAAACAATCTCCACGGGAATGGTATGCCACTCTCTCTACTCACCTTCAAGCTTTCGGATTTCTTATAAGCTCGGCTGACCCCTCACTTCTTACTTACAAATCGAAATCAACTCGGCTCTACATCCTCATCTACGTCGACGACATCCTTCTAACCGGAAACTCACCTACCGAAATTGACCGTCTTCTTACAAGCTTACACAAGCAATTCCAGATGCGGAATCTAGGTTCTCTTGCTCACTTCCTAGGAATCCAGACCGTTCACACCAAATATGGAATTCTGCTTCATCAGCAACAGTATGCCCATCGCATATTGGCTAAAGCCGGCATGCAGAACGCTAAGCCAGTAGCCAATCCTTCGTCGGGAAAATCCTCCATCAACAGCAACCCAACCAACGAATTTGTAAATCCTCATCTTTATTGTCAACTAATTGGATCGTTACAGTACCTCACTCTCACCCGACCAGACATACAATACGCTGTTCACCAACTCAGCCAAGCAATGCACAAGCCGCTCAACAGCAACTTCCATGCTCTAACACATCTACTCAGGTATATTCAAGGTACAACCGATCACGGTCTTCCTCTTTATCGCGATGAACTAACCTTGCAGGGATACTCGGACGCCGACTGGGCAAACAATATTCAAGACCGGAAATCAATTTCCGGATACTGCAACTTTCTAGGCAAATCGCTGATTTCCTGGCGCGTTAAGAAACAAGCAACAGTTGCTCGCTCCTCCACCGAAGCCGAGTATCGTGCATTGGCCGCTGAAGCTGCTGAAGTGCTGTGGCTTCGTCAACTACTTAAAGAACTTCACATTCCACAAATGGCTCCTACCACCGTATATTGCGACAATACCTCCGCTATTGCTCTATCCAACAACCCGATCTATCACTCTCGAACCAAACACATTGACGTCGACTGCCACTTCATTCGTGATAGCATCAAGTCCAAGCATCTCACCGTTCATCACATCTCCACCAACGATCAACTTGCCGATATCTTCACCAAGCCTCTACCCACACGGCGATTCAAACTTTTATGCAACAAACTGATCGTCGCTCCCCCTCCATCAGTTTGACGGGGGCTGTTAGCAAACAGAAATATATTACATTTACTGTGTTCATTAGACGCTGTACTTTCTTGTAATTAGTTACTCTTCTTGTTATTCCCTACTCTATAAATACTTCACTGTAGTCCGGCATCACATATGGAAAAATACATTTTCTCTTTTACCTTCTCTGTTCTCTGTTGTCTTGCTCTTTCCTAACATGCGGCGCCGAACGTGTAGCGCTGTTGCGTCAAATCCAAAGCGTTGGGGCGCCAAATCCAAAATATTGTGGCGATGTGCACTCTGTCGACCGGTTTTGGGGCGCTGAGGAACATAGCGTCTGATGCTCGGATACACATCATTGGACAACCCTATTGATTAATATAATCAGATTCCGCACATAACACCAAACATACAAGATCAATTCAATAAAAGTTTTTATTGTTTGCAAAATGGAAACAGAATCAATAAAAAATAGAAACGAACCGAATGATTCCGTTAGGATTTTTTTTTTTTTTTTTTTGTAAATTTAATAGTTTGTTAGATTTGATTCAATTATGATCATAATGAATTGAAACTAAATAGATTTGCACGTGCCCAAAACCAATGTGTTGCTGGCCTAATAAGAGAACGCTCATGTCAAGGCAAAGTTATCATGCATGTGCTGCCCGTTGGCATGCAATTAACTATAGTTTTCAACTATAAAGTTATTCCAATTCCTTGCTGCGATGTTGCTGTATTTGAACTCATTCAATTTTGTTTAGCAATACGTACACCTCTTAGTGTTTGTTTGTGGGAGATTTTTCTCCACTTTATGTATTTCAGATAATGATCATAATTTATGCTACTTTCTCATAGATTTTTAATTTCTTTTCAGAAATTTATGTAACGGAAAGCTGCTTTTTACAATCATAGTAACTAATGCTTCGTTTGGGACGGCTTTTTCATTGCTTTCCAAAACGGAGTTTTAGTACAAAAATAAAAAAATTTGTACTAAAACTCCGTTTTAGAAAGCAATAGAAAAGCCGTCCCAAACAAAGCCTAAATTTTCATTTGGGACATCTTTTTTACTACTTTATAAAGCAATTTTTTTAGTACGCAAATTTATTGAATTATTGAATTGAATTAAACACTGCCGTTGCCAGGTCTCAAGTCCTGGATGAGAAAAGTGGAGGGTTGCGTTAGGTAGTCGACAGCCAGCGTAAAACTTGTCGAACAATAATGATATTAATCCTTTAAGAAATTATGTTAATGCTAGGGCGTCCCCTGGAAGCGACGCGCTATATGGCCTAAATACAGTGACAAGTGTGCAAAGGCCGCTGCACTGACGTCCGGGTGCAGTGTTAAATAGGCAAGGGTTCCCACATCAAGGACGGATGTGGGCAAAGAAGCTAGTCCATGAAACTAAAATTAGGATAGGAACTTGAAATATAGGCTCCCTTACAGGAAAATTAATGGAATTAATAGATATTATGATTAATAGAAAGTTAAATATTTTGTGCATTCAGGAAACTAAATGGGTTGGAGATAAGGCTAAGGAAATTGATAGTTTAGGATTTAAACTTTGGTATTCGGGTAGGAGTCGTACTAGAAATGGTGTAGGTGTTATTATAGATAAGAGTTTAAATAATAATGTTATAAAAATTAATAGGATTTGAGATAAAATTATAGATTTAAAGATTGTTGTTGATGATAAGATTATTAATATTATAAGTGCTTATGCTCCTCAAATAGGTTTGGATATGAATTCTAAATTAATTTTTTGGAATGACTTAGAAGAATTAATACAAAATATACCTCTTGAAGAAAGATTTTTTTTGGAGGAGATTTAAATGGACATGTTGGTAGAGAGGTAGATGATTTTAAAAGCATTCATGGTAGCCATGAATTTAGAACGACGAATGAAGGTGGCAAGACCATATTGGATTTTGGTTTAGCTTATGATTTTTTAATTGCTAATACCTTATTTAAGAAAAGGAATTAGCATCTCATCACTTATAAAAATAAATATAATACAACCCAGATTGATTATTTTCTTATTAGAAAATTAAATCGTTTAGATTGCAAAGATTGTAAAGTTATTCCGAGTGAAAATTTATGTACCCAACATCGATTATTAGTTTTGGACTTTAAGATAAAGAGACATAAAATAAAAAATAAAGTAAAACAATTTTCTAGGATTAAATGGGGGCATTTAAAGAATATTAACAAAAATATTTTTGGAAATAAGATTTTATATCTTAAGGTTTTGTCTATGCATGAGGATGCTAATATTATGTGGGAAAAAGTTGCTAGTGATATTAAGAATATTGTAAAAGATGTCCTTGGAGTATCAAAGAGAAAAGCTCATAATAGTAAAAATAGTTGGTGGTGGAATCCTAATGTGCAAGAAAAAATTAAAAATAAGAAGCTTTGTTATAAAAATTGGTTTAATTTTAAAAATTTTAATAATTGGGAAATATATAAAGTGGCTCGTAAGGATGCTAAGAAAGCAATATGCGATGCAAAGGCATTAGCTTTTAGTGATTTATATAATATATTAGATACTAAAGAAGGAGAAAGATATATGTATAAGTTATCCAAACAAAGAGATAGGAGTAGTAAGAATTTAGTTCAAGTGAAGTGTATTAAAGATGAAGATCAAAAAATACTTTTCTTAGAAGATGATATTCAACAAAGATGGATGAGATATTTTGCTAAACTTTTTAATGAAGATTGTGAAAATAAGATTGACTATAGTGACCTTAGCACCCTAAATGAAAATAAAGATTTATGTTTTTATCGGCGTATTAATAAAACTGAAGTTAGAGAGGCTTTAAAGAAAATGAAGGGTGAAAAAGCTGTTGGACCTGATGATATTCCAATAGAGGTGTGGAAATGCTTAGGAGATGAAAGAATTTCATGACTTACAAAACTTTTTAATACTATTTTGAAGACTAAGAAGATGCCAGATGAGTGGAGAATGAATGTGTTAATTCCTATTTTTAATAATAAAGGTGATGCACAAGATTGTACGAATTATAGAGATATTAAGTTAATGTGTCATACTTTAAAACTGTGGGAGCGAGTTATGGAGAAAAGGTTGCAGTGTGATACTAATGTTTCTCAAAATCAATTTGGATTCATGCCGGGTAGGTCGACTATGGAAGCCATACATTTATTAAGAGGTTTGATGGAGAAATATAGAGAAAATAAGGAGGATCTACATATGATATTTATTGATTTAGAAAAAGAATATGATAAAGTTCCAAGAGAAGTGCTATGGAGAGTTCTTGAAAAGAAAGGAGTCAATAATGCTTATATTCAAATCATTAAAGATATGTATGCAGGAGCTATTACTTGTGTTCAAACACAAGGTGGATTGACCAAGTATTTCCCTATTTTAGTTGGGTTACATCAAGGATCAGCCTTAAGCCCATATCTTTTTGCTTTAGTCATGGATGTTCTCACTAGACATTTGCAAGTGGATGTACCTTGGTGTATGCTTTTTGCTGATGATATTCTTCTTGTTGATAAGACTAGAGAGAGAGTTGAAGGTAAACTTGAATTATGGAGGTCAACCTTAGAGTCTAAAGGTTTTCGCTTGAGTAGATCTAAAATGGAATATATGGAGTGTAATTTTAGTAGTAATAGACCTAGTGAGGGGATTGTGATTTTGGGCGATCAAGTCATTAATAAGAGTACACGTTTTAGATATCTTGGATCTATTGTTCAGAGTGATGGTGAAATAGATGGGGATATTATCAGCAGAATTCAAGTTGGATGGTTGAAGTGGATGAATGCATCGGGCTTGTTATGTGATAGAAATGTACCCCTCAAACTTAAGGGAAAATTCTATAAGATGGTAGTGAGGCCTGCAATGCTTTATGGTGCCGAATGTTGGCCTTTAAAAGAGAAGCATAATACTAAGTTAAGTGTGGCAGAGATGAGGATGCTCAGGTGGATGAGTGGCTTTACCCTTAGAGATAGGATACGAAATGAGCATATACGTGAAAAGGTTGGAGTAGCTCCAGTAGAAGATAAGATTAGAGAAAGTCGCCTTAGATAGTTTGGTCATATAAAACGGCGGCCTTGCGATGACCCGGTTAGGAGAGTAGATATTAGATTTGACTTATGTTAAGAAAGGTAGGGTTAGACCTAAAAAGACTTGGTTAGAAAATATTAGGAATGACCTTTCTTTATTAGATTTAAACGAGAATTCGACTTTTAATAGGACACAATGGGGAAAAAGGATTCATGTAGCCGACCCCACGTACTGGGATAAAGGCTTGATGTTGTTGTTGTTGTTGTTGTTGCAAATTTATTGAATTAGGAAATCACTAAAAAAGCTCTCCCAAATGAAACACAAATTATTTTTCCTCACGATAACTTTATAACCAACTTTATAAAAAGCTACAGCGATCCCAAATATAATCTTAACCATGCATCATATATGTTTCTCTCACCATTATTCCACAACTAGTCATGTGAGCCTCTATTTCCCTTTATATCTCTAATTATCCATCCAATCATGGCTCTGATTTCTTTTACCTTCGATGTTTTCCTTCTATTTATATCCATGTATGATTAATTGAAACCTTTTATTATTATAGTTTTTTTAGTTTATTCATAATATGTTGGGAAGTAAAATATACAATGAAACAAACAAAAAAAGCGAAAATGAACAATATAATCTAGCGTGTAAAAATCCGAAACCGAGTAAAAATCACGAAGCCACACCACACCAAAAAATTCACTATGAAAAATTGGGATAATCATTCATACCACTTTTCTAACATTCTCACCTCGTCTCTCTTCACTTCTTTCTTTGTTTTTCACCCAGAATAGACCAAAAATATGTTTTTCAATACACCAGAGGATATAACCTTTCAAATAATTAAGAAGAAGAGAGTAGAAAAATTGCTTAGCTCGAGTCGCAATACTGCAGTGTGAGTATGGAAAAAAAAAAAAGTCAGAGTCAAGGCCCCCGAATTTCAAGCAAGGAGAGCGTTGTTCCCCTGCAAATCCTGATAAGCTCGACCTACATAATTGAAGTTGAGTTAACATTATAATCCAATTGATCGACAAAATTAAATTCCACACAAAACAAATAATATGATGCATAACTTAAGACTTCGTTTGGATTGACTTTCTTACTGCTTTCTAAAACAGTTTTTTAGTACATACATTTCTTGAACTATAAATTTTTATTAAAAAGGTGTCGTCCAAAAAGAAGTCATAGTTATGCTTTTTCTATTCAATATATTGTCCATATTCATAGAGAAATATTGTATGATTTGTGAATAATTTTACCATATAATTTGATGCTTAAATTCAAACATCTTGAAATATACCATATCATATATAGCATAACTTCTTTCAGTCATAAATGGCCTTACTTTTTGTGAAATAAATTTTATTCATATGAATCATATTTTTCATTGATATAAAAAAAATTTATCATATTTGCTTCTAAAATATTTAGAAAAACTCTTTCTCATGATATTTGTAAAATACATACACATATGTGTAGTAGATATAAATGTCAGCAATAAAGATGTCATATCTCATAGTATCGAAGTTTTATAGCCTTCCAGACTTATATGCAGTGGAATAATATCTTAGTCATTTTTTTTTTTAAATGCACATTGATTTTTTTGGGCAAGGACAATAAAGATGTTGAGGATGGTTTCATTTGGTTTTTCATAATTATTGTACTTATTATTTCATATCTATTATTTATTTACTTATATGTAATGTCACAAAATTAAAAAAAAAAAATTGTCATTGCTAGTACTAGCTAGTTGAAGTTAAATAGATTTTAATGGGTCACAACTATTAATAACTAATGTCATGAATATTCACGGTGGTAGAGAAATATAAAGTTAAACGTCTTAATTTTGTACGAAGATCCATCACACATACAAATAAAAGAGATGGATGTTTTGTTCATAAGAGACACTAAGATTTTTATGTGGAAAACCCCGAAAAGAAAAAAGCAACGGGGTCTGCCCAAATTGAATGAATTCACTAATTTTGTAATTGATTACAAATGAGACCCTTCCTTGAGAGAAAGCCTTGGCTCGATGTAGCCAATATACATCATATATAGTGCATTACATGGTGAGAGTAGGAAGAATCAATGTTGATATATTCGCTTGGTCAACGAGATCATTGTCGGCAAGCAGTGGTGTAAAAATTTAACATGACCCGAAAACCCGACTTGAACACGGCACGGAAATTTTGGGTTCGGGTCAACTAGCACCCGATACGGGTCAAGTTCGGGTCCTGATTTTTAACCCGTTTCGAATTTCGGATTGGATTTGAGTTAACTCGGAAACCCAATTTTGACCCATAATCCAGCCAGTCGTGATTCAACGAACGAGAAAGCGCACTAAAGGGAGAAAGTTACCTTCACAGCGAGCGAACTCCCGTCATTGCTTCCAATTAAAATGTTGTAACTTCCGATCTAACTGGAAGGGAACATCGGTCAAGGAGCAAAGTCGAACATGTACAATTATTCAATCATCTTCTGTTATCCCGCATACTCGCGTTCGAGTGACACCTCCCATTTTCAAATTGCTGCATCCCCCTCACACTCAAAGGAGTTCTAAATGTAAATCAAAAGGATAGTATTTGGGTGATGATGGTCAAAAGGACCGTAGTTGGGTGATGGTTGTAAAAAAGACCATAGTTGATGGACGACGAAGGTCAGAAAGACTATTGTCGAGTGATGACGGTCGGGGAAACTATAATCTGGAGATGGAAGTTGAAGAGACCATTGTTGGCGAGTGACAGAGGTCGGAGAGACCATAGTCGACTGGCAACGATGGTCAAAAAGATCGTAGTCGGCGATGGTGATTAGGAGGAAATACATCTATAATTGGTGGTCACGCATGGCGTAAGTCCGACGAAAGTTGGTGACCAGGCGAAAGTTGGCAGAAGCCTTGCGAAAGTCGAGGGTTAGGTGTAAAACCCCTCCGAAACTGATTTTTTTTAGTGCTGTTAGTCCGGACGAACTGACTTTAGTCCCGAACGAACTGAGGAAAATTGTGAAGAATCTGTCAATTTCGTCTGGATGATCCTGCTTGATAAATATCCGATTTGAGATATTTTGGATCATTTTGAAGAGAGAGAAAAAGGCAGGAGAGAGAAAGAGAAGGAAAGAGAAAGAAGAAGCTTGGTTTTGAGGCTCGCGGAGCGCTTTTCGTCCGTCGTCACTGTTGGAAGATTTGTTTGTCTCGAAGTAAGGACTTCGAATCATATTTTTTATTTCGAAGATTTCGAGTTTTGATAATTTTGTGCTCAATTTTGTGTTTCCATTACTAAAAAATGCGCATAATTTTGTACTGACGAAAGTTTTACCGCACAACTTTTGATATGTTTCTGATATGATATTTCTACACGATTTGAGTATTTTCTGTAAAGTTTCTACCGGGTATTTTGAGTTATGTACAATTTTTATTGTATAGAAAATTATCAGGATGTTGGAAAATGTTGCTTCAGTACAAGTAAAGCTTTGAAACATTGTTTTATTCGATTTCTGATAATTTGGTAAATTTCTGAATTTGTGATTTCTGTGTACCGTTATGCCGCCGATTTCTCGTACGACTTCTGATTTTCTGAATTGATGATTTGAATGATTGAATATGCATATGAATGTGGATATATGATTGAATATATATTACTATTACTGAAAGGCAAGTGAAGACTGGTTGAACCATTGGTTGGAGATTGACTTGACCTGTACATGTTGGTGGGCCGATGGGCTTTCCTTTAAAAAGGGTTTGACGATATCCTCTATTGATCATAGATATAACGATTGGGAGTCATAAGGAGATTATTATGCCGACGGGCACAGAATGATGACTCTTATTGAGCCAACGCATATATTTATGAATTTCTACAACAGCACTATGAATTTCTACAACAGCACAATGGATTATCGACTTGAAAAATGTCTTAATAACTAGTGATTGTACTTGTTCAGTAAGACTATTATATTGAATTGCATGTGTACGGTATTGATCTATTGATCTCATTATGGATTTTATTGATATTGACTTGTATGAATTTCCTGATATGAATCGATCTATTGATTACTGGTTGATTTATTGATTATCCTACGCATGATTGATATCGACGAATTTATTATTAGCGAATGGATTTATTGATTTATTGATATTGATGGATTTATTGTATTGAATTGATTTATTACTGAATGAATTTACTAACGGATTTACGGGTTTATTGTTACTGTACGATTTCATTGATATTCGCATCGAGTCATTAAGCATTGATACTAATACTGATATGGATATCGATATTGTATTGACTTATTGATACTATGGACATGGATACTATTGATTCATTGATACTATCGCATCATTGATACACCGTATTGAACTGCTGCATGTGATTCATTGATCAATATGGAATAGGTTTTATTGTTTTAATTTGATTTCAACCGTTCTTGTGATGTATTGATTTGATCGTTTTATATGATTTCATACTAATTGATATTATTGACCATAGATGATTGATTATATTGATACGATGTTGATTTAATTGATATTATCGAGATGACGATTTTTCTCTATCGATTTGACTGATCGATTTAACTGAGATTCTTCCGAATATAGATATTTTTCTAATGTTTATGGATTCTTCCGAGATTTGACGTATGTACTGATTTATTGAATTTTATGGATTTCTTCCTACTGTTTATTGATTATTTTACCGATGATTATGGATTGTATTGATCATGCATTGATTACTGATTTTTCGTATATGCTGCATAGATTCACTGATCATGTGCAACTGACTGTTATGAATTTGATTGACTGACATGCATATTGTTTCAGTACCGTGCTTTGATTTCAGTTATAGGCTTTGGTGACCTGCTGGGCTTTTTGAAGCTCATTATATGTGGTTAACAATTTCAGGTCAGAGCAAGGGAGCAGAAAGTGATGGTTGATCGAGACTGTCGACAAATCTTTTCACTATGGATGCCTGGGGCGTCACATTAGGCGTAAATCTAACTTTAATTAGTTGTTAGGCAAAAGTATGGCGACAGTCGGTGGCAGAGGATAAATCCAGTGTTAGTTGATGGTCGTGCAAAACTATGATAATAATAGGTGGTTGAGCATAAGTCTGGTGATAGTTGGTGGCCCGCAAAAGTCCGGTGACAGTTAGTGGTCGGGCAAAGAGTTCGGTGACAGTTGGTGGCAGGGAAAAAGTCCGTCGAAAGTCCTGTGATAGCCATTTTGCTAAGTGGTGGTCGAGGAGGAGCAATGTGGCAAGAGGGATATCAAATTTTTCTTCCTCTCCTTTCATCTTTCATTCATCCTCTTCCTTGCTTGGTCCTTCTCTCAATGAAGAATGATGAGTTTATTTACAATTTTTTGAGAGTGACATGTCCAATAAATATTGAAAAGATTAAGGGCAAGTTAGAAGTATTTCTATTGGACGACTAATATTAACTCCCTTGATCAAGGACCATTTAACGAGATTTGAGCTTCTTACTAACATCAAAATTTGGTGCTCTTGTGCTTGTTGGATTCACCTCATTGAGCCTCTTGATTCGACTATAAGCATTCTACATGTAATATCAAGATCTGCTCCAGGATCGTCCAGGACGATCTGGGATCGTCCTGGGACGATCAGGTGAGAAACTGCTCCAGAATTTGCCCAGATTTGCTCCAGGTGATTTCCTGTAGGTATCTTCCAGGCCGATCTAGACTTCGGCCAGGCCGATTGGCACTGTTCACAAATATCGGCCGGATCATCGCCCTAGAACATCGGCCAGGACGATGTTGTTTGGTCTGATCGTCCAGGATGATCGAGACGATCGGCCA
Source organism: Dendrobium huoshanense (assembly GCA_016618105.1). NCBI lineage: Eukaryota > Viridiplantae > Streptophyta > Magnoliopsida > Asparagales > Orchidaceae > Dendrobium > Dendrobium huoshanense. The sequence goes on along the minus strand of CM028354.1, from coordinate 33,487,540 downwards.
GGCCGATCTGTGTATGATTTAAGGGATTCAGCTCATCTGAAGAGAGAGAAAATTTATATAAAAATATCTGATTTTCGGATCCGAGAAAAGAGAAAAAGAAGAAATTGGAAAAGTTGATTTTCGGACGACGCGGAGCCGTTTTCATTCGAAGAGACTGTTGAGGAAATTGCTGTGCACGAGGTAAGGCACATTCCACCTTTCTCAATTTTCAGAACCGTTGTGTTTGGCGGTATTATCTGTCCGGAATTAATTTTTGTTCGTGATTTTCGTCCGTATCTTTTGATTGGTTCAGTTTTTACCGCGTAAGTTTCTGTATATCGTTGACGTGCCGAGTGTGCACATTTTGGTTATTTTCTGAAGATTTTTGTCCGGGTATTTTTGATTCGACTGTGTTTTTAGTCGACTGAATTTTTTGTGAACTTGGAAATTTTCTGTGCAATAGAATAAATGTTCTGAAATGTTGATATCTATATTCTGTGCGAATTTGGTGAATTTTGATTTTCAGGAAAATTGTGTAAATTCTGTATACTGCCGTTGTGCTGCCCGATTTTTGGGTAATTTCTGATTTGTCCGAAATTCTTCTGATTTGATATGATATCTTTATATGCTATAAAAAGGGAGTTATAAGGGGCCTGGATCTTATGAGCTTCAGTTAGTGAAATGAAAATTCTGAAATGAGCTCACTATGCATTTTGATATCTGTTCTATTCCGGATCCGAGGAAAAATCTGTTTAGGTGCTATAAACACTATTTATGTATTATGGTGCTAAAAGCACATCTGTTCTGGTGCCATGAGCACAAAGGGAGGCATAAGGGGCTTGGATCCTATGAGATTCAGTCAGTGTCAGGGAATTTAGCTATTAATTAATTATCTGGATATCTGATCTGATATGATTCTGATACGATTTTGTTCTGTTCCGATATGATCTGTACGATTCTGATTCTGTTGATCTGATATGTCTGATCTGTTCTGTTTCTGATTTGATACAACTTCTGTTTCCGTACAGTTCTGTTTGATTTGATATCTGTCCAATTCCGTTCTGATTTCTGTACGGATTTGTCTGATGTGTTGGTTTTGTGATTATGAGGATTTTGATTGGAGGTTTGTTGCTTTGCTGAGCTGTTGAGCTCACCCTTGCTTTCTGGTGGTTTTCAAGTTCTGGGAAAGGGAAGAAAGTCCAGGATTAGTTCAGAGTCTGGTCAGTTTAGGTATTGTATTGTACCTTTTGATTTTTGTACAGTCATGGCTTTTTCTGTTCTGTCTTTCTTTCTGTCTAAAAGCCATGTACTGTATTTGTAGATGATTGTTTTGAGGAAAAGAAAAGATAGATGTTTTGTTCCGCTGCATTAGATGTTTTTAGTAGCTCTGTGTTTGTCTGTTTTATTTAAAATGTTTGGAAGATTCAGTTCCGAACCAAATTCCAAAGCTAGATCCTGGTTAGCTTCTCCGTCGCGGCCCGGTGCGAACGGGATCCGTCTCGTCTCGGGTCGGGTCGTGACACTACATTTGAAAGTCAATGATTGTCGAATTTATAGTTTGAACCTTTCAAATGAGTTTCGGGTCCTTGATTTGGACCCATTGGGACTCGAATTGATCGAATTTATTGTCGTTGGGTTCATCTTTTCGAGACTTTCAATTCGACTATAAGTTTGCCAAAATCATAGTTCAAATGGTTTCAAATTTATTTTTGAAACTTTTCCATTTAACTTTGCATCGAAATTCATGCTCGATGAAGATAATTTTTTGATGATATATCAGTTGGTTGTCGATCAGAAGTCCGGCGTCAGTCGGCAGTCGGGCAGTATTCTGACGTCCATTAGTGGCCGGGCAAAAATACAGCGTCAATCGACGATCGGGCGAAAATCCGGTTGTATATGATTTGGTCACACAAAACATCTGTCATTTAATGATATTGTTAGGAGAATAAATGTATTAGATTTTGACATTTTAAAAAAGTTAGAGATAAATCTAAAATAATTTGATTAGAAAGTAGAAAGTATTAAAAGTGATTTTTTTATTAAATTTAAATAAGAATTTTTTTTTTGGGACATTTAGGCCATTTAAGACAAACTCACACACACAACGCATACACATAGACTCGAACCCAGAACCTCTTAGTTGGAAGCCTAAGCTCTCAACCAATAGGCCAAGGAGAGTTGTGTTTAAATAAGAATTTGATTCTTCATAGTACATAATAATAATAATAATAATAATAATAATAATAATAATAATAATAATAATAATAATAATGTTGCGGGCTAGAAATTACGCGGCGATAGAGATTTGATCCTACGTCTTAGCGTTGTACGTATAACTAGCACACACAGAGAACACAAATAATTTTTTACGTGGAAAACCCTTGAAAGGGAAAAAACCACGAGGCCTAGCCCAGTTGAAAATGGTTCTACTAGATTTTGAGCTGGTTACAAAGGACTGAATCACCTCCAGGGGTGAACAGATTACAATCAATTACTTAAAAAAGACGTCGAGTCTTTGACAGTACGTAGGGACTGGATGTCGGGCCCTGAACGAGACGTCGGGTCTTTGGCAGGAAGTAGAGACTGAGTGTCGGGCCATGAACGAGATGTCGGGTCTTTGGCAGGAAGTAGAGACTGAGTGTCGGGCCTTGAACAAGACATCGGGTCTTTGGCAGTACGTAGGGACTGAACGTCGGGCCTTAAGGTGGTGGTCCGGCGAGGTTCCTGCGGTGGTCCGACGAGGTTCCTACGGTGGTCCGGTGGTGGTCCGACGAGGTTCCTGCAGTGGTCCGGCGGTGGTCCGGCGAGATTCTGCGGTGGTCCGGCGGTGGTCCGGCGGCTGTCGAGGGGGAACTCCTTCCTTCTCTTCTCTTCTTCTCTTTCTTGCTTGGATCCTCTCTTGTGAAGAATGAGGGCTCTATTTATAGATTTTCTGGAGTGGCATGGCCCGTAAATAGGCGTGAGATCAGGGGCGAATAGGGAGTGGTTAAATGGACGGTCGATATTGAATCCTATGGCTATGCACCGTTTGTTGGCCATTTGGAGGCCTTAATGATATCGGAATTTAGTGATCTTGGGTTCGTTGGATTCGTCTCGTCGAGCCGTTCGATTCAAGTATAAGCTCGTCAAAATCGAAGACCGTTTGATAACTCAAATTGCGGTTTGAACCTTCCAACAGCGCTTTGAACCCTTGATTCGGACTCATTTGGGCTCGGATTGAGTCGATCTTGGTGTCGTTGGGTTCGTATTTCCGAGACACTCAGTTTGACTGTAAGCTTGTTGAAATTGGAGTTCGGATGCTCCCGGATTTAATTTTTGAAGTCTCCAACTAGCTTTTGCCTCGAGATTCGTGCCTGATCAAGCTAATTTTGTGATGACGTATCAAATAATAATATAACCAACCTAACATAATGATATATATATATATATTTAAAAAAGTCTCAATGTTTTACTTCCTTGCTGGTACATCTCTTTCGAAAAAAGTGGACTGTAGAGGGCAAAAAGTCATGTACGGAACAATTTTCAATCTCCTCTCCCGAATCTCGATGCATCCATGTAGTTTCACCAGCAGTCCATCTCAACCGCTCGATCTCCAACAAAACGGCAAAGAAGAGAATAAGAAACTTTCGATTTCTTCTCACAGTTTTCTGTAGTTTTAATTATTCGAAATTGAATCAGTATCAACTTCATAAAAATTATATTATTCAAAATTTACTTTTAAAATAATATTTAATTTCAATGGTTTTATCTGTTCAATCATTTAAATTAGCTTTGATAGGCTGATAGCTCAGCCAAATATTTAGAAATTAATTGAATATTAAAAGAGAAAAATAAATTAAATAAAAATATTATTAATATTAATTTTTTATAATGCATTTTTTATATATTTTTATTGATGAAATTTAGTGTAAAGTTTTTTTTTTTTTTGTGACATTTAGGCCATTTAAGACAAACTCACACATACAACGCATACACATAGAATCGAACCCTGAACCTCTTGTTGGAAGTCTAAGCTCTCAACCAATAGGCCAAAGAGAGTAGTGTAGTGTAAAGTTTTAACTGTTAGGTGCGTATGGAATCTGCAAAAAAGCAAAAAGAGGAATAAAGCTATAGGAGGTGGTTCTTATAAAAATCTCTTTTGAGACGATGAACAGAAGAGGACAGTTTGTATTATTGAGAAGAGAGTTTTAACGCAGCTAAATATGGAAAAGAGAAGGGGCTTTATGAATAGTCCGCTGCACTCTGTCTGGCTTCAACTGCTTTTGTTGGTACTCTGACTTCGTATAAGGTAGGAAATATCACACAGTGAACGCAGAGCGTGTACAGAGAGTCCCTCCCTCCGAATTCAAATGGTTCACATTTTCTTTAATTGTACTATTGGTGTTTGGTTGTTAAAAAAGAAAAGCAAATAATATTTTAAACTTGTTTAAATGATTGTAAAATAAATATATAAAATTATTTTTTTTATTTGATTTTAAGTAAAAATGAACGTAAGATAAAGTAAAGAGGTAGTGATCGATAGCATCAGGTGGTGGCGGATGTGGTCGACAGTATGGCTGACGGTGGTCGTGGCGGGTGGCAGACGGTGACAGTCAGTTGCATAATGCCAAAAGTACGTAGTGGCTGATGGCAAGCTCCAGGTGGCGGATGGGCTATTGCGGTGGTGGGTGGTCGACGGTGTGGCTGATAGTGGTGGTGGAAGGCTGCAGGGTGTGATGGGTGACTACGGTGGTGGTTTGTGATGGGCGTCAATAAATTTAAATTTTACACATCATTAGAAATTCTTCAAACAAGTTAGAACTCTATTGTCTTACCCTACAATCACCGCCGGTGACCACCATCAACAATTTATGATGGTGGTCACCGGCGGTGATTGTATAATACCTATTATTAGATCATAATATATGATATCTTCATGAATACAAGAGAGCTCATATTATTAATGTAAATCCCAATAAGATTTGTTATATCAAAACAAACCAAATCTCAATAAAGTGAGAGATTATTACATACGGAATTCAGTCATAAGTTTTCATCAGGATGTGTATAAGAGAGAGAAAAAACCAATTTTTCTCATCTGATTGGAGTTCCAAAGACACATAATATTTTTTCCAATAAAGGAGACATTTGCTTGTAGCACACCATTCTCATAACATCATGAGAAGTATTTTCCATGATATTGTTGCACATACACAACAAAATAAAAAACAATATTATTGTTGTTGTATCGGATATACGTACATTGCTAAGATGCTTTATAATATCTTACTTTACTATCGAGTATATTCTCGCCGCGAGCAAGAATATACACGACAATTAATAGAGTAAGAGAATAAAATGTCTTAGTAATCTAGGTATATCCAACACACTAACAATTATATAGTATAATTGTATGAAATAAAAGATTTATGTATGTAGATTGGCGCATGTGATAATAAGAATGATGATTTGAATGTTATGGCTGATGATTAGAATCTACCAATGTGGCAGGTCGCAACTAAAAGAACTTTAGAGAGAGAGAGAAGCCCAAAGCAGAGATAAGGAAGAAGACGATACAGAGAATGAAATCTTCTAAAGTTTTTCATTGCTGCAGAATAGAGCTGATACATTCGTTTTATAGAACTATAAAGGAGACAGGTAGTTGCGATGTCAGGCCGCCGTTAGCTGTAGCAGGGTGTGCAGACGTCGCAGACGATCGTGTCGCCGGAGTAGCTGCAGGCGAACGTGTTGGGTGAGTTGTGCCTGCGGAACTGTCTAAGGTGTGCTAACATCCCCCTTCAAAGTGACGATCTGAGTTGCAGATGGTCAGTTTGCTGCGTAGAGTGGTGAATCTGTCACCAGTGAGCGGTTTGGTAAGAATGTCCGCCGGCTGATCGACGGAGCTGATGTGATTCAGCGAGATGGTTCGGCGAGTAATATGATCACTAATGAAGTGGTGATCAATTTCAATATGTTTTGTGCGTGCATGGAAAATGGGGTTATTTGCAAGGGCAATAGCCGAGACGTTGTCGCACATGATTTGAGTCGGGGCGAGCTGAGTTACCATGAAGTCGTTCAGGAGACGTCGTAGCCAGATTACGTCGGATGTCACGGCAGCAAGAGCGCGATATTCAGCTTCGGTCGACGACTTGGCCACTGTGGTCTGCTTCTTAACACTCCAAGATATTAGATTGGGGCCTAGGTAGGCACAGAAGCCAGAGATGGATTTACGATCCTCTGAATTGGATGCCCAGTCGGCGTCGGCATATGCTGTGAGGGTGAGAGCTCCCTTGGAGATTTGCATACCATAGGATTGTGTTCCTTTGAGGTATCGTATAAGACGCTTGAGGCGTTTGAAATCAGAGAGTGTTGGACTGTGCATATGTTGGCAGATTATGTTAGTTGCAAAGGCAATGTCCGGCCGTGTCACTGTGAGGTATTGCAGTGAGCCTGCTATCTGGCGATAGAAGGTAGGATTGTCATATGGCTGAGAATCAGTCGAGGACTTTGTTTCTTTGAGAGAAATTGGAGTGATTACTGGCTTGGAGGAATCCAATCCTGCAGAGTGAATTATGTCCCTGGCGTAATGAGCTTGATGTAGGAAGAGACCAGTGGCAGAGGTTTGTATTTGTATGCCTAAGAATAAATTTGTGTCGTCAAGTTGTTTGAGGGAGAAGGTCTGCCGGAGTTGAGTCAGAAGTTGCTGTAGAGTAAACTTGTTGTTGCCGGAGAGGAGAATGTCGTCGACGTAAATGAGCAAAAACAGCTGAATGCCATTTTTATTGTAGATGAGTAAGGAAGGATCGGCTTTGCTGAAATGGAACCCAAACGCCTGGAGAAAGGAGGTGAGTTTGTGAAACCACTGACGGGGAGCTTGTTTGAGCCCATATAGTGCTTTGCTCAGCTTACAGACGTGATCGGGATGCTGAGGATCAATGAAACCTTGTGGTTGTTTCATGTATACATCTTCCTGGAGGTCGCCATGTAGAAAAGCATTGTTGATATCGAATTGATGGATCGGCCAACCTCTGTGCAGAGAAATAATGAGAAGGACCCGGATGGTGGGCATCTTAGCAACGGGACTGAAGGTTTGTTGGTAGTTGACGCCTTTTTCCTGGCGGAAACCTTGGGCAACAAGTCTTGCTTTATAGCGGTTTACAGTTCCATCGGTATTTAGTTTTGTCTTGAATGTCCAACGACAGCCGAGCACGGGTGTGTGAGGTGGCGGTGGAGTGAGATGCCAGGTACCTTGGCTGTGAAGAGCCATAAATTCAGAGGACATGGCTTGACGCCAGTGAGAGAACTTTGCAGCTTCTGTATAGCACGAGGGAGTAGGATGCTTATCTGTGACAGCAAGTAGATCAAGAATTTTCTTTGGTTTGAGATTGCCGGTTTGAAGTCTAGTGGTCATGTGATGTTTTTGGGCGGGAACGATTGGATTTGAAATGTCAGAGACAGAGGGAGGATTATCGGCTGTGCTTTGAGTTATGGGTGATGGGGATGGATTTGATATGGTTGGTGCAAGAGTGAGTGGTTGCTGAGGAGAGGATATTTGGGAAGAAGTGTAGGTGGAGGTTGGTACAAGCAGCGACGGAGGAATAAATGAGGTGATAGGAGATGGTTTGGTGGGAGCTGAGAGTGTATAGGGGAATTCGTGTTCATTGAAGGTTACATGACGAGATATGTGGATTTTCTTGGTGGTGAGATTGAAGCATCGGTAACCTTTGTGTGCAGTGGAATAGCCGAGGAAGATGCACAGTGAGGATCTTGGTGCTAATTTGTGTGTAGTTTGAGGTTTGAGCCAGGGAAAGCAAGAACATCCAAAGACTTTGAGATGAGTAAGGGATGGAGGGTGTCCATGAAGAAGTTGGTAGGGTAGTTGATTGGTGAGAGATGATGTAGGGAGGCGGTTGATTAGGTAGTTCGCCGTTTGAACAGCTTCGGCCCAGAAGGAGAATGGTAGGCTGGCTGCGTGAAGAAGGGTGCGAGCTGTTTCTATGAGATGGCGATGTTTTCTCTCAGCGACGCCATTTTGCTCAGGTGTGTAAGGGCAGCTAAGTTCATGACGGATACCATGATCGGTTAGAAATTTTTGAAAGGCATGACCGGTGAATTCTCCACCACCGTCAGAGCGAAGAGTTTTAATGGCTGTTGTAAATTGAGTTTTGATTAAGGAATGAAAGTGTTGAAACTTGGTAATTGATTCGTTTTTAGAGTGCATTAGGTAAAGCCAACAAAAACGAGTGCAATCGTCTATAAACACAATATAGTAGCGAAAACCGGAATGAGACGGAAGAGAAGACGGACCCCAAACGTCTGTATGTATTAAAGCAAAGGGTGTAGTTACATGTGTAGCTGCGGAAGAAAAGGGCAGCTTGTGGCTCTTGGCCACTTTACAGGAATTGCATATAAATTTTAAGATCCTAAGTTGGTTAAGAGGAAGAAGCTTGGATAGATGAAGCATTGAGCGATGATGAGGATGGCCTAGACGAGCATGCCAGAGAGAGGTGATGTCGTTGGTGGTGTGAAGAGCTTGAATTGCAGCAGAGTGAGGAAATCTGATTGGATAGATGCCATCACGGTGGTGTCCATGAAGCAGAACTTTGTTGTCCTGCATATCCTTGAGAGAAAAGCCGTTAGGGTCGAATGAAATTGAGCAGTTATTGTCTTGTGTTAGTTTAGAGATGGATATGAGGTTGTGAGAGAGGGAAGGAACATGAAGCAGATTTCGTAATTGTAGCTTACGGGAGGAATCTGGAAGAGGAAGTAAGCCGGCGCCAGTGTGATGGATGGGAAGAGAAGAGCCGCTTGCTGTTGAGATAGAATCTGTTCCCTGGTATGGAGTAGAATGCTGAAAGTTGGTGAGATCTGGTGTGAGATGAGTAGATGCACCAGTGTCAAGTACCCAGTCTGTGGTGTTCGTAGGTTGGGACTGGGTGAGAAGAGCCCTGTTTGCAGGTGTTGGTTGAGTATAGTTGGAGTTATACCGATACCAGCAGGTTGAGGCGAGATGCCCCGGTTTGCCGCAGATCTGGCAAATGGGTCTGTCGATCGACCGTGACGAATTGTTGAGTGGTTTATGTGGTGTTGTAGACTGATTTGATGGAGCTCCCCTGCCACGATTTCCTCTATAGTTTGAATTGCGACCTCTTCCGCGGGTAGTGTACAGAGCCTGTTGCTCAGAGGTAACGGTGTTTTCATGGTGTATCTCAGTTTGCAAGTTGATTTCTTCGCTGCAGAGCAATGAGTACAGTGATTCTAGGGTGACTGGCATAGGTGAGATTCTAATGGCAGCTTTGAAGGGGTTGAAAGATGCAGGTAAGCCTTTGAGTGTGTACAGGATAATATCTTCAGTGTCAACATGTCCACCGGCGGCTGCAATATTGTCTACAAGAGACTTTACCTTTCCCAGGTATTGAGTAATCGACTGATCTCTCATTTGGACATTGTGAAGCTCATTTTTCAATTGAAGGACACGGGAGCGGTTGGTGGGCTGTAGTCGCAGCTCGAGCGCTTGCCAGATCTCATAGGAAGTCTTGAGATGCAGTATGTAAGGGAGCACAGATGGTGTGATGGTTGAAAACAAGGCTGAGATGAGGTTCTGGTCAATTAGCTTCCATAGTTTGTGATCTTCATCTGATGATTCTGGGGGGCATGGAACGGTGCCGGCAATGTACCCTGCGAAACCATTTGCAGCGAAAATCTGATGGAGTTGAAGTCTCCAGATGGCGTAGTTGTCAATTGTAAGTTGTGTATGAACTATAAGCTTAAGATTAGACATCAAAAATTTGAGGGCGGGAGGAATCACGATATTGGTCATGGAGGACGACAATGTGGATGTCGTTCTGGATTGGGTGGCTGAGTTTGGATCTGTCATTGTGAGCTGGATAAGAGCGTAATCCCAGTGTTACCGCTCTGATACCATAAAAGAACTTTAGAGAGAGAGAGAAGCCCAAAGCAGAGATAAGGAAGAAGACGATACAGAGAATGAAATCTTCTAAAGTTTTTCATTGCTGCAGAATAGAGCTGATACATTCGTTTTATAGAACTATAAAGGAGACAGGTAGTTGCGATGTCAGGCCGCCGTTAGCTGTAGCAGGGTGTGCAGACGTCGCAGACGATCGTGTCGCCGGAGTAGCTGCAGGCGAACGTGTTGGGTGAGTTGTGCCTGCGGAACTGTCTAAGGTGTGCTAACAGCAACAACCACTGCCCAACAATAAGTGGGCCTGAAACTCTTAAGAGCATGCTATCTATTCATAATGGCGACAGCTGCTTTTGCCCTTATGCTGCAGATTTTCTTTTTTAACTAATACTCACAAGATGTTATGTGACCGTTTTCTTCTGGACAATTATTTTTTTTCATAATTATGATCATAAAGTTATTATATGTAAAATAAATATTTTGGAAATTATTATAGAAATTAGTTTTTTAAATTTTTTTTTTAAAATAGTGAAAAAATAATTGTTAAGTGAAAATTATGATTGCTTTCTTACTACTTCTTAAAATAGTTTTTTAATACAAATATTTTAATTTTTGTATTTAAAAGCTGCTTTAAGAAGCAGTAAGAAGCCGTCCCAAATGAAGCCATAATATCATATCTATTTAGTCTATGTTTAGGGTAACTTAGGCTTCGTTTGGGACGGTTTTTTTACTGCTTTCTAAAACGGAGTTTTAATAAAAAAATAAAAAAATTTGTACTAAAACTCCGTTTAGAAAGCAATAAAAAAGCCGTCCCAAACGAAGCCTTAAACTTTTCTATTTTTTTGTTTTTAAATGCCGCTTTCTCAACTAAAATTGCAAAATTGTTAATCCAAAAAACTATAATTTGAAATATATATATTACAAAATCTATATATTTTTTTTTAAAAGAGACATTTAGATCAATTAAAATAAACTCACAGGCACATCATATAAGTAAAAGTTAAACCAGAGACTTCAACAGACCAAAATGGGCTGCTTAAAATATATCTTTCATATGAAAACGTCAGCTCTGTGTAAATTTACAAGTATATGGGACTGCAAAAAGTTTTGAACAAAATAATAATGGTGTTGGTACAAAAACCAAAAGAAGAAAATTGATGAAGACGTTCATGGCGTCAACGCAAGTGTTGTTTGAGTAATGCTTCAGTTTTTATAGAATACTGACTGTAAGAGATCTGAGATCTCTTATTGACATTTATGTCTTAAATTTATGCAGCCCACGCAACAAAAATGAGCCACCATTATTGTTCGGATTTGACATATCTTTCTCTATCGCTGTACTGTGATAAGATAATGTGAGTATGAACTGTAGCCGTTTGGATTTTTCTTTTTGTTTTAAGGGCAGGTGACGCAATATTTGGATCCTTCTCTCGTGTTAAAGATAATACTCACTAAGTATGTACATATATGTTGTATGTTGGAGCAAGAATGTCTCTTGAATTAATAGTAGTAGTGTTAGAGCTTTTGAAGTATTATCGAATAATAATGAGCAGTCCGTCAACTTGATCATTCTCTTGATAGAAAAAAGATTGAGCTATTATCATGATGGTTGTTAGGTGTCGATGATTGATAGGCGGTGGACCTAAGTTGTGGTAAGCATTAAGGTGAAAATCGAAAAGAAATGTCATAGTTCAGTAACATTGGGCATCCTAATTTGATCATTCTTCTTATCAGAGAGGAGATTAGCTAATTGAAAAGTTTGAATTGGGTTTTGATATCTAATGAATGCCACTCTTTGGTATGGATGTTTAGATGGTCAATATATAACATCAGTGATTGGTTAATATTTACTATTTTGTATGACTTGCCATCTTATTTAGTTTGACTTGTCATCGTTTTTATAAAAGAGGAGGTTGGACGAACCGAAAAGTTTATGCTGGAAAACAAATCAATGAGGAAATGTCAAAGTTCAGGTTACATTATATGATATAACCCAACTACTCTCCAATAACCAAGAGAGTAGGTGTTTAATGTCGGTGGATTTCAGAATTTATTCTTTCGTATATATCAACTATCGTATAGAAATGAGCATGGAGGGCAAGTGATGTTGGTACAATTGAGTTGTTCTCGTTATAGAAGAGGAGATTGTAAATCTAAGAATGAATATATTTGATGTTGCTAGTCTGATGGTGTTAGTTGGTTATGATGGCAAGCAATAACACTAGTAAATGGATGACATCTAATGATTGTGATGGCAAGTTTGGACCTGAGTTTAAGATTGGTTTTTGACTGTGGTAATGTCAAGCAAGAATGAATAACTAATGTCAAGCAACAATGATAACATGCATCATTCAACTGCCTATTTCAAGGAAAGGAGATGATGATTGTAAAAAAAGGTTGTGTATGGTAATGTTGATAGTAAGCATTTGTATTAATACGTGCTTAGAATATATGAGTGTCAATGGTGAGTGTTAGCCAAGATTGAAGATTGATATTCATTGATGTTGAAAATAGTTATTAATATTAGTCGGTGATTATCGCCAACTGCTTACTGACATATCTAAAGACTATGAGGTCTTAGAATTCTTTCTACAAAAGGTCCTCACATGAATGTGAAGAAATATTACTTAATCACATATTTATATCATGTGATTCTTCATAATTTATGCCAATCTTAACACTCAATTGGACAATCTTAATTGATTAAGTATGGTTTTTTTATATTTTTTGAACTTCTATATGCCTTAATGATCTTGAAATTGGTTGATTTATGAGTGCTTAATTTAAGTATATTTTGACTCATGTCAAATTATTTTTGGCATTATTAGGCTCCTCTCAATAACAACGTTATAATACTCAATTATGCAATTATAAGTAGTCATGACCTGTCATAATATCCACAAACTCTGATTTATTTTGAACAAAATTTGAGTTATTTTTAACTAATTATGAAAAAAGACATAAGCTACTTTTATATATATATATATATATATATATATATATATATATATATATATATATATATATATATATATATATATATATATATATATATCATTCAACTCCAAAAGGTTCACAAAATTTAATTTTCATCTTTCCATTATTCAGGGTAGGTAGTTATGGGGAGAGAGAGAGAGAGAGAGTGAGAGAGATAGAGAGAGAGAGTGATAGAGATGGAGGGAAGAGAAAAGGTAAGGTTTTTAAGGTCTTAGAGCCATATACTTTCATATAGACATCTAAGGCATATGCTCTAGTGATATTGTAAATGCTCAAAACATTTAGTTGTTGAAGCATCTTATTTCCAAGCACCATCTCCTTCCAATCAATATTTCTCTTCGCCTTCGAGTGATCTCTTTGACTTAAAATCTCACTATGAGCTCCTTCAAATAAAAAAAAATTACTACACATCTTTTTTTTTTTTTCTGGTTTTATATGTAAGTCTCAATGTAGTCATTCATCCATAATTATAATAGGAATGAAGTTAAGAAGAATATTAGATTAAAAAAAATTAAGATTCTAACATCATATTCAAGTTTGATCCTTATTTGAACAAGGATAAAACATTCATTTTGAACCTTGGTTTTGACCATTCTAACTTCAAACTATGATTGAACAAGATTTGAAGTTGAATCATATTCAAATGCACTTCAAATCTTGTTTGAATGTGGTTCTGAATATGTTTAAGCATGATTTGAACTAACTGCTCCGCTATTTTAAATACATAAAAATAATTATATATATATATATATATATATATATATATATATATATATATATATATATATATATATATATATATATATATATATATATATATATATATATATATATATATATATATATATATATATATATATATATATATATATATATATATATATATATATATATATATATGTTGAAGTTAGAGGAGACTAATATAAAGTAAATAATGTAGATGCTTGACAGCTTGAGGAGGATATATATTTTTTATTTTTATGTCAACCTCCTAAAGTATCTTTAATTTTAACTTTATGTTAGCCTCCTCTAACTTTGACCTATTTATAAATGTTGCTTATCCACATGAAATTTAGAGAGGATAAGAGTTAATTCAAACATCATTTGAGCATGATTAAGACCTCTTTCCAACATCATTCAAATAAAACTTGAACATAATTTGAAATTCATTCAAATAAGATTTGAATATAATTCATTTTATAATGTAGGATTCTACATTCATCTCCTTCATTTAATTATAGAAAGAGGAATGATTATATTCAAACTTATATAATAAAAAAAATTAATACTAACTTTTCATTCAATTAATGGGGGCTGTAGACACCTTATTTATACTCAAATTAGTGTTTTTTCATATCTGTTATACTATTTAATATAATTATATGTGATGTAAAAGGATGATTTTTGAGTTTGTAATGATTTATCAAGTAATTAATGTTATAATGAAATTAAGTATTGATATAATTTTATTGATTGGTTATATTTGATATATTTAAGTATTATTAATTCATATAATGTCACACTCTAGGATATATATTGAAAGAATTATATCATTTTAACCATTTAACTAGAGCTTTTTAATAAACAATGAAAATAAAACAAGATTATATTTAGAACCATATTTAAACCATGTTCGAATCACTTTTAGCAATACTCAATTAAATTTTGAACATGTTTAAATAAGAGTTTATCTTGATTCGAACATTATTCAAACAAGATTGTGACAATTAATACTACGGCTAATGAGTTTTAAGATTTAATGCAAGAATAAGGTTTAAACGAGGTTCAAAGCTCCTGTTATAAGTTCATACCTCATTATTCATTGTCTCATTCATTTTATAACCTAAACTTGTGAGTATTTGCTGAGTATTTAATGAGTTTTGGTTGAATATTGATTATGTGCTGACTTTTGTTAATTGGCTGCTCATTTACTGAGTATTTACTGAAAATTTTAAAATTAATAGTAAGCAGTAATCCAGACAGTCCTCTGCATTAGGAGTTCGCACCGAATAATTTAACATGATTATTACGATTTCAACTTCGTTTGGTTCTTCCTTTTCTTTTGTAAAAGATAGTTTTAGAAACAAATCAGATTAGGTAAATAGAGTTTTTTCTAAATAAAATCAAATGTCAAAAAGCTTTAGAAAAATAAAATTTTCAATAAAATGCATTTTTATAGAAGTATCCATCCAAATAACTACAAAAAAATATATTTCTGTGCAGAAAAGGAAAAAAATGCCGAAACAAAGGAGGCCTACTAGACTATTTAAAGCCAAATTTCACAATTTCTTCAACATCCGATGCATGTAAAGCCAAATTTCCAGATTTCTGATGTATCAGCTTAACGGATCTATCATGGGCGGTCGCCGCGACACAATAGCCTAGTGCTGCCGAGCACAAGTCCCTCGCCGTGGCCGCCGATATCAAGAAGGCAGTTTCCGGTTGCCGTCTTCAAGCGAAACTGGAATATATTAGGTGCAGAGGGTATAAGGCATTGGCCCTCACCCCCAAGAAAAATGAAGGTTTTCGCTCCGTAACACCTTCTCATCATTTCTTGGATTTCCCCCTCTCTAACATCCAAATCTTGAAAATTTTTCCTTTTTTTTGTTCAATTCCTATATTTTTTTCCAATTTAGTTTTGGGAGCAGTCGACATTGACGTGTTCCTGCTTGATTAATTTGTCTTAGGTCAGCTTTGTGGTCGGGGAGAAAATTCTGAAATAGGGTTTGGCTATATTTGTTTATGTTCCAATTTATATTGCGGCATAACCGAAAAGGCGTAGAATTTCACTAAATGAACTTGCTTTGGCGTTGGAAGGGATGAGATACGGCAATCCATCTTTATACTAACATTGTCTCTTCAGTGCCAGTTCTTTCTGAAGTGAAGAAAAGAAAAAGGATTTCATCCTTTTCAAGGCTAACCAGGGCAGGTAATAGCTTGAGATGCCGGTTGGTTTAACAGTTTTCTGCTTGTCCTACATTCATTTGGTATAATTTCTTTCGTGTTATTTTGTTGTGTTTTTACAGTCTTGTATAAAATAAAATTATCATATTTCTATGTCTTAGAGAAGCTGTTCGTGCAAAATAGGGAGTTTTCAAGCACATTTCTATTAATCAAAATTGCTTTTCGAAAAGTTAAGCATGGAAAGGCTACCAAATAAAGCCTAGATACTATTTGACATAATTTTATGCTATCTGCTTCCTCTTTTTGGAGCAATAGTGATGAAGGTAACCTGCACAGATCGTTAGCTAGAAAAACAGAGAATACAAGCAATAGAACAGTAAAAACTGTATCTGTAATTCTAAATGAGAAAAATCATCAGCTGCCGGCCCCAAGCCATATACCTGGGTAATATACTAATCCATAGAAGGATACTAAATCAGCTAAAGAAAGGAAAAAGTTAGCGTGAGAGCTAACGGTCCTAAAACAGCAAATAGAATAAAAACAGAGGAAGTGGAACTGCCACATATAACGACCCACATGGCCTGGTAAACGATTCCTGCGGTTCAACTCATCAAAGATGCTCCGCATCATTCGCTCCCTCTTCAAAAAGCGGTAGCCCATGCTTGAGATCAATAGAGTTGTTCTCTTGTGGTTGGTATGGGTACAAATCAGCAACATTAAAAGTACTAGGAGTATTGAACTCCGCAGGTAATTTGATCACATAAGCATTGTCATTTATGCGACGGAGCACTGGAAAAGGTCCAAATTTTCTTTGACCAAGCTTGCTATACCATCCAGTCGGCAGTCTTTCCTTCTTCATTCGGACCCAAACGAGGTCGCCTGGCTGGAACAACAACTTCCGCTTGTGACAATCAGCATCACGCTTGTATTTCG
Source organism: Dendrobium huoshanense (assembly GCA_016618105.1). Classification (NCBI taxonomy): domain Eukaryota; kingdom Viridiplantae; phylum Streptophyta; class Magnoliopsida; order Asparagales; family Orchidaceae; genus Dendrobium; species Dendrobium huoshanense. Next base: position 33,470,826 of record CM028354.1, on the reverse strand, counting down.
CGTTGGATTCTTCCAGCTTTAATCGTATTTTTGCCAACCGATCCGAAAAATCTTCTACAATTGCTGCTGCAGCTTTGCTTTTGCAATTCGGGATTGCTGCAATATCTAAAACAGTATTGGGTGCCTTAGTATAAACAATGTTAAATGGAGACATACCCGTTGATCGGTTCGCCATAGAATTAAATGCAAATTCGGCTTGGCATAAGACATCATCCCAGATTTTTGGCTGTTCTTGTACTAAACAACGCAGCAAATTCCCTAGCGTACGATTGACTACCTCCGTCTGACCGTCAGTCTGGGGATGGTAAGAGGAACTTAGCTGCACCTGAGTCTTGAATCTCTTCCACAATTCACGCCAGAAGTGGCTTATGAATTTCACATCTCTATCTGATGTAAGACTTCTAGGGACACCGTGAAGTCTCACAATTTCTCTAAAGAAAAGTCTCGCCACATTTTGAGCATCAAACGTCTTTTTACAAGCAATAAAATGGGACATCTTGGAGAATCGATCAACGACTACCATAATGGAGTCGTTCCCCTTTTTAGTGCGAGGTAGACCAAGTATAAAATCTAGGCTTAAGTCTTCCAGATTGATTCCGGCACTGGTAGAGGTTGATACAGCCCTGTGTTCTGACCGCCTCCTTTATACATTTGGCAAACTGAGCAGCGATCCACAAATTTGCTTACATCCCGTCTCATGTGCGGCCAAAAGAATTTGCTCTGTAGTTGAATTATGGTCTTGTCACGCCCGGCATGAGCAGCTAATCCCCCGCCGTGCACTTCCTGAATGATTCTCTGTCTCCATGAAGATTGCGGTATACATAAGAGGTTACCCTTGAATAAGTAACCGTGCTGTATATTGTAATCATCGCAATTCTCTTTGTTAACACATTGCAGCCATCTTTGCCCGAAGTCTTTATCCTCCCGATATAAGTCCTGTATCAAATCCAAGCCGCTGAAATCTGTTTGCAGTCGGGTGATGAGTGCAGATCGACGACTAAGCGCGTCAGCTACACGATTTTGAGTCCCACTCTTGTGTTTTAAAACAAAGGTGAATTTTTGTAAAAACAATATCCACCTCGCATGCATACGATTTATATTTTTCTGGGTATTGATGTACTGTAGAGCTTTGTGATCACTGCATAGAATAAAATCTTGGTGCAGCAAATAGTGTTCCCACTGCTTGAGAGCTCGAATCACCGCATACAATTCCTGCTCATATACAGACCATCGTTGCCTCGACGGACACAGCTTCTCGCTGAAAAATTCGATAGGTCTTCCCTCTTGAGTTAATACAGCCCCAATGCCAACTGATGAGGCATCCGTCTCCACCGAGAAGGGTCTGTCAAAGTCTGGCAATGCCAAAACTGGTGCAGAGGACACTGCCGACTTGATTTCTTCAAAACTGGCCTGTTGTTCCTTTTCCCATGAAAAGTGTTTCTGCTTCAGTATATCGGTCACTGGAGCCATGATGACACTGAACCCTTTTATAAATTTTCTGTAAAAATTGGCTAACCCGTGGAAACTTCGAATGTCTGTGAAAGATTTAGGTGTCGGCCACCCCACAATCGCCTCAACCTTCCTTGGATCAGCACATACTCCTGCGGTGGAGATTTTAAATCCAAGAAAAAATACGGTATCCGTGGCGAATTCACATTTCGTCAGATTCAAGAAAAGCTTATGTTTTCTAAATGCCTCCAGAATTAATTCCAGATGGTGAACATGTTCTTCCAAGCTGGAACTAAATACCAGCACGTCGTCGAAATATGCTACGCATATCTTATTCAAGAATGGCTTGAGCACTTCGTTCATCAGGCGCATGAACGTCGCAGGAGCATTACATAGACCGAACGGCATTACCCGCCATTCGTATAATCCCTCACGCGTTTTAAACGCTGTTTTCCATTCGTCCCCAGGTCGGATTCTGATCTGATGGTAACCGCTTCTAAGGTCCAATTTGGAAAAGATTTTGGATCCGGCCAGCTTCTCAAGCATCTCCTCGATTCGAGGCATTGGGAATCTAAACTTGACTGTAATTTTGTTAACGGCCCTGCTATCTACGCACATTCGCCAACTTCCATCTTTCTTGGGCACTAGCAGTGCCGGGACTGCACAAGGGCTCAAGCTGTGCTGAATTAGTTGTTTTTCGAGGAGCTCATCTACTATTTGTTGTAAGATCTTCTGTTCCTTTGGACACAACCTGTAGTGAGGTAAATTGGGGATAATCGCACCTGGAATCAAATCAATGTTATGCTGGATGTGCCTTAACGGTGGTAATTCAGCCGGCAGTTCATTAGGTCCCACATCTGCATATTGCTCAAGTAAGGCCTTTACAGTTACGGGAATGTTGATTTCCTCCTTGGCAACTTGCTCTTTAACAATCAATGCCAGAATTTTGGACGAGTCCCTCCAGGCGTGTAGCAATTGATTTCCGGACACTACTAGCGTAGACAATTTGTTGCTGGCATTAATCTGTTCAACATCCACCTTGCCCGGTAGTAACCGAATCATTTTCCCTTTCCAGCTGAAGGCATATGTATTTTCTCGACAGTCATGTGTCGCTGCCATGTCGAACTGCCACGGCCTGCCCAATATCAGATGACTGACATCCATGTCAATTACATCACACACTACCTCGCTTGAATAATTCTTGCCTATCGAGAAGGGAACACAACAACTTTCAGTAACGGAGATTTCTACTCCCCTTTTAACCCAACTAACTCGGTATGGATGTGAGTTCGGAATTGTCTGTAGTTGTAAGGCTTGAACGGCTGCCTTAGAGATTACATTTTCAGTGCACCCACTGTCCACGAGCACGTCGCAAACTTTTCCCTTAATGGTACACTTTGTTTTGAACAGACGATTTCTCTGGGACTGGTCAGTTAGCCTCGGCGCTAGAAGCAATTTTTGCAGCACACAGATTAGAGGTTCCCCTTCATCTCCTCCCACATCCTCCTGTGTATCTTCTGGTTCTCCTTCTTCATCGTCCAGCACATTATCCTCTTCAGCTTCCAGCACATGAAGTTGCGGTCGGGTCGGACACTCATTAGATTTATGGCCTTGTTGGAAGCACCTGAAGCATTTAATATTTGAGGGTTTAGCATAGGGATTTTCTTTCACCTGACTTTTGAGTTTTGGCTGGAATTTGTTATCCCCAAACTTGTTCCCAGCTCCACTGGACCCGTGGTTTCCCCCCGAATTCTGCACCAGTCGGCCTGCAGGAGATGCTTGAGCATTGGACGCTCGGCAATAATCAGCAGCCGGTTCCGACGTTCTTTTTCCTTGACTGTTCTTGTTGTGCCTCGCCATCTGCATTTCCACTTTCAGTGCATAATTAATGGCTTGCGGTAATGACCAAACTGTATTCAATTCTAGTTTGTCTTGAATTGCTTCTCTCAATCCTCCCACATATCTAGCAACCAACTGATTTGCAGATTCATTCAAATTGTTTCGAGCACTTAACCGGTGAAATTCTTCTGTGTAGTCATTAACCGAGCGAGCCCCCTGTGAACAATGCTGGTACTGCATATACAACATCTGTTCGTAGTCAGTTGGTAAAAACTGACCTCTGAGTAATTGCTTCATTCTCCACCAACTACGAACCGGTCCTCTACCCTCTCTTCTCCGTGATTGTAGCAACTGTAACCACCACGCGCTCGCGCCCGACTTCAGCCTGCAGGCGACATACTTCACTTGTTTCGCTGGCTCGATGTCCATGTATTCAAAGAAGGTTTCCACTGCTCTCTCCCAATCCAAATAGTCTTCAATGTGCAATTTCCCATCATAAAATGGGATGTCCATCTTCACACGGAATTCACTGTGTTGTCGATCATTTCCCCGTTGTCGTCGACGGTGTTGATACCCGAACTCCTCCTCAGAATCTGATAGTTCTAATTCTCGGAATAGCTCCGCCCCCTCATCTGAATCCGATATCTCCCGATTCAGATTTCGTCCGCCATCTAATCCACGCCGGACTGCTGGAGGATTATTGGCCGCTGCCGTTCGCACTGCCGGAGTACGATCTAGACGAGCAAGGATTGTGCGTAAATCTCTTCGCACATCTGCCTGGAACTGTTGAGCTTCGGTCGCAACTTCCTCAACGTGCTGCGCTAACCTCCGATGCTCCGTCCACAGCGCATCAAGGCTTCGATCTTCACCGGTAGCCAACCGTCTACTGTTTTCAGCCATCTGGCTCTGATACCACTATGATGAAGGTAACCTGCACAGATCGTTAGCTAGAAAAACAGAGAATACAAGCAATAGAACAGTAAAAACTGTATCTGTAATTCTAAATGAGAAAAATCATCAGCTGCCGGCCCCAAGCCATATACCTGGGTAATATACTAATCCATAGAAGGATACTAAATCAGCTAAAGAAAGGAAAAAGTTAGCGTGAGAGCTAACGGTCCTAAAACAGCAAATAGAATAAAAACAGAGGAAGTGGAACTGCCACATATAACGACCCACATGGCCTGGTAAACGATTCCTGCGGTTCAACTCATCAAAGATGCTCCGCATCAAATAGAAGAAGTTTTAGGATGTTTGAAAAAACAATTGTGAGAAAATGTTCAGTTGTCTGAAAGCAGAAGAGTAGTTTGCTTAGAATGAAAATTTAGATGGCTTTTCATAAAAGCAATTTTATTGATTTTAGCTTTTTATCTTATAATCAATTAGAATATTTATTTATTCAATAGATTAGGATATGTTATTTATGATTTTATGACATTCATTCGAGTCATTGAATCATCTCATATTAGTTACATTGTAGTTGTTTATCAAATAATCATGACTGTTGCAGCAATTTAAATAATTTTAATATGATTTTAGAAAATGGTCATCTATTCTACTTGACAACTCAGCACAATTCAACACAAGAAAACAATGTCAAATTAGGCTTAGTGTTGGAAGTTGTACATTCAAGCAAGCAACATATTCAATGCTGTCTTTTAGCATATGATGCCACTTATCCACTTGAGCATCCTCATCTCTGCAACACTTAAACTAAATATTATGCTTCTCTTTTAATGGCCAACATTATGCATCATCTATGTTGCACGGATACACCTATTTTTGAGGTATGTTGTATTGGACACGTGTCGGATACAAATACGCCTTCGATACAGCACAGATACGTGTCGGATACGGCTTTGCCGTGTCCGATTAAAATATTATTTAAATTTGATCGAACACGCATATCGGATACGCGTGTCCTACTAAAAAAAATAGAGCCGCTTGCCCTATTTATTTCGGCTATCTGCTCGATATCCCTATTCATTTATGCGGCTTAAACATTTCGGCAAGCTAGGTTTTTTGTTTCCGCGCAGGTGTTCATCTTCTTCGTTATAGTCGAAGGAGCGGCTCGACGATGCGAGCATAGAAGCGGACATGATCATCCTTCATCGGCAAAGAGGCTTGAACACGCGAGCATTAAAGCCGATAGAATCCTTCGTCGACGGAGCGATTTGACAACACGAACATTGAAGGCGACGTGAGCATTGAAGGTTCGTTTTCTTCGTTCTTCGTTTTCTTAATCGTAGGCTTGGTACCGGAACTTAGTATCGCTCGAGTACTCGGTACCGCTCAGTACTGCTCGGTACCGCTCGGTACTCGGTACTGATAGGTAGTCGGTACCGCTCGGTACTGCTCGGTACTCGGTACCGCTCGGTACTGCTCGGTACTCGGTACTCGATACTCAGTACTGCTCGGTACTCGATACTCAGTACTGCTCGGTACCGGAACTCGGTACCGCTCGGTATTGTTTGGTATAGAGGGGTACCGAATAATACCAGGTCGAACCCTGCCAAGGGACAGCGCCCCCTTGGACCTCAAAGAGTTTCTCCACATAAAGATTTAGAAATTTTAAATATAAGGAAGACATGTTTGAAGCGTTATTTTCCAAAATGAGAATGAGAGAAGAAGTGTCAATATTGAGCTTGCTAAATTTTTTGGTTATGTAGAGGACTTTGGTGACCAAGAATCATTGCGTGATAGGTGGAGAATTGATCCGAAAATGTGGTGGATTATACATGGAGCTTCAGCTCCTCTACTTCAAACAATCACCATAAAATTGCTTGGCCAAGTTTCATCCTAATCTTGTTGTGAAAGAAATTGGAATACATACTCGTTCATCCAATCAATAAAGAGAAATAAAATTACTCCACAACGGGCTGAAGATTTAGTTTATGTGCATACAAACCTTCGGCTTCTCTCAAGGAAAACTCCAACTTATATGGAAGGAGACAACAAGACGTGGGATTTTGCTGGAGATGGATTTGAATCTCTTGAGATATGGGAATATTAGAAATTGCTAATCTTTCACTTGATGAGCCTGAATTAGAAGCTATGATATTTATTGAAGATGATATAGAAACTCAAAGACAACCCACTGAAGAAGCTAATCCTATCATTCCTTCTATTGAATAGTTGAAATTTCATGTGTTGGACAATTTATCATCTTGTTTTTGTTGTTGTACTAGACATTTAAATATTTAATGCTTACTTTTTTTTTTTCAAATTTTTTGTCATTTCAAATATTACACTTTTATGACTTTCTTAATTTTGATGTATTATTTATATATTATAATGTTGTATCCACGCCGTATCTGTATTCTGTATTCTGTATTTTTAAGAATTGACGTGTCCCATATCTGTATCGTGTCGTATCCGTATCGTCGTATCCGTATCGGTGCAACATAGTGCGTCATAAAGCATTGCAGGTCTCACCACCATCGTAAAGAATTTTCTCTTAAATTTGAGGGGGACTTTTCTATCACATAACAAGCCCGTTGCATTCCTCTACTTTAATCCAACTTGAATTCTACAACATTCGTTCTTGTTGAATGTTGTATAAAATGTTAAACATATTCTTCATAAATCATTTTGAACAATTGCTTTCCTTGTAATTTTGTTTACCAGTTTTTCTTTATAATTCTCTAACACTAACTTTATCAACCTATTTAACGAGTGTATTTTCTACCCTTTGTTGCACATGTCCAAATGACCTATATTTATTTTCATTCACTTGCATCTTCAGTGAATATTACTCTAATATTTCTTCTAACATAATCATTCTTTAATCTATTCTTTTTAGTTTTTTCATACATATATCTTAATGTTATTGTTTCCATTACATTCAATTTATATATTCAATAACCTTTTTACAATTCAATATTCAGATCCATACAACATTGCTGGTCAAATTGTTGATTTATAAGATATATCTTTAGGCCTTCATAATATTCTCTTATCAATCAAAATGCTTGAGGCATTTGACCATCCAATCATAAATCAAGATGTTAAATTCTTATCTGTCTCCTTTCTTTTGTATAATAGATCCACGATATCTAAATCTATTACACCAAAGTATCATCTTATCTTTTAATAATATTTTAATGATAATTTTTAAATTTTTCTCACAAAAATTATATATCATATTCTCAATCTTTCTTCCACTTATTCTAGAACTGCTATCTTTTAAATATTTAAACCATTGTTTTTTTTTCCTCGCTAAATTAAGGGATGTTTCATCAAGTAGAATTAGATTATTTGCAAAAAAAACACCTATCAAGTTACCTCACTTCGAATATTCTTTGTATCTCTACAAATAATTGAATAAGATATGAACTCATAGTTGATCATTGATGCAAATCTATAGTTACTGAAAACTCTTTGTCCATAACTACTAATATTCATTAATAATCCATTATACATATCCTTAGTAATGTCAGCATATCATTGCACATACCTTTCCACATTAAACCTTAATCATTCCTTCTTAAGTTTAATGAAAATCATATCAGGGTTTTTTCTTTGTTCTCTATACTTCTCCATTAAGTTTCTTGACATAAAAAGTATTTCCATAGCAGATATTTCTAGCATGAAACCAAATTGGTTTCTTCAAAATTGATACAATTTTTCTATGTCGTTGTTCCATTACTTGCTCCCATAACATCATTGTATTACTCATAAATTTGATTCTTATATAGGTAGCATAATCTTGAACATTGGCTTTGTTCTTAAATATTGATGTCAAAATGCTTTTTTTACAAATTACAACCATATGGCATCATTTAGCCTTCAAAATTCTATTAAAATATTTGCTAAACAAATCATTGTATTATCTCCCATAACTCTCCAAATCTCAACAATATCTCATGTGAAATTGTGGTTAGCTTTTTTAATATTGACACCATTGCCTTCTTTTTTCCTGCATTGAAGCCATTGCTTGACTTATCCATTGCTTGACTTAGCCATCAAAGTTTTCATATAATTTCTCGCATAGAAGCAATTGTTTTACTTAGCTATCAAGTTAAGTTTCATGCAGTACTTAAGTGTAGGACAAGTGTATGAACTAGGGTTAAGCATGAACTACAAGCATGAGGTGCTGATGAGATTCTTTAGAAAGATGTTCCATGGTTAGGCAGTATTCATTAATGAAAGCTGCTGTTTGAGACAAACAATCTTGGCTTTAGTTTGTAACTCTTCAAAAATTCATTTTTTTTCATGCTGTCAATATTTACCGTAATAAAAAAAACAAGTTCAGTGCTTACCATTATAGATGAAAGCACCTGGATCATCAAATTTGCTATATAGCCAAAGCTTGATTGAGCTATGCGTTCTGAATGTTAAGTTGCCTTGAATGCTCTATTAGTTCCTTGTGAATCTTCCTTTTACCTTCATTCCACTTATTGCTTGAGAAAGAGAGCATAGGTTTTCATGTTGGTATGTTATGCAACATACAAAGGAGGCAACATCAACATTACAGGTAGATAGAATTAATCTTAAAGAATTATGAAGGTTAAGGGTGGAGCAAATGTAATGATAACAAAAGTTACGTACAAAGATTTACATAAAGCAAGTCCAACACCTAATATAGAAATCTTAAAGAATATATATGTATACACATGCGTGCATGTGTGCGCACACACGTGCACACTCACACAAAGAAAGAGAATTTATAAAGATGATCCTAAATAGCTGGATAAGGCTAATAATGATAATGAAATTATATTTCCCACTCTTCACTTCCTCTCGGGTAAAAATGGACCTGTATTTCTCTTTTCATGAAAACATCTCTGCTTGGTGTGTTTTCTTAATTAATTTCCATGCAACATGGGTGATGCAGGACTAATTAGATGACATGCTTATGGCTTCATTTTAAGCATTGCACAATTCCTTGATTAGAATAATCTTGGATTAAAATTATTAGCAATTCTCAGCGTCAATTAAAACAAGTAAAGAGGTGAATTGCGTAAGCTAAATCACATGCTTCAAGCGATGAAATTTTCAGAATAAATAAGACAAATAAAACAATGCGAAATAGTAGCCTTCAATTTAATCCCTAGTCTAACAACGAGATTTAGGATGCAAAGAAAGTACACTCAAAGACCTATGAATTACTAAGCTTAGCAAGAGCATTCGGAGTAGACTTTCGCGAGTACAATCTAACCAAACGAGAACTTAGATTTAGAAGACTTTGAATGCAAGTGAAAGAAGGAAAAACCTTTACTTAAGGAGACGTGGCGATCCTCCACGATAGCAACTACTCATGACGAATATCCAAGGTCCAAGAACGATGATGTTCTCTTCATAGGGTGCTTGTAGAAGTAATCCAAGTCCTTCCAAAATCTGAGAAAGTTCTCAGATTTTTCTAGCCAAAATCTGAGAAGAAAATCTCAGACTTTTCTAATGTGAGAGTGGAACTATTCGGTAACTGATTATGCCAAGATCTCACTAGAGAGTTTCATGAGGGAAAAAAAAAGTTGGAAAGGGGAGAGAGCACGGGCAAGGGCTGGTTGGCGGCAATCCAGATTGGACAGGGAATTTCTTTCAAAACAAAATCAGATGGGGAATAGGAAAACAATAAAGGAGGTTTGATTTTGGACAATTCGGCCAAAGAGCAACAGCATTAATTTGAATTATTTCTAAATATACTCAACAGGCAATTAGGAAATAAATCCTAATCTTGCTCATATGGTGGCTGGCGGCATCCATGGACCAGGGATTTTATTGAGGAAAGCAATGGGAGATTCCTAATTTAGGCTTCAAAATTAGGGAATATTTAATTGAAATCCTTTTGAATTTAAAATCAAAATTAGATTTAAATCAAATACTTTCCTAAAATAGAAGAGCTAGTTTAGAAAATAATTTGAGTTCAAATTTTAAATGAATTTGAATTTCAAATTGATTCCAGCTAAGCCTAACCCAATTAAGAAACAAAATAATAATAATAATAAAAAAGGCTAGGGGCTTAGTGGCCGGCGGCTATGGCCTTGGCCGGCGGCAATGGGGATTGGGGATGTTTGGCTGTGGGGTGTTGGGAGATGGATTATGGATCGGGTGAGGGGCTTTGATCGTGAAGGGGAGGAGGATGGGTGGAGGGTTCTGGAAGCTCGACGAGGAGGTGATGATAAGATAAAGAAGATAAAACCACGAACCCGGCCGTCTCCAAGGTTGGTGGGTGATACGCCAATCTCCCTCTCCAAGGGATCTCTCCAAAACTCTCCAAGAACTCTCAAAGGCTCTCAAACATAAGTGCAGGAAACTTTTCTCATAATCATTCATTCATTAGCTTAAAACAAAGGAAATGAGGCTATAAATAGCCGGGTACAAAGACTCAAGAAAATAAAAGACCAACTTGCCCTTTGGGCTTACATGCGACCACTCCCATGAAAGGGGTACAAAGGGAAATAATAACGACACCTAAGCAAATAAGAAAATGCATAAATAAAATAAAATACAATCATGACTCAAAAATACAAGGACTCGATCATGGCCGTAGATCGGCGGCCACGTCACTGATAAACCTTCCACGCTGATCTGATGTCCCCATCATTCTCCCGGGGTGGGAGAAAACTCGACTACGTCGAGTAAGAATCTCTGGCGCTCTCGTAGATCTCTAGTGCATCTAGGTCAATCTGCTGCAACTCATCGCGATCTAACCGCATATCCTCTGACTCGGGCTTTCCTTTCCACCTGATCAAATATCTTCTTCGTCCTCCTTCTCTTGTGGATATGATCTCATCACTTAAGACTTCCTCCAATTGCTCTGCTATAGGAAATTTGGGAATATCTGGGAGTGGGGGTAGGTTCGGGATCTCACAAGGTGGGTTCTCACAAGGCTTTGATAGTGGATTTTGTGGGTTAAAATCAAAACCTTCATATGTCACTAAGTCTTCTATGTTAAAAGAGGGATTTATATTGAAATCTGCAGGCAGATCCACTATATAAGCATTGTCATTAATTTTCTTAAGAATCTTGAAAGGTCCAGCACTTTTTGCATGCAATTTCTTAACTGTTCCTGGAGGGAACCGCTCCGGACGAATCCGTACCATAACAAAATCACCAACCTCAAAAGTTTTAAATCGACGTTTTAAATCTGCGTGTAATTTGTATTCCTGATTATTCTTTTCAATTTGTTGTGCAATGTTTTTATGAAGTTCATGCAAATGAGATGCAAATGCTGATGCAGACTCAGAAATCCTATACCTAGAACTCATGGGTATCAGATCTAACGGCTGTCTAGGTTTGAACCCGTATACAATTTCAGAAGGACTTAGGCCAAGAGTAAAATTCACTGAACCGAGAAAATCAAGACCGCCTAGAATACGATCAAATAGGGAGGCTCCAGGGGCTAGGTTTAGAACATATGAAATGCCTCTAATCGGGGGTAATGGATCGGAAAGACCATCAGGATGGATCTCAACAAGTCTACTAGGTATGAGCGGACTCTCATGAGGGACTGATTCGTTAAACTCAGTGTGAGTCTCACGATCGACTAAGGTGTGTAAAGGCACGCTCTGGGCTATGGCGGCTATCAGGTTCAGTCTCTTCTTGGCTTTGACAGGGTTGGATTCAGGGTCATCCGAAACCCGAGGCTGTGATGGCAAAAGCTTGATCTTTTTACCATCATGTTCAAACACGCAGATGTTTGAACGACCATAGATGTGGACATCGTTATCAAAAAGCCAGGGGCGACCTAGCAGGATTTGTCCAACATTCATAACCAACACATTGCACCAGACATTCTCCTTATAAGTGGAAAAGGAGATGGGCACGTGGCTTCGTTCCTTTACCTCCAAGGCAGTGGTGTTGACCCAAGCTACCTTATAGGGGTTGGGGTGGGGAACGACAGACAGACCGAGCTTAGACACCATGCTGGAGGAGACAGCATTTATGCAGCTGCCACTATCCACGACGACTTTGCAGTTCTTATCCTTGATTTTAGTGTAGGTGTGAAAGATCGTAGTTCTACGCCAGTCGTCGGTGATAACGGGTTGTGACAGTGCACATCTCGCCACACAGGTGGGAGGGGTGTCAATTTTCTGAATGTACTGGATGACAGCAGTGTCGTCATCCTCCTCAAAGAATTCACCATCATTGTCCACTTGGTGAATCTGGTCGATTTCGGGATCGAATTCAGCCTCAGTGATCTCTTCAATAATCGTGACTTTATATGGACTAGAGCACTGAGAGGCGATATGCCCATACCCCTGACATCTAAAGCATTTGGTCCCGGGGTTAGATCGATGGGTATCAGGAGTGGGAGGCTTACTTCTAACATCAGGACGGGGAGTAGGGGGACCAGACGAGGGTCGGGTGTTGCTCCCTGGGGTCGACTGGGTAGTGGGGGTGTGAGGGGTGGAACTACCAGAAGGTCTGTAGGAATGCCTAGAGTCATGTGAACGGATCGGGTGCTGTGAACAGGTTTCCTCTAAGTCAAGCACTAGGCTGTAGGCATTCTCCAGGGTAGTGACGTTTCGGGCAAACAGCTCATTGCGAAGATCCTCTCGCAACCCGGTTCGAAACATAGACAAGATTTGTGCGGGGGTGGTAGAGGTCTCCCCTTTGCATCGAATCAGGTAGTCATCAAAGGAGGCGATGTACTCCTTAACTGGTTTATTGCCTTGAGTCAGCCTATTCCACCTGTCCAATAGTCGAGGGAAGTACGAGGGTGGCAAGTACTTTTGTTTGAGTTCCCGCTTCATGGATAGCCAGTCTACAATAGGGTACTCATTCCTATCTTCTCTAAGACTCTCTAAGTTCGCCCAAAACTGACTCGCCCTACCCGTAAGTTTCATAGCAGCAAAGCTAACTTTCCTGGCCTCAGAAATGGCATACCACTTAAATAAATTGTCCATACCTTTGATCCAGTCCAGGAAGAGCTGGGGATTGAGAGTGCCATCAAAGGTAGGAGCATCAACCTTAATGTTTTTCATAAGTGGTGCATCGGGATCATGGCCGTGGTAGGTAGTACGATGATTGGCACGGTGATGCCTCTCATCCAAATCAGGATCATGACGTGGATCATGTCCGTGGTAGGGAGCTCGATTATTGGCCCGATGTGGCCTCTCATCCGGGTAGGTCTCTTCCCCATACATAGACGGTGGTCTAGATGGGGTGTAGGGAGTAGGTTGGTCTCTAGCTCGTTCTAGTGTATAAAATCTCTCGGTGGTGTTCCTACGAAGCTCAGCTAGATCCGACTGGTTCTCCTTAAGTTGTTGGCTAATATTATTCATTTGGCCTACCAATAGGTCTAAAGTCCTTCCTAGTTGTTCCGGGTCCATTCCTAAACACAATGGGGTACTTGGAGGATTTCCTAGGAAGTGGACAGCAAGCTATGGAGTGAAAAGACACTCTAAAATGATCCTAAATGGTGCAGGAAAATCAGGGACAGCAAACTACACTCAAGTAAAAGTTGCCCTAACAAGTAGTAGTGAGTGCGAAGTTTAAGGACAGCAAAAACACACTTAAATAGTGAGCCTAAAGTTCATAAAACTGCAGGAATTTTGTGGACAGCACTCTAAACAATGGAGTATGATGAGTTTAAGATGCTATATGCTCACAAAATGACATGTAATGCTATAGTAGCACCCTAGGGATGATATGGAAAACTTTCTAAAAGAAATAAATGCAAAATGAAAGCGCAAAAGGGAAAACTACCAGGAGTCCTAAAACATGCAAGAGCATACCATGCTCTGATACCAGATGATGCAGGACTAATTAGATGACATGCTTATGGCTTCATTTTAAGCATTGCACAATTCCTTGATTAGAATAATCTTGGATTAAAATTATTAGCAATTCTCAGCGTCAATTAAAACAAGTAAAGAGGTGAATTGCGTAAGCTAAATCACATGCTTCAAGCGATGAAATTTTCAGAATAAATAAGACAAATAAAACAATGCGAAATAGTAGCCTTCAATTTAATCCCTAGTCTAACAACGAGATTTAGGATGCAAAGAAAGTACACTCAAAGACCTATGAATTACTAAGCTTAGCAAGAGCATTCGGAGTAGACTTTCGCGAGTACAATCTAACCAAACGAGAACTTAGATTTAGAAGACTTTGAATGCAAGTGAAAGAAGGAAAAACCTTTACTTAAGGAGACGTGGCGATCCTCCACGATAGCAACTACTCATGACGAATATCCAAGGTCCAAGAACGATGATGTTCTCTTCATAGGGTGCTTGTAGAAGTAATCCAAGTCCTTCCAAAATCTGAGAAAGTTCTCAGATTTTTCTAGCCAAAATCTGAGAAGAAAATCTCAGACTTTTCTAATGTGAGAGTGGAACTATTCGGTAACTGATTATGCCAAGATCTCACTAGAGAGTTTCATGAGGGAAAAAAAAAAGTTGGAAAGGGGAGAGAGCACGGGCAAGGGCTGGTTGGCGGCAATCCAGATTGGACAGGGAATTTCTTTCAAAACAAAATCAGATGGGGAATAGGAAAACAATAAAGGAGATTTGATTTTGGACAATTCGGCCAAAGAGCAACAGCATTAATTTGAATTATTTCTAAATATACTCAACAGGCAATTAGGAAATAAATCCTAATCTTGCTCATATGGTGGCTGGCGGCATCCATGGACCAGGGATTTTATTGAGGAAAGCAATGGGAGATTCCTAATTTAGGCTTCAAAATTAGGGAATATTTAATTGAAATCCTTTTGAATTTAAAATCAAAATTAGATTTAAATCAAATACTTTCCTAAAATAGAAGAGCTAGTTTAAGAAATAATTTGAGTTCAAATTTTAAATGAATTTGAATTTCAAATTGATTCCAGCTAAGCCTAACCCAATTAGGAAACAAAATAATAATAATAATAAAAAAGGCTAGGGGCTTAGTGGCCGGCGGCTATGGCCTTGGCCGGCGGCAATGGGGATTGGGGATGTTTGGCTGTGGGGTGTTGGGAGATGGATTATGGATCGGGTGAGGGGCTTTGATCGTGAAGGGGAGGAGGATGGGTGGAGGGTTCTGGAAGCTCGACGAGGAGGTGATGATAAGATAAAGAAGATAAAACCACGAACCCGGCCGTCTCCAAGGTTGGTGGGTGATACGCCAATCTCCCTCTCCAAGGGATCTCTCCAAAACTCTCCAAGAACTCTCAAAGGCTCTCAAACATAAGTGCAGGAAACTTTTCTCATAATCATTCATTCATTAGCTTAAAACAAAGGAAATGAGGCTATAAATAGCCGGGTACAAAGACTCAAGAAAATAAAAGACCAACTTACCCTTTGGGCTTACATGCGACCACTCCCATGAAAGGGGTACAAAGGGAAATAATAACGACACCTAAGCAAATAAGAAAATGCATAAATAAAATAAAATACAATCATGACTCAAAAATACAAGGACTCGATCATGGCCGTAGATCGGCGGCCACGTCACTGATAAACCTTCCACGCTGATCTGATGTCCCCATCAATGGGACTACTGTTTCTGCCTTATACCTCAATATCCAAGTAGCAAAGCTAGTTTGTTAAATGAATCCTATGAGGTTTTATACATAACAAGGGAAAAGCCTAGGCAAGATTTGTTCTGCAATATGCTCACCATAATATCTTGGAATAGAAGGCTTATTTTAACTACTATTGGCAAGCAGCAGTTGGAAAGCACAGCATGCCTCCTTTTAACCATTTATAGCGTCATTTGATAGCCATTGTGCAAAGACACTACCTCTAATAAATCCTTGTTTAAATAAGAAGTAGGTTTGTTCAAAAGTTATGATGAAATTAAGCTATCTTCACGAGGCCCGATATCATCTATTTGCGGCCATCTTTATGAATCCTCATTTTTCATTTGTCTCCTTAGAGTGTTACATAAGGTGTTAAATTTTTTTTTCTTCATGGATCATTTTAAACAATTTCTACCCATATTACCTAGGTATATCATTCCCCTTCCTAAGGCTTCAATACTAATTTTATTTAACCACCTAATAAAAATGCATTTTCTATCTATTGTTGTACATTTACAAATTACCTAGCTCTATTTTTTGTTGCCTTATCTTCAATGGATGACACACACACAATTCCTCTAATATAATTGGTGCATTATTATCTTTCCTAATATTGTCACAAATTCATCTTAAAATTCTCATCCCTATTACCCTTAACTTTTCAGTCAATAATATTTTTACTATCCAACGCTTGAATCATATAAAACATTCATAGCCTTATTATAATTTTATAAAATGAAAGCACCTGGATCATCAAATTTGCTATATAGCCCAAAGCTTGATTGAGCTATGCGTTCTGAATGTTAAGTTGCCTTGAATGCTCTATTAGTTCCTTGTGAATCTTCCTTTTACCTTCATTCCACTTATTGCTTGAGAAAGAGAGCATAGGTTTTCATGTTGGTATGTTATGCAACATACAAAGGAGGCAACATCAACATTACAGGTAGATAGAATTAATCTTAAAGAATTATGAAGGTTAAGGGTGGAGCAAATGTAATGATAACAAAAGTTACGTACAAAGATTTACATAAAGCAAGTCCAACACCTAAAATAGAAATCTTAAAGAATATATATGTATACACATGCGTGCATGTGTGCGCACACACGTGCACACTCACACAAAGAAAGAGAATTTATAAAGATGATCCTAAATAGTTGGATAAGGCTAATAATGATGATGAATTATATTTCCCACTCTTCACTTCCTCTCGGGTAAAAATGGACCTGTATTTCTCTTTTCATGAAAACATCTCTGCTTGGTGTGTTTTTCTTAATTAATTTCCATGCAGCATGGGACTACTGTTTCTGCCTTATATCTCAATATCCAAGTGGCAAAGCTGGTTTGTTAAGTGAATCCTATGAGGTTTTATACATAACAAGGGAAAAGCCTAGGCAAGATTTGTTCTGCAATATGCTCACCACAATATCATGTAATAGATTATTTTGACTACTATTGGCAAGCAGCAGTTGGAAAGCACAGCATGCCTCCTTTTAACCATTTATAGCGTCATTTGATAGCCATTGTGCAAAGACACTACCTCTAATAAATCCTAGTTTAAATAAGAAGTAGGTTTGTTCAAAAGTTATGATGAAATTAAGCTATCTTCGCGAGGCCCGATATCATCTATTTGCGGCCATCTTTATGAATCCTCATTTTTCATTTGTCTCCTTAGAGTGTTACATAAGGTGTTAAATTTTTTTTTCTTCATGGATCATTTTAAACAATTTCTACCCATATTACCTAGGTATATCATTCCCCTTCCTAAGGCTTCAATACTAATTCTATTTAACCACCTAATAAAAATGCATTTTCTATCTATTGTTGTACATTTACAAATTACCTAGCTCTATTTTCTGTTGCCTTATCTTCAATGGGTGACACTCACACAATTCCTCTAATATAATTGGTGCATTATTATCTTTCCTAATATTGTCACAAATTCATCTTAAAATTCTCATCCCTATTACCCTTAACTTTTCAGTCAATAATATTTTTACTATCCAACGCTTGAATCATATAAAACATTCATAGCCTAATTATAATTTTATAAAATGTAGTTTTAAGGCAATGATATTGATGTGAAACGTACATGCGATGGAGTTACTTTAAGAAATTAACGAGAGCAATTTAAACAAATAATCCCAAAGTAAAATTATCATTTATAGCAAAAGATTGATCTTTGGAATTCGTGGTCTTTAACTTGGTTAGGCAAAGTAGAGCAAGATCAATCAACCAAACAATTCAAGAAACACAAAGATAATTGTAAAACTACGATGGTAACAAGAGTCCACGATTTAATAATGAATACTTTCACCTTTGGAGTCCATACGCTCGACTTGTTTAGGCTTTAGCGGAAGAAGAGTCTCCACATTAGAAAATGAGGTCACTCCGAGGAAGAAGGAGCCTAAGATCGTCGTTCTAGGAAAGGTGGCCGGAGAGGTGGAGGATGGCGGTCGTCCAAGGATGATCCAACTAGCGGGACAGCAGGAAAAGATGCAGAATTTCTCTGGACAGCAGCAGTTTGGTCTTGGACAGATCTTGGACAGCAATCTTTCATGTGCAAGAAACGTTGGAATGTTCTTCTCGGCTGCTAGGAACGTGGGACAGCAAAGTGGTCTACTGAAAACAGCAGTTATAAGGCTTCCCGTTGCTGTGGATGCAATGGCAAAGGCTGTAATTTTTTGGCTGCAGGTTTAAGAGGTAGGAAACTCCATGTTTTAAGGAGTGTGGGAAGGATTAAGTGGAGGGAGGAGGGTCACGGGCTTGAGAAGGGCTAGGTACGGGTGAAGCTATTGGAGAAATAAACAAAATCTGATTTGTAAATCACATTTCTCAATTGGGAAGACTTAATTTCAGTTTTTTTTTTTTTTTTTTTTTTTTTTTTTTTTTTTTTTTTTTTTTTTTTTTTTGAAATTTCAAACCTGAAATTAGTCTAAAAGGAAAGAAATAAGGGAAGTTAGGGAGAGAGAGAGAGAGAGGAGGAGTATTTGAGTGGTTTGTAGTGGGCCCCACTAATTAAAGGTTTGCTAATTAAAATCTGATTAAATCATCGATTTTAATTAATATGGAGAGTTTCTAATTCACGGTTTAGAAGACAAGGCAAGCTCTTTAATTCCAGTTCATTAGGATTTTGAAATTCAAAATCTGTCCAAAACGTTTGGAGCCAAGTTAGGAAGGTTACAATGGGGAATTAATGGAAATTGAAGAGGTGAGAGATGGGAAATCAGCGGCTAAGCAGGAGAACCAGTGGCCTGAAGCCGGCGGCCGGGAAAGGGGCCATTCTAGCGGCTGGGGTGGGTTTTGGAGCAGGCCGGCGGGAGGTTGGTGGCTGGCCGGCGGCTGGTTGGCTGGTGGTGGCTGTCTAGCCGGCGGGAATTGGAGGCAGGGTGGCCGGTGGTTTTGAACAGCCTGGAGTGGGCGGCGGCAAGGATCCAGAGAGGGAAAACAGTAGAGGAAACTCTTTGGATTCAAGCGCGAATTCTACTCTTCACCAATGCTTCAACCCGAATCTCCACGACGACAAATCGATCACAATAAATAAAGAAAAAAAATGGTAGAACAAGAAGATCTAGAACTCACAAAGAGATCTAGCTTCTCCTACGAACTCACTAAGAGATCGATGAGGGTGAACTCACAAAGAGATCATAAGTGACAAATATTTTTTCATTCATCAAAATCGAAATTACAATGCATGAGGCCTCATATAAATAGGCCAAAATGAAAAAAATAAGAAATGACACAAATGCCCTTCCGGGCTACATAAGCGACTAAATGTCCATAAGGGCAAAAACGAAAAAACATCAAAATAAAATACGCTACTACATAAAATGACAAAATACAAGTCATGCTCGTGGCCGTCGATCTCCGGCGTTGAAAATGCTGACGATGTCCTCATCAGACATCCTCTTATATTGAATACTTTTGAATTACATATTCATTTTAACCACACAACCTTAATACTAGAAGTTGTATTATCATATTTATTTTCACCATTCAGTATAATAAATACAACGTTAACTCTATTGCAACTTTGCATCATTTTATATTTTAATTATATTGATAGAAAGTTTTTATGTTGCTCAAGTGAGTTAAGAACTCAGTCCATTTTATTGAGCTTTAATAAGGTGAGCTTATTGAGCTTAAAAGTTTTTTTTTTTTTTTTTTTTTTTTTTTTGCGAAAAACCATTTCGAACATATATGAGCTGGGAAGAGCAGGAATGCAGGAGTTGTTCAAAGAAAACAAAATGGAAAGAGAGAGAAGCCGAGATTACTAAGATACCTGGGAAATAGGGATAGCATGAAAGAAGGCATCGTTCGTCCGTCTATCCCCGTCGTTCGTCTCTCCCAGTCGTTCTCCTCCCAGGCTCTCAGGCGTTCGCGTCTCCCGTCTCGGCTCAGTAGGGTTCACGAGAAAGAAAGAGGAAAGAGCTGCACAGAAAAGAGGTTTCACCTCATCATAGTCAAACCAAAACCATTTTCAGCTGCTAGATGTGCAATCAGCGGCCAAAAATCATGCGCTTTGAAACCGGCCGGTTCTTTCAAACGATCCCGGTCCGGCGGTTCGGCGGTTCAACCCTTATTTGAACCGTTTTTTGGCCGATCCGATCCGATTTTTAAATCCTTGATTATTTGGTTTATGTGGCATCTCAATTAAATTTCTATGGAATTAATTTTTATGTAGAGGCTGAGTATTTATTTTATTTTAATGATGGGTTGAAATAAAATAAAGATATTTTAAAGTATAGAGAGGTCGTGGTCCCCAGTTTAAACAGTTCAGTTCTCATTTACCTCATTTCCTATCTTGAGTGAAAAAGAAGAGGTCTCTCGCTCTCTTTGAGAACACCGCTTCAAACGTGAAATATCAAAAATCTAGATTCTGATTTCAATGGATTCATGTACGCTTCCGAGTTCCGATAATTCTTCTTGATGACTTTCGGAGACGATGAAATTATTTTTCCGTCTCCATTAAATCCTACATTGTGTCCTATAGTTTCCTTTTAGCATCCTCCCATCTCAGCGTGTAACTACGACTAACTATTTTAAAGAGTAATCTTCTTTAATACCGGAGTTAAATTCTATTTGTCAAATAATCGTCTGCCTGAAAAAAGTCCCTCTTTGTTATTTCCATGAAATTTCAGTGCTTATAAATGATCTTTTTTTCTGATCCGGCGCTCAGTTATTTTGGTACTTCTGTTATTCGATTATGAATTTTGTCTCATTATCCTCTTTCGCTAAAGTGAATCAGTTATCTGCAATCTTTCTTTCGTTAAATATCAATCGGCATTCCTGTTACATGCATACAGCTATCAATTTAATGGCTTTTCTCCTTTGTTACAGCTTGGTTAGTACTCTTTCATTTATATGAATACCTGGTTCCATTCATCCTTGTTAATTTATTTGTCTTTTCCAAGATCGATCCAATCTTGAATATGACAGGCTAGACTTGTTCATTTATTCTTTGTTTTCAGTAAGCTTTCAAAAGCTGTTTTAAAAAGCAGTAAGTAGGGGTGTCAATATTTGATACGACCAAAAAAATCCGACTCGAATCCGGCCCGAAATTTTCGGGTTAGGGTCAACGCGGACCGGAAACAGGACGGGTTCAGGTTCAGCAAATTGACTCGTTTCAAAAAATTTGGTTTGGTTTTGGTTGACCCAGTACCCTGAAATTGACGAGTTTTGACCTGGAAATTCATTTTGACTCAGAAACCCGAGATTGACCCATTTTTTACCTACTTTTGACCAGAAAATCGGAGATTAACAATTTTTTGAATCGAAAATTAGCAATTTTTTGTCAGTCCCGGTTGTCCGAGTCGTGTAGGGTTAACCCGGACCCGAAGCTGGTCTGATTTGGGGGTCCGAAAAACCTACCTGTTTGCTGAAACGGGTTGGCTTCGAGTTGTCCCGAATAGTTTAATGTCACTTTCGGGTTCGACCTAAACCCGACCCGCGATCCGAAATTGTAGCCCTAGCAAAAAGAAAGCCGTCCCAAACGAAGCCTTAGTTTGATCACGGGTATCTAAAATATTCCTTATTGTGAATGGCATCAACTACTACTATGAGAGATACTTTGGGTACCTTTGTTGCACAACTTCTTCTTCCTTATCGAGTGGTCATAAGATATCAATTCTACTCCAAAATTTTCAAACCACATTAACTTTTCTTTATGACGATGCAACTTGCGTTACATGTCTCAAGGATGTTTCCATAGCTACTTGTTTTTTCTTTGGGCATAAGACTTTAGTTCCAAGGCCACTCTATTGCATATTTTTTTTTCTTATTGATGTGACTATTGGCCAATTTTAGCAACTCAAGCAACATATTAGTTTGTTGCAACATGAGTGCATGTCAAAAATGACCTTAGCAGAGGCCTTGAGTGAATTTTGCTTGGGAAATAGTATGTTGAACTTACAACATCTCACTGTAAGAATGAGTGATGAAATGTGAGAGGGTCACCCACCGTTGTTTAGCTTGGTTGGTGGGCAAGTAGGAACACCCCAATCCGTGCTCGATTCCCTTCGAGCAGCAGTGCCTCTTAAGTGGGGTCCAATCAAGTGCGGGCCAGGAAGTTTTTGGGGTGGATGCCTCTTTTAAGTCAGCCGAGGATTAGTCACACCGCCAAGCACCCTTTCGGGGGTGACAGCAGGTGGATACCCTGTTCCAAAAAAAAAAGTTGAAAAGGTCTCATTTGGTCCTTGTATCATTTTTTAGTAAGGCATAAGAATTTTCAACTTTGAGCAGCGATAAGTTAAGGTTTCTTTTGGGATGGCTTTCTTATTACTTAAAGTAAAATTTCAATACACAATTTAAAATTTTATATTAAGAAGTTATTTTAAGTAGTAAAAAAGTTGTTCCAAACGAAATCTAAGTAATAAATTATTGCTTAAAGTTAGCAAATAGTTATTATTTTTGGGAGGGATCTGCAAGAACTGTCGTAGTGATGCCTCCACGAAAATCATAGATAGCAAATGATGTTTCACCACTTTATTGACTGTGAGAAGTTAGACCGTTGGATTCAAAGGAGTGATAGTGAGCAGGATTGAACTTTTTTGCAAGATTCGAGTTGTGGGATTGAACTTTCCTCTAAAAGAGTTGAGCACAATCATCTCTTGAATTTTGGGCAAATTATTAAGTCCGGTCACCGGACCTATCTCTAAGTCCGGACATCCACTAAAATTTTGCCACGTGGACTGCACTTTGACTTAAAAAAGCACAGTCAAAAGCGTAGGTAAAGTGCAGGCAAAGCGCAGTTAAAGTGTAGTAAAAAAAGTGCAGTTAAAGTGCACTTAAAGCTCACCTAAAGTGCAATCAAAGCACAGTACATGTGGTAAGTTTTTATTGGATGTCCGGACCTATTTCTAAGCCAGGTGACCGGACCTAATAATTTGCCTGAATTTTGAGGGTGGTCATGCATTGACAATTTGAATTGAGAAAGCATTCGTGGGCTGAGCTTCCCATTTTGTAGATAGTCAAAGAAGAACAGTATTTGTAATGCTTTTTTACAGGAAATGAGATTGGCCATCCTTTAAAGTTGCCTAAAAATCAACTCGCAATGTAAGCCGGCATCATCATCTATGCGAGCTAGTATATATTGTATTTATGGAGAAATTATTACTCGTAGAAATTGAACATAGAGAACCGTTCGATTTTGTCTCTGTTAACAGTAAAAACACAGATACTGTTCTGCACTGCGTTTTTACTGTTCACATAAACAAAACCGAACATAATAATCTCTCTTGTTTTTGTAGAGGATGTTGCGCAGTATCTAAAAAGAATCCTATTTAACTTTTGGCCTTTTCTTTATAAGTGACGATTAAGGTTATGTCACATAATGAGCTATACAAGAGAGTCATGGAATTTCCGATGATCTTATTAGGAGAGTAGATGTATTAGAATTAACCTATGTTATAAAAGATATAGGTGACCTAAAATGACTTGGTTAGTAGTATTAAAAATGATTTTTTATTATATTTAAATGATATTTTGACTTTTAATAAAATATAATTGATAAAAAATATTTATATTTTTGATCCCATATAGTGAGATAAATATTTGTTGCTGTAGTAGTATTCAGTTACGATAAAGCACGATATTGTTTACATTCGACTCAAATAAGCAGAATTATTTGAACTGAGTCAAACTCTCTTTTTTTTTTTCTTTTCTTTCTGAAAATTCTATGTAATAAATCCTCATCTCCTATGACTAATAATAAAAAAATTTATTTTTATATATAAATTTTATTTAATATTTCTCTTTAATATAATCACTGCATAAGTAATTATATTCACTTAAGCAATATAAATAAATACATATTTCTATTCACAATCCTCTTCGAATAATGAACTTATGTGAATAGGATTCATGCATGGAAGGCAGATGTTGCAGTTAGCCCCACAACAATTAGTTTATTACAAAACTCCACTTGAATTATCACATAAAGTGATTTTCTCATCTGTTCACGGCTTCCACAGCTGCCTACTATTTATTGAATAATTTGTACAACCGTCACATAAAAAAGTCTTAAGTAATGTGACTTTATTACTTTAATTTTTTTTTTTTTTTTGCTGTAGTCTCTCCACCTGCAGCTATTGACTTATGGTTAGCATACTGCCCTCATGACTCTTGCTGCTCATTGAAGAAATTTTCTGTGACATAGGATCTTATATTGAATGGTGATATAGTGGAGGGGCATATAATGCAATAATTGAGTATATTTTAGTTGGTGTGACCAAGCCTGAGTTTTGTTGTTAGTAATATAAGAAGGGATGTGCTAAATTAATGATAGTTAGTGTTAATTAGTTTATAGGTCAAAGAGTTTATATTTGATTAAAGGGAGATTTGCATACATTGCACTCAATGAGCACCCAATTGTATATTTAACATCAAATTGTTATTATTTAGAAGATATAAAACTTGAACTTCTATTAATGTATGAACCTCTTGATGATGAAGGAGAGAGAGACTCTCATGGGACTATAAAGTCAAGATGGGATAGTGTAGTGGCATGTCGAGATAAGGAAGTCGTAACTGGAAATGGCATCAACGAGATAAGAAATATGTGATGGGATCGTAGGGGAAGTGTCATTAAGGGGAGAAGTTATTCTGTATAGAATGTCATCTATAGACCAACAAAAATGCGTCATGTCAGCCGTACCGAGCCGAGTACCTAGTGAAGAGGTGATGTGGCACATTCTGGTTGGTCTTTGGATGGTGTTAGGCGTCCGCGCAAAATAAATTTTTCATGAAGGGGCGATGCTTGGGTAAGGAGATTTATGAGATATGTGAATGCTGTGGTGCAGGGCTACAAGATTAGTGGCAGTGATGGAATGGCAATGGGGAAGGTGACGAGGGTGTTATTTTTTATGTTTTTTAGAAATTTTTGATCTTATATGAGCATAATGAGGTTTAGGCATGTTGAGTGTTATATGTATATATAATATCTTTGAGAATCATATATTTGAATAAAAAATTTGATGTACCACAAAGAGGATATGGTGGAAGATGAAAGGTCTCTTGCACATCTATTACTCACAGCTCATGATATAATTTTAAATTCTATATATATAGAAAGTCTTTTTATTGCTCTAAAAAACTAAAAATTACTTTGATAAGAAATTTGAAATGAATATATTCTGCAATAATATCCTTCTGTTGAAAAATGTGAGCAGCAACAAACCTTACATACTCTATAGAGTTTCTTATAGAATTAGTAAAATCTGTTAATTAATAATCTACTAATTACATTTTGTATCAAAAGATAGACTATTAAACAAAGCAACGCATGATTAGGGTCCACTTGGTTGCTTCTAAGTGAGAGTATGGAAATTTTATAACTTTGAAAATTAATATTGAGGAATTTATTTATTTTTTTATTTTTTAGTTTGAAGAAAGTGGAATTATCTTATAATTATGATAAAAAAAAATTATAAATATTTTTACAGTAATACTCTTGAATAAAAATCAATAATGTTTATCCTGAACTTTTTTATAATGAATAACTAACGATCAATTTTTAATAAAAATCAACAATGTTTATTTTTGAAAAGCCAGGCAACAAATTTTCTACAGTTGTCACATATTATTAGATATGGTTACAAAAACAGTTTCTTATCATAATAATTTATTAAAAATAGCAAGAAAATAGTGATAAAATTGTAATAACCCGTATTTTAATTGGGATAAATAATTTTTTCTAGAGTTATTATAACTTCAAATTATGAACCGCCTTCACCATAATATTTTGATTGTAGTATTTTACCTACACAATTTTTTTTTTTGTAATTTTTGAGTGATATCAGAGCATAGTTGTTGGAAATATTGATTGTTACCAGAACCATAATAATTGATTGAGAGTTGGGTAGATTGATTAGAATAAGGTGTATTAGTTTGCATGCATAATTGAATGACATGTGATAGAATAAACTGTATGATTATATGATTTTGATGAGTTTTGATTTTGATATGATTTAAGTTTTGATTGTACGGATTTTGTTGATATTAATTTTATGCCTCAATCATTATGGGAAATGTCGGAGACGACATTTTCTTCAGGTAGATCGATTGTTATAACTTGTATTTTGACCAAGGTAAATAATTTTTTCTGGAGTCATTATAACTCCAAATCGCAAACCGTCTTCGTGATAGTTTTCATTGTAGTATTTTACCAACAAGATTTTTTTTTTTTTTTTGTAATTTTTGGGCATCACAAAAATATTATTAAACAAAAATATGATTATAGTCTAAAAAACAAAGAAATCAGAATGTTGCCCCTAATAGATCATTAGTGATAGCCAAAAAAAATCTTATTTTATGAATGACATTGTTTTTCATCATTAAAATCATTTGTTCATCAAAACACGTTAATTAAAACTAATTGTTTCATTTTTCTCCCTCAATTTCAAAACCAGTCGCATAACTAGAATCCTCTTCTTCCATTCTCTATCATATTTCATAATTTCCACCATAGAAGAAGCCTGATGGCTCCATAGTTTCAAATATTAACGCTCCATTTGGGACGATTTTTTTACTGCTTCTCAAAGCAGCTTTCTAGCTAATTTTTTACTAAAAAGCCGTTTTAAGAAGCAGTAAGAAAATCACCTCAAACGAAGCCTAAGATTCCATATACAGCTTGTAAATTTTTTTTTAAAATTTAATATCTAAGATCCTAATGAAGCAAGGTAAGCATTTTCAGATATTAAAATTTATTAATTATAATGGAAGAGATAGTTGGCCGGATTAACCGTCCGAAGACACATCTCCCATGTGATACCATCCACGTTATCTCATTCCCACTTCACTCCTATAGACGTGCACTTGATCATGACACTTATTAGAGCCTCATAATCAAGCCATCAACCCTGCCTAATCATATTTAAATCCCCTCTTAATTATCTCTTAATTATTTATTTTTAGTGTTGTAATCTGCCCAAGTGACTTCCTCTCCAAGTGTTTCCCTCATATGGAATGACAATTTATAGGAAGAAAGATTAGGTCATTAATCAGAATAATTAGCAAAATTATTAGAGTTATTATGAAATTAGTACATTAATGATTTGATTTATTAATAGTTTTATTTAGTAAAATTTGATATATATAATGGACAGAATATTTGACCAATTTATTTTTTGATGATATCATTATGGTCCAAATGGTTTAGAAGAGACTATGTGATTGTGACTTTCTACTAAACAAAGGAAGGGAATAGGGATTCACATTCATGAATATCATAATTGAAATAATTTGAATTTGGAATCCTATAAAATCCAGAAGTCTGATTTTCAATTCATTCAAAGAGGTAGCATACAAAAAATTTGTTCTCATATTTAGAGTTAATTTTAACTTAAAAATGTAAGGTAGGAATCAAGAAATGCTTTATATGACCCCCAAAAAAAAATCTAGAAAATAAAAAGAATTGTCTGTTAATTTCAATGTTGACGATTATTATTGAGGAATATTCATCTCATTATACGAAATACAGCTATGTGTTTATTGAAATGAAAGTTTCGTTTGGGTTGGTTTTATTTCTACTTCCTAAAATGTTTTTTTACAATTTTTTTTTTAATTTTTGTACGAAAAGATCCATCTGAAACAAACCCTAAGGCTTCGTTTGGGGCATATTCTTTGCTGCTTTCTAAAACGACTTTCTAGACATTTTCATACTAAAAATCAGTTCTATAAAGAAGCAAAAAAACTGTCTCAAACAAAGCCTAAGTAAAATTAAAAATATTCAAATTGCTTCCTTACTAATTCTTGAGAAATTTTTATGATACAAATTTACTTTATTACAAACATATCTATTAGTAGGTGAAAGCTACAAGAAAGATATTATTTAAATTTAAAAAAAATGTTTTTTATAACATTTATAATTATTAAAAATTATTTTAAAATCATATTTGCAAAAAAACAAAAGCTATTGAAAAAGAAACTTTGATGAGAGTGAGAGAGTTTTTTTTCAAATTATAAGTGGAATGAAAGAGGGAGAGAGGGGGAGGAAGAAGATTAAGTTAGGAGACAGTGTAGTAATAAGAGTTCGGCCTTAGAGATATGAATGAAAATGAAAGAGTTAGTAGTGGGTGACTGTTAGATGGGCAGTTGCTCATAGCCTCCCTTTTTATTCTCTATGGCATTTAATGTAATGAGATACAGTTGTCTTATAAACCAAACAAACTCATGAGAAGAGCAACCTAATCCACTCCCTTTTTCTTGGCGGTGGAGAAACCAAATCAAACCAAACCAAACGGAGGCTCTGTACAACTTTTGCTCAGATCAACAAAATAAAAAGCTTCTCCATCACTCCCTTTTCGTGAACGCATTGCCATTTAAAAATGAAAAAAATGACTTTTTTTAAAAGAATCAAATGAATTTTTCTTACAATAATAAACGGAAATCTCGATACATAAATATTATTCATTAATTCACAGTATCTTATGTAAGTAAACTTTATAAATATGTATTCAATACTCGAGAAGTTGCGATCGACTAGCGCCGTCGTCTTCGTCGTCGTCGGCGAAGAGGTCGTCGTCGGCCGGAGCGGGAAGGTTGAGATCAAGCAACAAAACTTTATTTTCCGTCCTGTTAGTCTCCAATTTGTTCTCTAGAAGAAGAGCCGGACGATGCCTTCTCATATGGCCTCCGAGAGCTTGGCCGGAGGAAAACTCAGCCCCGCACACCGAGCACTGATGTGTTCTCTTTTTCCCGCCGGCGCTTGAAGAAGAATTAGCTATTGGTTTTGCTATGGTGCCTAGGAGCTCGGTCTCGAAAGGTGTTAGCTTTGGCTTCTTGTGACTGGCCCGATGGCCGCCGAGGGCTTGGAAGGAAGAAAAGCATTTGTCGCATGTCTTGCATTTGTAGACTATCGCCACGCCGGCCGGCCCGGTAGGCTTCAACAGGGGCGCTGCGGCTTCGTTGAATGGAACGGGGGGACCTTGTGCGAGGAGCATGAGGCAATCGGCCATGTCATGGTCTTCCTCAGTGGTATTCGAAGAAGCCGACGAGGCGGCTGTGGCGGTGGCGGCGGTGGACGGAGGAGGAGCGAAAGCACGGTATCGCTTGGTGCGTTTGCGCTTGAAGATGACAGGGGAAGGGGAAGGGGAAGGGGAAGAGGATTCGCCGATGCTGCTGGAGCTGATGGAGTGAACCATGGCGAGAGAGTGAGGAATTATGAGGGGAAGAAGTTGGAGGAATGGAATATTATGGTATGGCAACGGTAATAAGTAGGAAGGTGGAGGAGGAAAGGCGGTGTTTTTGTTATGGAAGGGAGAATTAGGTGGGAGGAGGAGTGGTGTGGAGTGAAGAGAGGGCGGAGTGGAAGGAACGATCGCAAGAGGACAGAGTGGAGGAATAACTGAAAATCGGCTATATATGGAAAAGGGTGCAGTTTTGACACTTAAGCGGAAGGTTTGGTTAAGGCGAGGATGGCTCTGGCCGGTGTACAGCACAAGTGGCAGCGGAGAACTATACCAGCCTAACAGAGTTGGGCTTTTTCCTTAGCCACTAGTGGAGCATTAAAAACGGAGGACAGAGAGGCATAATTTTCTAAAATTATTTTCCTTTTTTTCTCTTATCACTAATTGCCCTTTTTTATGGGAGAATTATATTTAAATATTTAAAATTTTATTTTTCAAACTATTAAATTTATATATTTTTGTGTCCTATGATTATTGGAAATTTGATAAAAAAAATATGAATTGAAATTTTATTATGAATTTTAATATTTGAGAGATAATGGTGTTGGTTTTGTAAATAGAAAAAAAAAATAGGTGTTATGTATTTAATTATATTTTTAATAAAATTTGCAATTGATTAATAATAGAAGGGTTTAATATAATATTTATGAAATAATAATAATTTTGATATATAATAAATTTGATATAATGATGTATAATATATATAATTACAATTTTGATAAGGGTGGTAGTTTTGTAAATAGAAAAAATATTAGGTGTTATGTATTTAATTGCTCGTTTTTTACTATAAATTGTCTTCGATTAATAATAGTAATATTTAATATGATATTTATGAAATAATAATAGACATTTGAGAAGGAACGAGTAATTAATTCACTTTAAGGGGGTGGGTTTTCTTTTGCAAATAAAGGGATGTAGGGCTTCGAGATGAAGTAATCCTTAGTTTTGACTTGTAATATCACATTTAAAACAACTATTAATAATGCAAAATAATTCTTATAATAATTCATGTAATAAATAAAATATCTTTATATTAACTATTTAATTAATAATATTATAAAATAAGATTAATTGCATCACATGAATCAAAGGGGTAGATGATAACTCCATTTCTAGGTGATATCTTCATCTATGTTCCAAAGGTATAGAAATAGGTGCTCTCTTTTGTAATATTTATGCTAGAATGGATTAGTTTTGCCTTGAAGTACTATATATTATGATGAGTTAAACTTGCTTTGGGTTGAAGTCTTATTTAAGTTTGATGTTCGATTTGATCAAACTCTATAGACGTGCAACTCGCGATCGAATTTGAATTTTGTGCTAATCACTATAAGTAACTACTATTTATTTTGGTATAAGCGTATCCTACCTTTTTAAGAGTATAAATTCATGTTATTTGTAATAGGCTTTTAATAACAGATTATACTGTCAATCCTATTATTGCAAAATCTTCTATTTTATGCATATGCTCATAATGAACTAGTTAGTTTGATAAATAGGTCATTCTTGGTGTATTGTTGCGTAAACTCCCATGCATTAAATTTTTTAATGTTCATTGGATGTAATAAATATCAATTTTATAAGTCATTCTATGATATGAAATAATAATCATCATATTGAAAATATAACACATGTTGAAAAGCATTAATGAAAAATTGAAAATTATTCACATTTGTGCAATGGTATATACGTCAGTAGAAGTCTATTAGATTTTGGTTGGTCAAGCCGACTGACCCCAAAGTAATAACTCTATAGAAAATTACTAGATTTTCTTGGTTTGTATTTATCTTCCCGGTGATAGGTATTTGATAAACCAACTATAGTTGTATCATATAAATGTATAAATATATATTTGGACATGAATTAAAAATAATGAATGAATAGTATGTTATTTTGAGTTAGAATGGTACATATTGTGTTTGTATCTATAAGCATTGAAATGACTTAACATTAATAGTAATTTGACATATATACTTGTAACACTAGCATTTTAGAATTTAATATAGGAATTATGACATGTGAAGTTCTCATAGTTATATCTATTGATTCGTCATATGCATGTCTCATTTCTTTATCATTCATATTTTGATAGATATGAGTTTCTTGTTGGGTTAGATTTATCAAACTCCCTCGTTATTGTCACTTTACACCAAGTCTTGCCGGTGTGTTTAATAGACCATCACCTGATCAAAAGCAGATTTATCAACATTAGATTATATTTGATATTTTATAGAATATTATGATGCCTTTCCTATAGAGTTATCACTTTGGAGTTAGTCGGCTTGACCAACCAAAATCTAATAGACTTCTACTGACGTATATACCATTGCACAAATGTGAATAATTTTCAATTTTTCATTAATGCTTTTCAGCATGTGTTATATTTTCAATATGATGATTATTATTTCATAACATAGAATGATTTATAAAATTGATATTTATTACATCCAATGAACATTAAAAAATTTAATGCATGGGAGTTTATGCAACAATACACCAAGAATGACCTATTTATCAAACTAACTAGTTCATTATGAGCATATGCATAAAATAGAAGATTTTGCAATAATAGGATTGACAGTATAATGTGTTATTAAAAGCCTATTACAAATAACATGAATTTATACTCTTAAAAAGGTAGGATACGCTTATACCAAAATAAATAGTAGTTACTTATAGTGATTAGCACAAAATTCAAATTCGCTCGCGAGTTGCACGTCTATAGAGTTTGATTAAATCGAACATCAAACTTAAATAAGACTTCAACCCAAAGCAAGTTTAACTCATCATAATTTATAGTACTTCAAGGCAAAACTAATCCATTCTAGCATAAATATTACAAAAGAGAGAACACCTATTTCTATACCTTGGAAACAAAGATGAAGATATCACCTAGAAATGGAATTATCATCTACCTCTTTGATTCATGTGATGCAATTAATCTTATTTTATAATATTATTAATTAAATAGTTAATATAAAGATATTTTATTGATTACATGAATTATTATAAGAATTATTTTGCATTATTAATAGTTGTTTTAAATGTGATATTACAACTCAAAACTAAGGATTACATCGTCTCGAAGCCCTACATCCCTTTATTTGCAAAAGAAAACCCACCCCCTTAAAGTGAATTACTCGTTCCTTCTCAAATGTCTATTATTATTTCATAAATATCATATTAAATATTACTATTATTAATCAAAGACAATTTATAGTAAAAAACGAGCAATTAAATACATAACACCTAATATTTTTTATATTTACGAAACTACCACCCTTATCAAATTTGTAATTATATATATTATACATCATTATATCAAATTTGTTATTATTTCATAATTATTATATTAAACCCTTCTATTATTAATCAGTTGCAAATTTTATTAAAAAATAATTAAATACATAACACCTATTATTATTTTTTTTCTATTTATCTCTCCAATTTTATAATCCTCATTCAAATATTAAATTCATAATAAAATTTCAATTCATATTTTTTTATCAAATTTTCAATAAGCATAGGACACAAAAATATATAAATTTAATAGTTTGAAAAATAAAATTTAAAATATTTAAATATAATTCTCGCATAAAAAAGGGCAATTAGTGATAAGAGAAAAAAAGGAAAATTATTTTAGAAATTTATGCTTCTCTGTCCTCCGTTTTTAATGCTCCACTAGTGGCTAAGGAAAAAGCCCAACTCTGTTAGGCTGGTATAGTTCTCCGCTGCCACTTGTGCTGTACTCCGGCCAGAGCCATCCTCGCCTTAACCAAACCTTCCGCTTAAGTGTCAAAACTGCACTCTTTTCCATATATAGCCGATTTTCAGTTATTCCTCCACTCTGTCCTCTTGCGATCGTTCCTTCCACTCCGCCCTCTCTTCACTCCACACCACTCCTCCTCCCACCTAATTCTCCCTTCCATAACAAAAACACTGCCTTTCCTCCTCCACCTTCCTACTTATTACCGTTGCCATACCATAATATTCCATTCCTCCAACTTCTTCCCCTCATAATTTCTCACTCTCTCGCCATGGTTCACTCCATCAGCTCCAGCAGCATCGGCGAATCCTCTTCCCCTTCCCCTTCCCCTTCCCCTATCATCTTCAAGCGCAAACGCACCAAGCGATACCGTGCTTTCACTCCTCTTCTATTTTAAATTAATTCATAGATATTTTCACTATATCTCGTTCTTAATATAGTGCATATAATGACCATATATATAGTTAATATATAGTGTAACGTATTCCTTCGACAAAGGAATATTGAAATAAATAGGAGTAATGAGATGGAATATTGGCATATCTAGACATAGGATGTTAAAACTTTTAAATTATATGGATATGGTATAATTATAGGAAGGCCATAAACCTCCCTTTTCACACTACAAACTTGACATAGATATAAGGATGCATATACTCTAATCCACATCTAAAATTAAGAGTCTCGTTAGAAAAATTATGATATTTAAGATTTATTAGTTTAAATTATTTTATTTTCATTAGAATCTAATTTTTCTTGTAAGCCTCCATTAAGAGGAAAAAAACTAAAAAAAATATCCATTTTAAATTCAATAGGATAAATTATATATTTAGATTAAATAGTAATAGTTTAATACAATTAAGTAGAACACTTTATCGTGGGATCGACACTCTTCTCTATCACTTTATTACTTGATCATCGCATATACTTACATATTTGGCGGGCTTTCATTATTTTTTTTATACCAAAGAAAATCTAATCATAAATTTATATTACATAGCTCAAGTAAAAGTACCAACCACATGCCCCATCATAAAGCTCAAGAAATATAGGGATATTTGATGAGAGTAGGAAAGATCTTAATTCTCGCTAAAATATATTCAACATACTTAAAAGGCATATAGCAATTTAAGAGTAGTTCTTCACTTGAAGGCATACAAAGCTTAAAGGAATATAAAGGGACATTAAAAAAAAAAACTTTATTTAAGCAAAATGAAACTAAATTATGGCATATGACTAACAGGATCCTCTTCCAATCTATTAGATCCAAACTAGCTCCACTTTCTACTACTTTTAAGCCTCGTCCCATTCAGCAACTAAAAGATAATGAAAGTCAATTTGATTGAAAGTTCAAAGTTCAGAAGCATAAATATAATAACTACTATAAGCAACAAAAGAATACATATAAGATAATAGGCTGGAAGTAAACTAAACTAGCATCAAATCGTCATCACGGCTTAACCTTATGTGGCAAGCTCATTACATTTATCTTAAATCATATAAATGCATAAAATGAGCATAAAAAACTTAACAAGTAATAAAAACTTATCGTTGCGCTCAATGCAAAAAAAAAAAAAAACAATATGTTTACTCCAGTTTTAATCAATATTATATCAGTGTAAGTAGTAAGCAATCTACAAAATTAATATTAATTAATAAAAAAAACAATATGATCATTAAAGCCCAAAAGAAGTCTATATCATTTGTAGGGATATCAAAATCGGGTCACGGGTCAGGTTCGGGTTGAACTCATAACTGATTTGACACTAGTCGGGTAACCTTGAACCCGACCCAGTTTTGCAAATGGATCAGATATTTCAACCCATACCTTACCCGCACAGGTTCATGACACAATCCACGTACGGATATGACACCAGCTCGACAACGCCGCCAGTAGCATGGCAGCACCGACAGTGGCAGTGGCGGTGTCATAGCTCAACATGATAGGACCTGTCATGGTCATTAATCTTTTAACAAATAATAATCATAGCAATCTAATATCATCTATCAGTAATAAACAATAAAAATAGATTCTAGGACATTACAGGCGGCACAACAGTGGAGGCAAATGCAACGTGGTGACTTACACGAAGAGACGCGACTCAATATGATGGGAACTCGACGCGTGCAAATGGTGGAAAGCACAGACACTTGAAGCGGGTTGTGTGGGCCTTCAACGTGAGTAGTGCGGGCACTTGATGCGGGCTGCGCGAGTTCTTTGTCATGAAATATTCGCGGTGGAAGAGAAGTATAAAGTTTAACGTCTTAGTGCTGTAGAAATATCCAATAAACAAACATATGAAACAGATAGTGTATTATTCATAAGAGAAACCAAGAATTTTATGTAAAAAATCTTAGAAATGGGAAAACCCATCAGGTCTAGCCCAGTTTGAATGAATCCACTATTATTTGCAGTTGATTACAAATGAGGCCCTTCATTGGGGGAAGGCCTTGGCTTGATGTAATAAATATAAATCATATAAAATGCATTACGATATGAGACTTGAAAGAATCACTATTGGCATGTTCGTTTGGTCGGCTGGACCAAAGTCGGTAAGCGAAGGTATTCAGAAAGACTGTAGTCAAGTGACGGTGGTCGAAAGGATCGTTGTCTTGCGACGGATATCTACAGGACCGTACTCTGCGGGTAATAGAGGTCAAAAAGACTATTATATGGTGGCGAAAGGATTGTAGTTGGCGGACGACAGTGGTTAGAAAGACCATTGTAGAAGGGCGACGGAGGTTCAAAGAGTTGTAGTTGGTGGGCCACAATGGTCAAAAAGACTATTTTCTAGAGAAAAGGGTCGTAAGGACTGTAGTCTAAGGGTGACGGAGGTCCGACATCAAATGGTGGTCATGCAAAATTCTAGCGTTAGTTGGTGGTCGGGTAGAAATCTGGCATCAGTTGGCGGTCAGACAGAAGTTTGACGTTAGTTGGTAGCCGGGTAGAAGTCCGACGACAAGCGCAAGTCCGGTGTCAGGGAGAAATTCAGCGAGGGGCGGAAGTTCAACATCAGGTAGAAGTCCAACAAAAATTCGATGATTGGCAGAG
This sequence comes from Dendrobium huoshanense, assembly GCA_016618105.1. NCBI lineage: Eukaryota > Viridiplantae > Streptophyta > Magnoliopsida > Asparagales > Orchidaceae > Dendrobium > Dendrobium huoshanense. The sequence continues at coordinate 33,434,589 of CM028354.1, read as the reverse complement.
GTCCGGTGACAAGCGGAAGTCTAACGTCGGTCAGTGGCCGAGAGGTGGTCGAGGAGGTGCTTGGTGGCAAGAGAACTCTTCCTTCTCTGGTCTCTCCTAAATGAAGAATGAAGGGTCTATTTCTAATTTTTTGAGAGTGGCATGACCAATAAATATGAAGAAGATCAAAGGTAAATTGTGAGTGATTTGAATGGACGATCGATATTGAATCTCTTAATTATAAATCATTTATTGAGCATTTGAATGTCTTAATAATATCATAATTTGGCGATCTTGGGCTCGTTGGATTTGTCTCATCGAGCCGCTCGATTTGACTATAAGCAAGTTATGTTTGGAAACCATTTGGTAATACAAATTATGTTTTGAACCTTCCAAATGTGCTTCGGGTCTTTGATTTGGATCCATATGAGCTCGGATTAGGTCAAATTTAGTGTAGTCGGGTTTGTATTTCCAAGACGGTCAGTTCGACAATAAGTTTGTTGAAATCGGAGTTGAGATGTCCCGAATTTATTTTTTTATGTTTCCAACTTGATTTTGCTTCGAGATTCGTGCTCGATCGAGAAAAAAAAAATGATGATATATCAAGTAGTCTCTTCAAGTGTGTTTAGAGAGGTCATGAAAAAGCAAATCAAGAAAATCAAAAAGCTAGACAAGGTAGAAATTAACTATATCCTAATAATCAAGATCTCTAGGTTTGAGGATTTATACCACTTTATTCATTATTGTGGATTGCTCTAAAAGACCTTTGATACGTAGTCAAAAAATTATCTTAATCGGGCACGAATCTCAATGCAAAATTAAGTTGGAAACTTAAAAAATTAATTCGGAGACCATCCAGACTTTGATTTCAGCAAACTTACAGTCGAACTGAGCGTCTCGGAAATACAAACCCAACGACACAAAATTCGACTCAATCCGAGCCCAAATGGATCCAAATCAAGGACCTGAAGCGCTATTGAAAGGTTCAAACCACAAATTGGATTACCAAACGGTTTTCAAACATAACAAGCTTATAGTCGAATCGAGCGGCTTGAAGAGACGAATCCAACAAGCCCAAGATCGCCGGATTACAACATCATTAAGGTCTTCAAATGTCTAAAGAACGGTGTATGATCAAGGGATTCAACATCGGCTGTTCATCCGACCACTCCCCATTCACCCTTCATCTCTCACCTATTTACGAGCCATGTCACTCCAGAAATCTATAAATAGAGCTCCCTCTCCTCTTGAAAAGGGACCCCTCGGAAGCCTAAGGAAAAGAGAGAGAGATCGGAGATCGCTCTTGCTTCCTTGCCTCCTCGACCACCGCCGGACTTCCGCCGGACCACCACATGACGCCCTGTGCTCCGCCGGATCACCACCTGAGGCCCTCACCTTCGCCGGACCACCGCTTGACGCCGTTGCTCCGAAGGACCACCACTTGAGGCCCTCACCTATGTCGGACCACCGCCTGACGCCATTGCTCCATCAGACCACCACCTGAGGCCCGAACTTCTTTCGGACCACCACTTGAGGCCCTCACCTCCGTCGGACCACCGACTGATGTCGTTGCTCCGCCGGACCACCACCTAAGGCCCGAACTTCTGCCGAACCACCACTTAAGGCCCGGACTCTGCCGGACCACCACCTTACACCCGAATTTCTACCGAAGTATCGCTCAATCGACTACGGTCACTCCAACCTCCATCACAGGACAACAATCTTTCTTACCCCAGTCTCATGCCAACTAAGGTCCTCCTGACCGGAGGACCTCCGTCGCCTACTACGGTCACTCCAACCTCCATCACAAGACAACGGTCTTTCAGACCCCAGTCTCCTTCCACCAACGGTCTTTTAGACTCGGGTCTCCTGCCAACAACGATCTTTCTGACCCCAGTCTTCTGCCGACTACAGTCCTCCTGACCTCCGTCGCCTACTACGGCCACTCCGACCTCCATCACAGGACAACGGTCTTTCTGACCCTAGTCTCCTGCTGACTACGGTCCTCCTGACCTTCGTCGCTTACTACGGTCACTCCGACCTCCATCACAGGACAACAGTCTTTCTGACCCCAGTCTCATGCCGACTACGGTCCTCCCGACCTCCATCGCCTATTACGGTCACTCTGACCTACATCATAGGACAACGGTCTTTCTGACCCCAGTCTCCTGCCGACTACGGTCCTCCCGACCTCCGTCGCCTACTACAGTCACTCTGACCTCCATCAAAAAGCAACGATCTTTCAGACCCCGGTCTCCTGCTGACTACGGTCCTTCTGACCTCTGCCTCTTGCCGACAATGGTCCTTCCAACTAAACAAACATGTCTATCTTGATTATTGTAACTCCGACAATGTAATATGTTATATATGACGTACATTTGTAACATCAAGCTAAGGCCTTCTCTCTAAGAAGGGCCTCATTTGTAATTGACTACAAATACTAGTGGATTCATTCAAACTGGGCCAGGCCCCGTGATTTTTCTCCCTTTTCAGGGGTTTTCCACGTAAAAACTCTGGTGTCTCTTATGAACGCTACACCCTCTCACTTATCTGATTGTGTGCTGGATCTTCGTACAATGCTAAGACGTTAAACTATATATTTCTCTACCGCCGCGAATATTCCAGGACGCAACAACCTTGATGACTTGTTCGTTGAGATTTTATTTGGGATTATTTTCTTACCGTTTAATGAAATAACTTCTTAATACAAAAATTTTAATTCTGAAAATTTTATATACTAAAAAGTTATTTCATAAAGTAGTAAGAAAGATGTCCCAAAATGACGTATGAGTCTCATGTGAATGGAAGTTATGGCAATAATCGTTGTGATCTTGACAATTGAGAAATAATTAGTAATGCTAGCTTTAATATCTCAACAGAGCACTGAAAAGATTTAAATGCTAATATCTTGTTCGGTGGCTGATTAGTACACTTGGTTGGGAGAACCGAGAAGGCATTTTAACAAATAGAACATAGACGTAGAGCAGAATAAAGAGACAAAAGTATTAGAGCAGTTCAGCTTGTAATTTGCATTCATTTTGCATAGGTTAGAGAATTCCACTTTAGGGTTGTTTGATTTGATGAAAATTGAGTATAAAGTATCTCAAAAGTGAAGGTTTTTTGAATTTTGATGAAAAAAGAATGCAAAGTAAAATCATGATGGCTTTCAAATTAAGCTCGTAGATCGTTTTTTATGTATCCAAAACTTGTTTGTTTTATGCCAAATTTCGAATACATAGCAAGCTGGCGTTGTTGCGGATGCTGATTGTCGCCACCGTCATCTACTATCCCGTTGTTGGCTACGATGTTGTTGCTCACTGTATCCTGCTAGCTACTAACATGCCCCACTATCTCCAGCCACTGACTGCTACTATCACTGGGCTTCACATTATATTTATTTTATTTCAAATTCACTACAAGAAAATTATTATCTATATTTATTTTATTTTTATCTAAATAATATAAAATATTTCAAATACATTACATTTATCGTACATTAAATTTATTTTCCTCTATATTCTTTTTTTTTTCAGCCAAAAAAAAAAAAAAAACCCTATCGACAAAACCTTTTTCACTTCTTCTTAGGGGAGATACAACAACAACAACAAGATCAAGCCTTTAGCCCACTATGTGGGGTCAGCTACATGAATCCTTTTTCCTCATTGTGTCATGTTAAAAGTAAAATTTTCATTTAAATCTAATTAAAAAAAGCTATTTCTAATATTTTCTAACCAATTATTTAGGTCTCTCTTTACCTTTTTAACATAAGTCAAACCTAATACATCTACTTTCCTAACCGGGTCATCGGAAGACCGCCGTTTTATGTGAACAACACATCTAAGACGACTCTCACTAATCTTATCTTCAAATGGAGCTACTTCAACCTTTTCACGTGTATGCTCATTTCAACCTTTTCACGTGTATGCTCATTTCTTATCATGTCTCTAAGAGTAAAGCCACTCATCCACTTGAGCATCCTCGTCTATGCAACAATTAACTTAATATTATACTTCTCTTTTAATTGGGAGATTATTATGTGCGGATACCGAACGGGATAACCGTCCGGTTCCGCACTCGGTACCGAGCAATACCGAGCACTCAGTTACGAGCACGGTATATTTTTAGAGGCGACGTGGCGCATTTTTATTAATCTCCGGATGAATCTGAACCCGCACGTAATAGTTTTTTATCTAAGCCTTCTCTAAGAGTAAAGTCACTTATAGTATGAAAATAGATCAATTTCTCAACAGATTTCTCATCATTCTAGTCGGGTAATGTTTTTACTCTGCTAAAAACCTCTTCTTAAAAAATTGCAATTTTATTCAAATATTACTTTTTTTTCACATATATTTCATTAAAATATAAAATATTTTCTGTAATACAAAATCTTTGATCGAAGCATAAATCCGCTGATATAATTAATTTATTATATTTTACGTCATCAACCACTAATCAAGACATATTGGATAAGTACACTATTTATTCTATTTATAATAATTTCCAGCAGTTAATCAAGATCGGTTGGGGGAAATAAATAAACGCCGAAACTTTTGTTAATTAATAAGACTAATGGTACAGTAATCGTGAGAAGTCAATGAGGGGGATGAAGAAGAAGAGAGATTAATTATTGAGGAATTATTCTACCGTTTGTGTGAGGCACGAAAGAGCCAACCCTTCTCCATTATTTTTGCTGTGGCTAGCAAGCAAGGCATCTGCTGTAGCTGGAAATTAGGCAAAATTTTAATTCATATGTTGAGAGAGCAACAATAAATAAATAAATGAATGAAATAAATGTAAGAAAATAAAAATTTTAGGAGATAGGTTTGATGCGCCACCAAAAATTGTTTCGATAGGATACGAATATTGAAGCATATTAGCAACTTCCAATATTAAATTTGGGACCATCTAGATTTGAATTTTAGAACATTTATAATAAAATTGAACATCTTAGTGACACGTTCACAACGATACAAAAATCGGTATAATCTGAACCCAAATAAGCTCGAATCAAAGGCTTAAAATATATTTGAATGCTTCAAAGTTTTAATTGGATGATCAATTGATATCCAAATACAGCATGCTAATAGTCGAAGCGAGCAGAACGACAAGACCAATCCAACGAATTTAAGATCATTTAATTTTGACATTATTAAGACACATAAATACTAAATAAATATTATATGATTGAGGGAATCAATATGAATAATCTGATTGAGCACTCCAAATATGCTCATGGTCTTCTCCATATTTACGTAAGGAGCATGTCAGTCTCAAATTATGTAAATAAACCACTTATTTTCACATGAAAGGGGCTTGGACTTAGGGCTAGAAACTCAAGAGAGCTCTAAGGTATTAAGCATCCCAAACAACATCCCGACACCACAACAGGCGAACCCTCACCCCCAGGCTACCACTGTCAGACATATGCACGAACATCATCGTCGGAACTCCATTCATCAGCCATTATTGGGTCTTCATCGGCCTCCATCGCCCGCCAACTACGGTCCCTCCGACCACCATCTCCCTCCAACTATGGTCCCTTCGAAAACCCTCGCCCACCAATTGGAATCCCTCCAATCTCCGTCACCCGCCAACTTTGATCCCTTTCGACCATCGTTGCCCCCAAACTAAGGTCCCTTCGACTTTTTTCGCCCGCCAACTATGGTCCCTCCAACATCCGTTGCCCGCCGACGACTTTGATCTCTCTGACCTCTATCACCCAACAACGGTCCCCTCTACCTCAATTACTCGACTACAACCCCTCTGACCTCCTTCGCCCAACTATAGTCCTACCGACCAATTATCATGGCAGAATTATTTTCCAAAATTATATATATACTTGTGATAGGGAGCTTTTAAAGGTAAATAAAATTTGATGATTGATCCTGGCCATTCAATTGCCAGCCAATGGCCATGGATGAACAGCACTCATGAACTGAACTGATGTTCTACTATCCCCATGAATGCAGCTCTAGATCTAAATTAATGTTATATCAATTATATACATGATAGATTATTCAACATCTTTTTTTTTTTAATTAATTATATTAATTAAGGCATGACCCAACATGTTCTCTGCATCCAACTCATTCTATTGGTATCTACATATAAATATTTTATCCAAAAATAAGTTTATATTATCTTCATTAAAATACCTAATTGGTTTAAAATAATCTATCATAATTTTTGGATTAAACCTATCATTGAAGGTGAAGTGCTTTAATTCATAGCACATCGATAAGAGCAACATAATTAATATGGCCAACAGTTAAAATGCGAAATTATTTGAGCAGCAAAACACTAATCAAAATTTTCTTTCATAAACACATTAAGAAAGCTACCTCAAATGAGAAAAATTATTATGTACGGTGTCCGGATGCATCCGGCTGGAGGCCAATCCGGATGCGCTACATCACCCAATGCACAATGAATTGGATGATGTGGCTTGTCTGGATTGGCCTCCTAACTTGTTCGAGCACCGTACATAATAATCTCTCCTCAAATAAAAGCTTAATTACATAACTTATCAACGGAAATAAAATATTCATTTAACATCAAATTACCATTAATATACTTTGAAGTTTGAACCTTTTTTAATATCACCCAACAATTCTTATGTTAAAGTGATGCACTAATTATTTTTTATCATAACAAAAATGCAAATGTCCCATAGCTTTAAATATCAATGGATGTTTTTTTCTTAAGAAAAAAAAAAAAAAGAAACTTAGAAAATGTTGCTCAAGCAATAAATTATGAAGGCTGGACAGTGAAGTCCCTCGTAGAATATTTGGCCTACTCTTTACGTCAACTATGAAGATGGCAGTGACTTGAAAGCCACTCACGCCAAGTTGCCAACAAGCCAAACAAGTACAACAAAAGGTCTCCAGCTTCATAAGACAGAATCTGGAATAAACAATATATAGATATAGCTCTCAAAAATGTTCTTCAGTTTCTGGATGAAGAAAAGTAACCTGGCAGACTTAGCAGTTGTAGGGTGTTCCCAATAAAAAATTATTATATGCGGAATTCGGATGTCATCTAGAGACCAATAAAAATATGCCACATCACCTCAAAAGTGAACCGCACTCATACCAAGCAGTACTGAGCGCCGGTACTGCACTCGGTACCAAGCGGTACCAGACCGTTCTCCCATACGGTTTCCGCACGGAATAATCTCTCCTTCCCAATAACTCCTTTCTTTATTCGTTTTATGTCTTTTTTTGTCTCTTGAAGCACTTTGTTATGTTATCTGCTGCAAATTGTAACTTAGAAAACTGGATTATCTTCAATCTTAGGCATGTAAGAACTGAGCACAAGGTACAAGTGAAGATAATTTTGACATCAGAGACCATTTATTTTTCATTTCCTCGCTCTCAATTACTTCAAATAAGGATCACAGGAAACGGAACATAATAGATAAATTATTATTTGATGCTCATCTAGACAACCACGAAGCAAACATCATTACATCAGCAGCAAGCCTTTCTTGCGGTTTACAATGGCCGGCAGTGATGCAGCATTTGACTTAGCTCCATTTGACATTTCTATATTGGACAGTTCTTAAGTGTGCTAGTGATGTCTGGTGAATCCAATATTTATTTGAGTTACTTTTATTAACGGTTTGTGTGAGAGGCTGCAGTTTTCTGCAAAGATGATTGAAAATTAAGCTGTTATGATGAAAAACAACGAGAAAGTAGTAGCCAAATAGAATTTATAGTTGGAAAAATTATTAGATGCGGACACCGAACAAAGAGAACCGTTTGGTTTTCTCTCTGTCTGTACAGCACAGTTACTGTAGCAGATACGCTTTGACTGCGCTTTCAACGTATACAGAGAGAAAACAGGACGGTTCTCCCCATCCGTAGTCCGCATCTAATAACTTGTCTTGTAGTTGTGATATGAAAGTAGAAACAATAAGAAAACTATCCCGAATAGATCGTAAGATTGTTATTTGAAATGATTTTATAAATTAACTATCTAAATTATATTTCTAAGAAATTTTCATTAAGCTTTTTATATAACTAAAATTGTAAATTTCTCATAATTATTAAACCCAAAATCCATATTTTATTTATATTCTAAGAAAAAAGAGGCTGAAAACCTATAAAGAAACTATAACAATCGGCATCTTACTATGACTAAAACTAATGCAGCTACAGATTAGTACTACTTGGAAGTTACAACTAATATTGGTTGCTTTGCTGTTGATGGCAATGGAAATCTCAAGTGGGTATTCAGAACTCTAATGAAAATGACATAAAACCTACTCCCACCAGTCAACAAGCTCTCCACTCCAGTACTCTTAATCATCTGCTCATTGATCCCACTCCAACCATACCGCTAGGGTTCTAAGAAAAATTGGGCATTCATGTTGGATCATGTTATGCTCGATAATTAGCTTTAATTCCATAGTTTTTTTTATAAATTTGTATATTTAATAAGTCAAATATAGATATATATTATGTATATTCATATTCCAAAATCATGCTTATGATTGTTTTTGTATGAATATATGTGTATATGCTTGACAATATGAATATTCTATAACTTGTTGTATGTAACTTTATGTTATGGGATAACTCTTAGGCTTCGTTTGAGACGATTTTTTTACTATTTTAATTTTTTTTTAACGAGGTATCCACCCGCAGCCCCCCTCGAAAGGGTGCTTGACAGTGTGACTAATCATAGACTGATCTATAAGAGGCACCCACCCCAGAAACCTCCTGACCTGCACTTGATTGGGCCTCACTAAGAGGCGCTGCTGCTCGAGAGGAAACGAGCACAAGTTGAGAGGTTCCCAACCATACTCACCCACCAACCAAATTAAATAATAAAAATTTAAAGTACAAATTTTTATGCCTTAAAATTGCTTTAAAAAGTAATGAGAAAGCTGTTTCAAACGAAACCTTAGTCTTATTCGTTTGAGACGGCTTTCTTACTGATTCTTAAAGCATATTTCTAATACAAAAATTAAAAAGCTACTTTAAGCAGCAGTAAAAGAGCTGTCCCAAATGAAACCTTATTCTACTCAATAGTCACTCATTTATTTAACAAGCCAAGATAAATAATGATTAATTAAGCCCGCTCAAAGTTGAGAAAAAATTTATATATTATGACATAATTTTAAAAATATTTTCATAAGAACTTGAGCCATATATCATGACATAAACTTTCTTTTTTTTTTGTGGTTTCTGCTTGCCGCTATGTCCCACCTGCATCTAATACATATCCACTTGCCAACCATATTTTGTATACTTTTAAAATAAAGATTGTGGCCTTGAAACTTTAAGGTACTTAAGCATTAGCTCACTCTCACTCACACAGAGAGAAGTTTCACTGCAATTGTTTTAAAGGTTTTAATTGTATTTAGTGATTATAATACTGTTTGAAATTTGAGGCTGAGTATTGACTGTGTTGAATTTTTATTCGACTTGGGAGATATTGTTGAACTCTATGAGTTCTTTGAGATGAACCTCTCGGTTCTTGAAGCAGAACAGAAAGATGTAAAGTAAGAAAGTATTATTTCATCATATTCTTGATAGAGATTTACACGGTATTTATAGAGAGCAATGTAACAGGATGTACAGAAAGCTACATATTAAAACTGTGTATCGGTATTGCTAATAAGCTACATATTAAAGCTGTTTATCAGTATTGCTAATAGATATGTGCATATTCTGAAGCGGATTGCTGGATCGGATAAGTGCATATTCTGAAGCTCCGTAGTAGCTTATTGGGCGATATTTAACTCTTCGCTACAAAGAAGAGTATAAAGATCGTCGAGACTCAGAGGTTGCAAATTTGTGCGAATCGAAGTCTTGAAGGCTTGAAATTGCGGAGGAAGCCCGTTGAGAGTATAAAAGATCACTTCCTCAGGGTCTAACGGAGATCCAATAGCAGCAATCGCATCCACAATGGCTTTAATAGCAAGAAGATATTGGGACATAGATTGATTTTTCATGGAGAGATGATGAAGTTCATTGCGAAGTTGAATTGTGCGGGAGCGAGTATTCGATTGAAGCCTTTTAGCGATTGTTTCCCAGATTTCGGAACAATGTTCAAGAGAAAGAACATAGGGTAAAATACTTGGAGAAATAACAGAATAAAGGGAAGCAGCAAGATTTTGATCAAGTAGGTTCCAAGTTTGATAAGATAACTCGGTTTCAGAAGAAATGGAGTGAGGAGAAGGACAAGAACAACTTCCATCAAGAAACCCTTCAAAGCCATTTGCCTTGAAAAGCTTAAACACCTTGGATCGCCAAAGAGGGTAATTCTCTGCAGTAAGAGTAAGAGAAATGATACCTTTGATATGGCTCATTAAGAATTTAAGCTGATGAGGAATAGTTTGCATTTCAAGAAAATTGGAGGAGTTCCGGCGAACATTGATCGTAGCATCGGTAGAAGAAGATGCTGTCGCCATGACAGCCAGAGAAAGAAACAAACGGAAGAAAGAATTGGAAAGGAGGATGAAGAATAAAAAATTGGCAAAAACAGTGAGATCACTGATTATCCTGCTCTGATACCATGATAGCTCAGACGAAACCAGAGCCAGACAAGAAAGAGCCAGATAGCAGGAAATGAAAACAGAGAAAAGAGATTTCCTTATTCATGTAAACAGTACAAATGTCTATATATAGACTTACAGAAATAATAGAAAACTGAGAACAAATAGAAAGACACCACGTGTACAACAGGAAATATAACACTATAATTAATGATATTCTAACAATGGTTACATAATATATTTTGGTCTGTTGGTTGGAAGCTTTGGCTAGCAACAAAGATGTATTGGATTTGAGTCTTATGTATGTGATGTGCGTGTGAATTTGTTTTCATTGGCCTAAATTTTCCAAAAAAAAAAAGAGAGGATATGAGTTATTTTAAAGGGCTTTCGTGTCAAATTATGAAGAAATTGAGCCAATTGCGAGCAGAGGATGACCCACTCAGCATTAGATTATAATCAACTTGAATTACAGTAATATAGTTTTTTTTTTTGGGAATGAGATATCCACCCGTTGCCACTCCAAAAAGGGCGCTTGACGGCGTGATTAATCATCGTCTAACCTAGAAGAGGCACCCATCCCAGAAACCTCCTGGCATGCACTTGATTGGGCTCCACTTAAGAGGCACTGCCGAACGTGGGGAATCTAGCACGAGTTGGGGGGTTCCCAACCGTACTCACTCACCAACCAACCTAAGCAACGGTGAGTTAGTTTTATAGTTTTGTAAAAGCAATTTTCTTTTTTCTTTCTTGAGATTTTTTTTTTTTAAATTTACATTAGAAGATTGAACATTATGTGTAAGTTAAATATAATTATATTTTATAACCCATTTAATTGAGTTATTTTGAGTATGTTATGGTTCAAGTTTGAATGAAAATAATACCATGCGTTTTGGGTTAATATTTTTGAACCAACTCAAAATGATTTTGATTCAATTTTGAGTAAAGTTTATTCAACTCAGAGCCTCAATTCACCAATGTCATCCTTTAGCAAATTTGGAGACTAGCTTTCTAAAGAAGCTCGAACAACAAATCATCACCAATGTCAAACTTCACTCGCAGTCATTCGGCGTCGAGCTCGACAATCACTGAAGGGTGAGAACATAAATGACAATAATCACTTCCTCCTCAATGATACTGGTATTTTATAGCTCGTTGCTCTCAAGGCATCATGAGATGCTAGCTTGGTTGGCATTTAGTGAGATTCATTTTTATCGTTCATAGTCACAAAACTGAACATTTATCTGTGTCCAGACTCCGCATGTAATAATCTCTCAAAGGAAAGACATTCCATAATTCATAATTGGCGGCGTGAAGCTCACTACGACTGGCATCTTAGATTAGACGGCATGGAGCTCCCCAGGGAGGGCTTCACAACACTAATAAACTCAAATCTTTGTTGGAACAAATAATCGAATTGTGTTTGAATATAATCGGAATAAATATTTGAATTTGAACAAATTCGAACTAATTTCTTTCACGGGAGATTTTACTAAACAGTAAAAAATGTAAAAAAAAAAAAAAAACAACCAATTGAGATATTTAATGCATAGAAAGTAAAAATGTTCTGTCGACTAGAATTGAATTTAAGGATTAATTATTTTGTGCGGATGTCGAATACCGTCCGGAGACCAACTAGAATGTGCCACATCACCTCTGTGCTCGGTACCGCGGCTTGGTACTGCTCGATACCTCTGATACGCTGTATCATGGTTGACCTCCGGATGACGTTATATATCCAGTCTCGGGAAAAAACTGTGTTAAAATCACAGTAAAAATTATTAAAATTGTCTTAAAATTCGTGCTTCATTTAGAAAATATGTAAATTTTTAACCTCCAAGTAATTTTCACAATACATGGACAATTGTTTTCCTGAACGAGCGCCAAACCCAGTTACCCAGGCCATGGCTGGATGAATACTAAAGAGACCCGTCTTGCGCCGAGCTCCATCGAACGAGAATGCCGCCATTAGTATGCTTAGCTTCACCGATCTCACTTCCTCTTCGCCAGACTCCATTTCCTCTTCTGCTTTCGACCTCTCGCCAGCCCATACCCTTCGGAAACCCTAATCTCTCTTATCGTCCATCTCTTCCTGTTCTTTTCTCTTTTCCTGGAGCTCGCCGGGGACAACGAAACTGCCGCCGGACTATTCCTTGCTGCTCGTCCATGCCGAACTCTTCGACCGATCAGCGGGTTCTATCGCAGGTATAATGCCTTCAGCTCTGTTATTTGTTTCTTTTGAATAAGGGTGGCGTTTCTGATCCTATACCTGACTGATTGGAGCACTAATACAAAGCTTTTCCGCTCTTTGAACGATAATTTCGCAGGCATGCTTATCGAATGAGAAGGCATTTTGGGTGCTGAAGTCTCTCATTGCCTGGAACACTAGCAGCGATGTTGCCTCCGTATGCCTTTATGCCAGTTGGGATGCCAATTTGTACCTGACAGATCGTGGTCTTGAAGGTCATAGATACTGCAGAACTGAATTCTTGAAAGAGGAAGAAAGCGGGAAAACAGAGAAACACAGGAGAATTGAAATTGTATTATCATGCCTTAGGCGTACAGTGAGAGAACGTATATATAGACAATTACAGAAATTAATTACAATTAAGGACAAGTGCTTAAGTACAATTTAGTGGTTTAATATCCCCTCTCAAATTAAGCATTCCTTGAGTGAATGGTTAATTTGGATCTTAAAGTAGTAAATTGAGTTGTAGATAAAGATTTGGTTAAAATATCCGCGATTTGATCGTTGGTAGAGATGTGCTCAATTTGAATTGCGCCTTGCTTGATGTGCTCGCTAATGAAGTGGTAGTCGATCTCAATGTGTTTCGTGCGGGCATGAAATACCGGATTATGTGCAAGGGCAATGGCTGAGGTGTTGTCACAGTAGATGACAGTAGGTCCGGTGGAGGAGATGCCGAATTCAGCTGCCAACCGACGAAGCCATAGAACGTCTGAAGTTGCCGCTGAAAGTGACCTGTATTCTGCTTCGGTCGAAGAGCGAGCGACCGTTGTTTGCTTCTTAACTGACCAAGAAATGAGGTTGTGACCGAGGAATGTGCAGAATCCTGATATTGATTTTCGGTCTGTAGGGTCTGCGGCCCAATCTGCGTCGACATAGGTATTGAGTCGGAGTTCACCTTTTGCGATAGGTAAACCGAATTCTATTGTGCCTTTGATATACCGAAGAAGACGCTTTAGAGCGTGAAAGTCACAGTTCCGCGGGTGATGCATCTGTTGGCAAACCGCGTTTGTAGCAAACGCAATGTCGGGTCGTGTGATGGATAGATACTGAAGCGATCCTGCTAGTTGACGGAAGAGCTGGGGATCGTGGTAGGGACGTTCGTCCAGATCACCGGATCTTTTTGTGGGTGCGGGAGTGGTGGATGGTTTGCAGTTGAGAAAACCTGCATGAGAAAGAAGTTCGGTTGCATAGTGTGACTGATCGAGAAAATAACCTTGTGTAGTTTTGATCACCTGAATGCCAAGGAACAGTGAGACGGCACCGAGCTGCTTGAGCTGGAACGTAGATTGCAGTTGATCAAGCGTGGAGCGAATGACAGTGGCGTTATTTCCAGTGATGAGGATGTCATCGACGTAAATTAGAATGAATATGCGCGTGTTGTTTTTGGTAAACAATAAGAGAGAGGGATCTGCCTTGCTGAAGACGAATCCGATGGAAAACAGAAATTTGGTGATTTTGGTGAACCAATTTCGCGGAGATTGCTTGAGTCCGTAGATGGATTTGTGGAGTTTGCAGACGTGTTGAGGGTTTTGATGATCTTCGAATCCCTTCGGCTGTTTCATGTAGATTTCGTCAGTCAGCTTGCCATGAAGGAAAGCGTTCGAGACATCTAGCTGGTGGACCGGCCAGTCATGATGGAGAGCTACGGTGAGAAGAAGTCGGATCGTGACCATTTTGGCCACAGGGCTAAATGTCTCTGTGAAGTTGACGCCGAACTGTTGAGAACAGCCGAGTGCGACAAGTCTGGCCTTGTATCGGTCAATGTTGCCGTTAGGATGGAGTTTGAGTTTGAATGTCCATTTGCTGCCAATGACCGGTTTGCCAGGAGGAGCCGGAACCAAGGACCAAGTGTGTTGTTGTTGTAAGGCGGTGTATTCGCCGGACATTGCTTCGCGCCATTTTGGATGTCGAGCAGCTTCCGTATAACTTTTGGGAATCTGATGGGCAGTTTCAATTGCGGATAGATCAAAAATGACCTTTGGTTTAGAGATGCCCGATCGTAGCCTGGTCTGCATTGAATGTCCTTGAGTCAGGAGAGGGAGTGAGATGCCGGGTTGTTGAGAAGGAGAAGAGCTGACTGCTGTGGTGGCGGGTGGAGACTCGTTGTTTGAGCCGAACGTAGGTGTTACCTGAGAAGAAGACTTGGAATTAGAAATGGTGGATGTGGGGACTAGGAGCAGTGGAGACGAGAAGTTAGGAGAGTTGCTTGTAGAGATCTGCTCCTGTTTTTGTAGATGAGGAAAGACATTCTCATAGAACACCACATGACGGGATATGTAGAGTTTGTTGTTGTGCACTCCTAGACACCGGTATCCTTTGTGTTGAGAGGAGTATCCCACGAGAATGCATTCGAGGGAGCGATTTGAGAACTTGTTGGCTGCATGAGGTTTGGTCCAAGGAAAGCAGAGACATCCTATGGTGCGGAGATGCGTGTAAGTTGCGGGTTTACCATGAAGTTTAGAGTATGGGGCTGAGTTGTTGATGGAGACGGACGGTAGACGATTGATCAAGTAATTAGCTGTAGAGATGATTTCGGCCCAGAGAGAGTTAGGTAGATTGGCCGCCTGAGCAAGAGTTCGAGTGACCTCCAAAAGATGGCGATGTTTCCTCTCCGAGGTGCCGTTTTGCTCGGGTGTGTATGGACAGCTGAATTGCTGTGTGATGCCATGTTGAGAGCAGTAATTATGGAATGCATTATTTTGGTACTCGCCGCCGCCATCGGACCGAAGGGTTTGAATCGTAGTATTGTATTTGTTTTTAATAATGTTATGAAAATGCATAAACTTTCCAAGAACATCATTCTTATTATGCAAAAGATACAACCAAGTAAAGCGGGAAAAATCGTCTATGAAAATCACGTAGTACTTAAAACCAGTCGTAGAAGGGACGGGGGCTGGACCCCAGACGTCCGAATGAACGAGTTCAAACGGTTTATTACAGATAGAGCTGCTAGTATTAAAGGGTAGCTTGTGGCTTCGGGAGAGATTACAAGCTACGCACAAATCCGTGGAACGATTGGAGATCTCCGGGATGAATGCTGCAAGATGACGGATGGTTCCCGTGCTAGGATGCCCGAGCCTGTTGTGCCAAGTGTAGTTGAACGACCTAGTAGAACACAGCGCAATCGGTCTATTGCGCGTAGGAGCTTTGATTTGATAAAGACCATTGAGCTTGGGACCTTGCAGAAGAATCCTGTTGTCCTGAGAATCCTTAATGGTAAAATTGTTAGCATTAAAAGAGATAGAGAGATTATTGTCAGCGGCCAAATTTGAAACAGAAATCAGATTATGTGAGAGGGAGGGTACGTGACGTATGTTGCGAAGAAGAAGCTTACGATTGGACTCGGGTAAAGGTAGGATCCCCTGACCCGAGTGCTGAATTGGGAGAGTTGATCCGTTTGCAATGGATACCGAGTCCATTCCATTGTACGCGACTGGGTTTTGGATGTTCGTCAGATCGGAGGTCAGATGAGAGGAAGCGCCTGAGTCGAGGATCCAGTCGTTGTTTGCAGTTTGATGCTGGGCGGAGAGAGCGCGCTGAGTGGAGGGAGGGGCATAGTTTAAATTGCAGCGATGCCAACAGTTCCCGGCTGAATGTCCTCGCTTGCCGCAGATTTGACATGTAGGACGGTTGTCAGAGGTTCTTGGTGATTCTTGATTATCAGTCGCCGTCGAAGTTCTGGGAGCGGTTGCAACATTGCGTGATTTATTTGATCTTCCCCTGTAATTTGACTGTCGTTGAGCCAGGAGTGCCGTGGCTTCCATCTGTCGTTGATCTTGAAGATTTTGGTGCTGGAGATTGATTTCTTCGCTGCACAGTAATGAGTAGAGATCATCTAAGGTAATGGGTTGAAGAGATGTCCTGATTGCTGTTTTGAAAGAATTGTATCCGTTTGGTAGTCCGTTCAAGATATAAAGAACTATGTCCTCCGTATCGACGGTGGATCCGGCTGCGGCGATGCTGTCCACAATATTCTTGATTTGATCTAGGTATTGTTGCATCGTGCGATCTTTCATTTGGATATGATGCAATTCGTTCTTGAGTTGAATAACTCGAGAACGGTTTGTAGGTTGCAGCCGGCGCTCGAGCGTGGTCCAGACGTCGTGAGCACTGTGGAGATTAAGTACATATGGAAGAATTGATGATGAGACGGTAGAGAGAATGGCGGACACCAGGTTTCTGTCGACGAGTTTCCATTTGTTGTGAGCTTCAACATCGGAAGGTGACGGAGCAAGAACGGTTCCGTCGAGGTGAGTCTCATATCCATTTGCAGAAAAATGTTGAAATAATTGCAGCTTCCAAATGGCGTAGTTCTCCGTCGTGAGCTGAGTCGGAACTAAATTTTTGATGTTGGATATGAGAAATTTGAGGTGGGGTGGGATGAAGAATTCGGATTCTTGATTTGTAGCACAGGACGTCGTCCGGCGAGATCCAATGGACGGTTCTTCTGCCATTGGAGGTTCGGTCGAGCGGAGAGACGGAGAGAGTTGCAGAGGTCGGAAGAAGATGCCGATGATCAGAGAAGGGCTGTGAAGCCTTGCCGCTCTGATACCATGTTGAATTCTTGAAAGAGGAAGAAAGCGGGAAAACAGAGAAACACAGGAGAATTGAAATTGTATTATCATGCCTTAGGCGTACAGTGAGAGAACGTATATATAGACAATTACAGAAATTAATTACAATTAAGGACAAGTGCTTAAGTACAATTTAGTGGTTTAATAGACAATGGGGAAAAATAAGTTCGAAAATTTTGTTGTGATTATTTGGTGACTGCTATGCATTGCCATAAAATTGAAAAAAAATATTATTATTATTTTGTTGAATCGGAAGGTCTATGGAGTGGATTGCCTTTACTGTTGAAAGAACATTTGTGGCATTTTGATACTGTGAGATATCAGACTAAGTTTACATTTGAAAAAATTGAATAAGATGATTTGCTGTTGTTTTCATGATCATTTTGTGTGTGTTATTATATTTATAACAAATGTTACTTGTTTTACTCGCTCATATCTTTAGATTGTAGTTACATGTCAGTTTTAACCTATGATTGCTGATTTTGTTGATGTCTAAAAATGCTATCTTTATGAGTGAAATAACTAAGGAAAAAAAGAAGAAGCACGCTTTTTCGGTCTAAAAAAGACAGTGATATTTATTAACAATAACACTGAATCATAAGTTGCAATTATTAGATTGCACTTACAGCCATATATCACTACAATTTAGATGAAAATCATTTGACTGTATTTCATCTTGAGTATGCTACAGGAGCCTGAATGAGATTTCTCAATGATATTGAAACAATATTTGTTTCTCAATTCATCTTATTTTGCTTCCATGTCAATTGGTTGCTGTATTTATCATACTGAATTGGCACCCAAAGCAATTCGACCACATATATGCTGTGTGGTCTACTGTGTTTTGAGTTCTCATACTCACTATTGTCCTTTTCTTCCTCACTAGGTGAGGATTTTAAGATTCAGCTTGAATGGGAAAGATGTGGGCTTCCAAGCAAAGTAAGCTAATGATCTCTTGGTTTATATTTTTATTATTTGTATTAGTAGAGATTGTACCCGTCTTAAGTTTCTGTGTAATCTGGGATACTGTTGCTTTCTTATTTGTTTGTACCCACCCTTTAACTATCCAAATACATTTCCGTTTCATGATACCTGCCTCTGCTCTATTATGCCTATCAGGTGCTTGAAAAGTTTCCTCATATTAGAGATTACAAAGCCTATACTGTTCCTGCCTCTGTGGACTTCAGAAAGATTTTGAAATGTCAGCTTGCAATTGCCTCTTTTGGAGGTAAAATATGTTTTAAACATTTCAATTTCATGCATTGAGATCCTCATCTACTAATTTATTTGAGAAGAAATAATCTACAGCAAAAATGGGTAGATGGCATTGAACTTTTCAACTTCTTTTATTCACATAATGAGGCCTTTCTTGAGCGTTTTTATTTTGGCAGTGGTGGTGGGTTTTGGGGACTCATTGGTGTGATTGGGAAGGATGTTTGTAAATTAAAGCCTCTCTTTAAATTCATTGCTCATGAAATAATGCTTCTTGTCAAGAATGCATGTTCAGGACATCTTCAGTTTCGCAAGACATTTTATTTTATGGTTCTGTCTTACTTAAACTTGCTGCAGCGTGGCCATCTATTTTTTGAGATTTAGGCTTCGTTTGGGACGGCTTTCTTGCAAATTTAAATTTTTGTACTAGAAAGCTACTTTAAGAAGCAATTAGAAAACAGTCCCAAACGAAGCCTTAGTTCTTCTATAGGTGGTTGATTAACATTTTATGTATATTTTTTGCTCTTTTTTAGCACTAATTAGTGAAGGCAATCCTTAAAATTTTTTTAACTGGTTTAATATTTATATTTTCTCACTGTGATAAGACTGACTTGTATTGTTATACTTCTTTTGCCATTGTTTCATTGATGCTTCTTGCAGCAATCATTACGTACTCCCTTAATTTGTACTTAGATGATTACCAATTTTTGTAGTGATTTGTTGCTACCCACTTTTTGAATCAACTGCAATGAATTATCCTTCAATGGTCTTTCATGATAACACATGCACTTTCTTGCTTTTGATATATTTTTATATCCTGTTTAATATTGTTTATTATGCCCGGAGGTGCATGTTAACTCTTGTTTGTAGGTACGTGCACTAGAGATGATGACATCTGTCAGGAGCCATATGTCCAATTATTTGTGTAAATGATGTGGTGGAAGTTATTTTGATCGAATTGTATCTTCGCTACTGGCTTTTTTTTTCCCCTTTGTTATGCTACTCTCGCATATATCAATATTTTCTAGCTACACATGTTTTTTGAACTACTTCCGCACATGCTAGCTTTTTCTTACTTATTTTCCCTTCTTCGCTTTGATGAGATGTCAGCTTTAGTAGTAGAAACAATAAGAAATCCTTGATGCTCAAAATCCACTTCCCTCTTCTTTTACAAGGAAAGAAGATGTTGAGATATTAGCTACTATATGACAGCATAAAATTATTCTTGTGATGCAGTGGCTTCAATTGTGTAAAAATTGATTGATGGATTATAGTCACGAGTGTCAGGGCTGACATTGAATTGAGCTGAAGGGGGTTGAATTGGACTCTAAATTCGAAATAAACAGATTGAGGGACTCGAACTTGCCTTAAAATCAAAATGCATTTCAAATCAAGTTTGGATTGACTGTAAAAGACTAGATTTTGAGTAAACTAGAAATGAGTTTGAATTAATCGTGATTGAATTTAGAACTAAAACACAATGCGTGGTTATATGAGGAGTGATTTGAATCTCTACCATATGCGATAAAATTAGAATTTAACCATCAAGTCACCTGCTAAGGCCTTAAAGCATAAATGTGCATAAAAGTTTAATATAATATATATGTTTAGCCGACCCCACGTAGTGGGATAAAGGCTTGATGTTGTTGTTGTTGTTGCTTGAGTAAGCTTGAATTAGATCTCAATGTAGCATGACTTGAAATTGACAAAAAAAAAGGTTATAGCTAAGTTACTGATTCATAACTTGTCTCCAAAAATAACTTGTCTCCAAATTTTTTGAGTAAAATCAAATTGACTCAAAACTTAAGCAATTTCTTAGCAGAAGTTCTAGCCTTAACGAGGAAGGCAAGGCATAGAGAAAGCCAACAACAACAACATCAATTCTTTATCCCACTACATGGGGTCGGCTACGTGAATCATTTTTCTCCATTATGTCTTGTTAAGGGTCAAATTCTCATTTAAATCTAATACAGAAAGGTCATTTCTAATATTTCTAAACAAGTATTTTTAGGTCTACCTCTACCTTTCTTAATATAAGCTAACTATAATACATCTACTCTCCTAATTGGGTCATCGGAAGGCCTTCGTTTTATGTGACCAAATCATTTAAGATGACTCTCTTTAATCTTATCTTCCATTAGAGCTACTTCAACCTTATATGCTCATTTCAAATCCTATCTCTAAGAGCAACTAAGAGCAAAGCCACTCATCCAGCTGAGCATCCTCATCTTTGCAACACTTAACTTATTATTATGCTTCTTTTTTAAATCTAACAATGGGGTAACAATGATGCCATTTTTGCTGAACCTTCCAAGATCAAAAGCTTAAGGGCTGTTCAGTTGGCTTGCCAAATACGTAAATGTTAATTTGTTCAAAAAAATAACTGAAACTTTCGATTTTGATTTTTTGATGGCAAATTATTGAAGTATTTCTATTTGAAGTAATCAATCCAAATTCTTATAAGTTGGCAGGTAAATATACTGTAAACAAAGATATTAGAAAAAATATAGAACCATGTAGTCTTCTTTTGTTTGTTTATTTTTTTTTGATAAAAAGTGGTGGAGTTTCCTCTCCCATTTAACGAGAAATAGTCAACGCCTCATTTTTGAGCCCTTACTGATCATATGAGAAGCCAGACCATTCCACACCAAGCTGTTTGAATTTTTCCTGTTATGGCATTGAGCTATATTTGTTTTCTAATAAATAATTTGCACTGTTAGAAAAACACTATGATTAGCACCTGAATAATTATGCCTACTTAAAATGAAGCATTTCTGCCTGCTCGCATGCCATATTTAAAGCTCAAACAGTTGAGAGCATGTGGCAAACCAAAACCGTTTGAAACATTTCTTTTTTGTATATTATCTTACCTGCCAAACCCGCATAGCTTTTGCATACCATGGTTTAAAATTGCGCAATATGAAGCTCGCCTTGAGGCCCGCCTTTGCGCAATTCCAGTAAAAAACGCCTCGATGCTTACGTCTCAAGTCTTTTTTATGAGGCTTGCGCCTCAACTTGGTTGAGGCCCGCCTTGAGACCCGCCTCGCCTCACTGGCATGAGGCTTACGCCTCACGCTATATATATTAAAACTTACATAAATCTTGAAGTAAATGCCTGACATTAGACTCTATATGAGAGAAGGAAGGGGAGAGAGCCGTTCATCATAATGATGATTGAAATGAAGAACCCCTTAGTGATGACAGTGCTGATGACTTATGAGTTCTTATGTGATATGTCATTGCTATTTATTTTTGAAAATTGGAATTATATGTTAATGAAAAGATTATTGGGATTTGGGAAATATAGAATTTTGAGTTGAACTACATTTCATGTTGTCTTATTATTGGGATATTTTGATTTCACTTCATATCTTATGCTTTTTTATGTTTTATATTATTCATCCATTAGTATATAAAAAATTTATCATTTTATGTTTACGCAATCTTTTGATTTTGAGGCTTACGCCTCAAAACGCCTTGAGGCTTACGCCTCGCCTCACGAATGAAAAACGCCTCAATACCCGAATACACAATTTTAAACATTGACATTCAGTGCATATAAAGCTTTAGGTTTCATTTCTAAAATCCATTTTAGTGATGTCATTGATGAACCTAACACTTTGACCATCATTGATTTTTTCTAGAATCATTATATATATATATATATATATTTATATGCTTGCTTAATTCTAGGAGTGCTAATCCTTGAGTGACATGGAATATGTGTGCTGTCTCACTGATTGTCAGACACACTTGTTGATCTGATTATATTTCATCAAAAGCATGCAGATGATGGAAAATGCAGCGATGTCACCGGCATACAACTACCTGGTGTGTTAGATGACTTGTTTGCTTATGATGGCCCTCTTGGGGCTATTTTTGGCAAAAGATCTATCACACTCAATCTCTGGGCTCCTACAGCGCAAGTATGCTTCTTTATTACTCACCCATTAATCTGTTTTCATTCTGCTTTAGGTTGCTTTTCTCATAGTTATTTTCAAAATAGGTTGTTCATGCTCTGCTTTATAAGTGCCCATCAGCCGGGGATCCATTCGAGTGTATTCATCTTAAAGATCAAGATGGCGTATGGTGTGCTGTTGGACCCAGAAGTTGGGAAGGCTGCTATTATGTATATCAGATTTCAGTCTACCATCAGAGCACCGTAAGAGTTGAGACCTACACTGTTAGTGATCCGTATGCTAGAGGGTACGAAGATATGCTGTTGGACATCACCTTAGATTTCTTCATTAGACATTTTATGAGATATTCAGAATGATGCCATGTTTTCATTTACGTTGGAATAGAATTTCATCAAATGGGAGGCGTACTTTGTTGGTTGATCTTAATTCCGAGGATCTGAAGCCATCCGGCTGGGATGACTTGGCATATGAAAAACCAGATCTTCCTTCATTCTCTGACATCAGCATCTATGAGTTGCACATTCGGGATTTCAGGTTTAATCAATTGTATTTGTCTTTTCTGATTGAATGCTAGTTGTTTATTGCAGTGATGTGCTCTATTATTTTAATATAACCCATAGAGTAATCGTTTTATATATAAAAGTAACTGTTGCCACTTGCCAGTATTTCTCATCCTGTTAAATTTCATGGTGTAACTGCTTAAGGTTTAGATTGATCTATGGTTGGTGTAGTTTGATGATGAAATATCATCTTCCATGTGTCAGTCCATCCTTTCAAAGCGCATCACATAAAGCCAAGTGAAAAGGGTATCTTCAGCTCTAAAAGTCAAGGACAAAACCAAGCACCATTTTTTCTAAGCAAAGCATTCCTCACATGTATATTTCATATTCTTATGTTATAAATGTATTATACCTAATTCATTTGTCCAAATAAGGGCGGATCCAGTCTTATTTTTGAGGGTGGACAAACTCATTATATAAAAAATTAAATACTAACATCATCAAACCTTTATCCCACTATGTGGGGTCGGCTACATGAATCCTTTTTCTCCATTGTGTCATGTTAAGAGTCAATTTTTCATTTAAATCTAATAAAGAAAGGTTATTTCTAATATTTTCTAACCAAGTCTTTTTAGGTTTACTTCTATCTTTCTTAACATAGGCTAAATCTAATACATGTACTCTCCTTACAGGGTCATTGGAAGGTTGCCGTTTTATGTGACAAAACCATATAATATGACTCTCTCTAATCTTATCTGACACTGGAGCTACACCAATCTTTTCACATATATGCTCGTTTCGTATCTTGTCTCTAAGAGTAAAGCCATTCATCCACCTGAGCATCCTCATCTCTGCAACACTTACTTTAGTATTATACTTCTCTTTTAATGGCCAATATTTTGTGCCATAAAGCATTGCAGGCCTCACCACCATCTGATAGAATTCTCCCTTAAGTTTGAATGATACTTTTTTTATTATAAAATAAGCATGATGCATTCCTCCACTTCAACCAAACCAACTTGAATTCTACTAATAATATCCCCATCTATTTCACCATCACTCTAAACAAAAAACCTAATATATCTAAAACATGTACTCTTATTAATAACTTGATCGCTTATAGTCACAAACCCACCACTAGATCTATTACTACTAAAATTATACTATATGTATTCGGTTTTAAATCTTCTCAAATGAAAACATTTATACTATAAAGTTGACCTCCATAATTCAAGTTTACCTTTAACTCCCTCTCTAGTCTTATCAACAAAAAGAATATCATCAGCAAAAAGCATACACCAGGGTACATCCTCTTGCACATGTCTAGTAAGAAGTAAGAACATCCATGACTAAAGCAAAAAGATATGGGTTTAAGGCTGATCCTTGATGTAATCCAACTGCAATAGGAAAATACTTGGTTAAATCACCTTGTGTTTGAACACATGTAACAACTCTTGCATACACATATCCTTAATGAATTGAATATAAGCATTATTTATTCCTTTTTTTTTTTCTAGAACTCTCCATAACACTTCTCTTGGAACTTTATCATATGCTTTCTCTAAATCAATAAAAATCATAAGTAGATCCTCCTTATTCTCTCTATACTTCTCCATCAAAACTCTCAATAAATATATAGCTTACATAGTAAACCTACCCATCATTAATCCAAATTGATTTTGAGAAACATTAGTATCACGACGTAACTTATGCTCCATAAGTCTTTTGATTCCTAGAATTTAAATTGGAAAAATTATTCTTTTAATCTTTTAATAAAACAACTAGAGCTATCTAATTTTATTTATCTGAAATAAACAACAAAAATAATTCTAGAATTCAAAACATCTATATATACGTATGTATTCATTTCCTAAAAATCACATACACTATTCAAGATCTATACATTCATACCACAACTATTCTATCATGAGTACAAAAGAATAACTAAAACAAACATAAACAAAACCTGAGTAATTCGGGTCAATCTCACACTCCTGATCTTTTATCATGACCTGAAATCATTTAATCACATATAATGAGCTAAAAATCTAGTAGGTCACTAAAACTACAACTAAATTCAAAGCACGATAAATGAGCAATATGCATAAAAAATAAGCAATATGTATGTCAGAGATCAAGTCATAACAGTAACATTCATATGATCATTGAATCAATATAGAAACAGTAAAAATCATATGCAATAATAGTAGAATCTATAAACAGCAAAACACTACAGTACGGAAGCCAGTAAAGCAGTAAACTAGTATGAATGTGAAATCTATAAAGAAATCGTCGTATCCTTAATACCAATCAGTAAAGAATCACATAAAACATCAAATCAAAATATCAGTAAAGGCTATCAAAATCAAATCAATGTAATAAAATCATATATGAATGTATATATGCTATCAAGTTATTCTATATAGTATTAATCAATATCTTAATTACATGCTCAATATATAATGTATATCACATACTCAATGAATATATCATGCTTTTTGTATCAATAAATTAATAACAATGGTAATAATAAATCCATTTTGTAATATGAACAATGCCTCAATAACATTCATTTCAGTAGTCACACTAAACAAGTAAGAATTATGGCTATCACAATGTTTTCAATATCAGTGTCAGTATCAGTAAACCATTGGCTCAATAAACAGAGTCATCACTCTTTGCCCATTGGCACAATAATCATTTCCTTATAACTCCCAATCATTGTATCACGTGAATCAGTAGAGGATAACACCAAACCATAATATTTAAAGGAAAGTTTCCGTCGGCCCACCATCATGTATAAGTCAATCAGTCTCCAACCAACTGTTCAAGTATTATTTACTTGTCTTTTACACACACATTATTATCACAGTACTATAACACTAATAACGACCAACTATTACTCAATCACATATTCACATTCATTTTTAATGCATTGCAATAAATAAATCATAATTAAGCTTAATTTAGAAAGTGTCAAAATGTCCTAACGGTAGACAACAAAAATTATATTGAGAAAAAAAATCACATTTTCAGAATTTAATCAAATTATCAAATATTGAATAAAATAACATTCTGAATCTTTTGTTGACTTAAATCATTATTTTTAGACGTTAAAATAAATTTTTGATTAGATAAAAATTGTTGTATTTTCAGAATCATCCGATGAAAAATCTCAAATAAATACTTAAAATGTTCATAATCTCAATCTCTTTAATATATAAAAGTTATGTTGCTAAAATTTTATCAATACAAAATTATCCTCATTTTTTTGTAGAGTAAACACAAATTTGACCAAAAAAATTCAAAAACATAAAATCTTTGAAATCAGACATGCTAAAGGTTCCTTACAGTGAGCGAGCAAATCTTCCAACAGGCCCGATTGACGAAAATCACTCAACGGTCTCCAAATCCTAGCTTTCTTTTTTGCTCTCTTCATTTTCCACTAAATTCCTCTTACAAGCCTCTGTTGCCGAAATGAATTAAGGGGAAAAAGGATTTAATGAGATATAGTAATGCTTTAAGATATTTTATAATAAAATAATATATAATATTAATACAATTATTTAATTTGTTCAATTTTCGATAGAAAATTCATATAAATTTATTTGGGACTTAAAAAATTATAGAAAAATATTTATTAAATAAATCATTTTATTTAGAAAATATTAGTGAAATTGGTTTCCAAACGGACAACTGATGGTCTCAAAATTCTCACTTGTATCGATAAGTGTCAATTTATTAAGGAAAATAATTTGCAATGAAAATACTACAATATCAGTGCTATGGCAAAGACGGTTTACGATTTGGACTTATATCGAATAAAAAAATGGCAGAGTAAATACGGGTTATTTCAACTTTCATCCATAGTTTTAAAGTATTACACATCAACTTAATTCCTCTATAATTTGTCGCACAATCTTGTCCATCACCTTTATGATAGGAAATACTTAGATCCAAGTATTCCTATCGCTCCACGTGAAGGAAACAACAAGAAAGTTGCTGTTTTCTACAGGAAATCAGCCCCAAACGTATGAAAACAGTAGAAATTCGTAGGAAAACTGAGAGAAAAACGCTTAATGGACTTATATTCCACTAGTAGATGATCAAAGCAAAAGCAAGATACAATGTTCTTCGATTCGAGAGGAAGAACAACTCTCCGATCTTCTCCGGCAACGGCAAGAGCCCAAGCAAGAAAACCCTATATCTCAAATTACATTCAAATTCAATATCATCCCCTCTCCCTCCTAATCCTCCTAATTAACAATAATGGATTCCTACAAATTACCTAAACACCCCTTTGCATTCAAAATTTTCCCTCCCACACAATTAAATCGGCCCCAAGTGGGGTCCACCTTGTCCGCCCCCTCCTCTGGGCGTTTCCGCCTCTGCCTGGTGTAGACCCGGGCTGAACCGGGTCCAGCCGGCCCCTCCTGGGCCGGTTCACGCGTAACATTACTCCCCTCCCAAAAACTCACCTTGTCCTCAAGGTGAAAAGAAAGAAATTGCTCCTTCACTCTTGTAAAAGGCTCCCATGTAGCATCGAAATCAGGGAGGCCTCTCCATTTGATCAGCACTTCTTTGTTGCCCATTTTATCTGGTCGGACTCCTGCAAGCTCTAGTGGTTCTAAAACCACTTCTAAATCCTCCGTCATAGTAGCTGGTAGTTCTGCATTCACTGCATTCTCCCCAATGGCTCTCCTCAACTGAGAAACATGGAACACTGGATGTATAGTGGCTGAGGGGGGTAACTTCAATCTGTATGCCACTGCTCCAATCCTATCCAACACTTCATAAGGGCCAAAATACCTCGGTGCCAATTTCTCGTTCTGCCTTCTAGCCACTGTCCTCTGCCTGTAGGGTCGTAGTTTTAGGAACACCTTCTCCCCCACTTCAAACTGCATGTCTCTCCTATGTGAATCCGCCTGTTTTTTCATGATTTGTTGTGCCCGCAGCAGATGTCTCTTTAGTTCTTCCAGTATCTTGTCTCGTTCCTCAAGGTACTGCTCCACAGATGATACTGGTGTGCTTTCTCTTCCATAGTGCACTAGGTGCGGAGGGTCCCTCCCATATAATACCTTGAATGGGGTCATCTGGGAAGCGGAATGGAATGAGGTATTGTACCAATACTCAGCCCAAGGCAGCCACTTTGCCCACACTCGTGGGGTTTCGGAGACAAATCACCTCAAATAGGTCTCCAAGCTTCGATTTACCACCTCCGTTTGTCCGTCTGTCTGTGGGTGATAGGCTGTACTTCTCTTTAGAACTGTGCCCTGCATCCTGAACAGCTCTCTCCAGAACTGGCTGAGGAACACTTTGTCTC
Organism: Dendrobium huoshanense; assembly: GCA_016618105.1. Lineage (NCBI taxonomy): Eukaryota > Viridiplantae > Streptophyta > Magnoliopsida > Asparagales > Orchidaceae > Dendrobium > Dendrobium huoshanense. The sequence goes on along the minus strand of CM028354.1, from coordinate 33,406,332 downwards.
GATCAGACACAATCGATTCAGGCACCCCATGTAGTCTCACCACCTCCCTGATAAAAGCTGCAGCAATTGACACTGCGGTGTATGGGTGTCTTAAGAGAACAAAATGTGCATACTTACTAAGCCTGTCAACCACCACCATAATGACTGTGAACCCCTCCGACTTTGGTAGGCCATCAATGAAATCCATGGATACTTCCTCCCAAACTCTGTTTGGAAGTGTCAATGGTTGTAGTAAGCCTCCCGGAGCCATGGCCATGTACTTGTTTCTCTGACATACCTCACACCTGGCCACCATCTCCTCCACATCTTTATGCATCCCCTTCCAGTAGAGCTCGGATGCTAGCCTCCTGTAAGTCTTCTGAACCCCTGAATGTCCCCCAACTGCACTGCCATGAAACTCTTGCAACAAGTGGGGAATGTGTATGGAGGTCCGTGGCATCACAAACCTCTCCTGATACAATAGTCTCTCCCCCTCCATACAGTAGCCCGGATGGCTACTCTTGTCCTTCTCTAGATCCTCCCTGATCTTCCTCAACTCTTCATTCAACATACTTTCCTCCTTGATGGACCCCCAATCTACCATTAAAGGAACTGACAAAGCTAATTCCTGAAGCTCCCCCACACATCTGGATAAGGCATCAGCTGCTTTATTTTCCAAACCAGGTTTGTATTGGATCTCAAAATCATAACCTAGTAGTTTAGATAACCACCTCTGATGTTCCTCAGTCACCATTCTTTGTTCTAGCAGGTATTTCAAACTTCTCTGATCAGTCCTTACAATGAAGTGTCTTCCCAAAAGGTACGGCCGCCATTTCTGTATGGCCAAAACGATGGCCATTAGCTCCCTCTCATATACTTACTTCAATCTAGCTCTGGCTGACAGTACTTGACTGAAGTAAGCTATAGGCCGGTGGTTCTGCATCAACACTGCCCCCAGCCCATACCCTGAAGCATCTGTCTCTACCACAAAGACTTGGCTGAAATCAGGAAGGGCGAGGACTGGGACTGTAGTCATGGCAACCTTCAGTTTCTCAAATGCCTGCGTTGCTGCTTCACCCCAAGCAAATCCATCCTTCTTCAGTTGCTCCGTCAAAGGCCATGCGATAGCACTATATCCTTTCACAAATCTCCTGTAGTATCCAGTCAACCCTAAGAACCCCCTTAACTCCTTTAGGTTCATAGGAATGGGCCACTTCTGCATTGCTTCTATTTTATTCTGATCCGCTGCTACTCCGTCTTGGGACACCACGTGCCCCAAGTACTCTACCCTGGTCTGGGCAAAGCTGCATTTCTTCAGGTTGGCTTGTAACCGGTGTTCCTGCAATACTCTCAAAATCACCTTCAAGTTTTCTAAGTGTTCCCCCTCATTTTTGCTGTACGCCAGTATATCATCAAAGAATACAAGTACGAACTTCCTGAGTACTCCCTAAAGACCCTGTTCATCAGAGACTGAAATGTAGCAGGAGCGTTAGTCAAACCAAAGGGCATTACCAGAAATTCATAATGCCCTTCATGTGTCATGAAGGCTGTCTTTGGAACATCCGCCTCTTTCATTCTGATCTGATGGTATCCGGATTTTAAGTCTAGCTTGGAGAACACCACTGCCCCAAATAGTTCATCCAACAGTTCATCAATCACTGGAATTGGGAACTTGTCTGGTACAGTGCCTTTATTCAGAGCCCTGTAGTCCACACAGAATCTCCAACTCCCATCCTTCTTCTTGACCAGGAGGACTGGAATAGAAAAAGGGCTTACACTTGGTCTTATGATCCCTGCCTCCAACATCTCCCGAATCAGCCTCTCTATCTCATCCTTTTGGATCTGGGGGTAGCGGTACGGGCGAACGCTGATCGGTGTCTCCCCTTCCTTCAAAATAATGGCGTGCTCCAGCTCCCTCTGAGGTGGCAAACCCTGTTGAGGTTGAAAAACCTCCCTGAACTGTTGTATGACTGGTTGCACTTCAAGAGGAATGTCTCCCTCTTCACCCACACTGACTTTCTCCAATCGTTGCAGCTCCACCAAGTATCCACCCCCAACCTCCTGGATGGTTCGGATCATGGACTTGAGAGACACCCCCGTCCTAGACAGGCCGACATCTCCCTGTATCACCATTCTCCTCCCCTCCACTACCAGTTCCATCCTCAGTTCTCCCCAGTTCACCTTGGTCTCCCCCAAAGTCTGCAACCACTTCATTCCCAAGATCACATCAGTACTTCCCAATTCTAAGGGAAGAAAATCCTCCCTCACCTGTATCCCTTGAATGGTCAGCACCACTCCTCTACAAACTCCTCTCCCCATTTCCACCTTCCCTGTGCCCATCATCACCCCATAGCCACCGGTATCCACTAGTGCCATACCAAGCAACTCAACAAGCCGGGTGGAAATGAAATTGTGGGTTGCCCCACTATCTATCAGAACCACCACCTCTTGGTCAGCTATCACCCCTTTCACTTTCATAGTGTGACTCGAAGTGAATCCCACTACAGAGTTCAGGGAGACTTCTGCCACATCCAGGTGCAACTTCTCCTCCTCCTCCACTTCTGACCTGCTCCCACTGTTAGGAAAGTTGCTATTTGCATATTTTACATTATTGCAACTTGTATAGTTTTGATGATTCCAAATATTATTGTTTTATGTGTTGTTATCTCCTAACATTTTTTGGAAGATTTGTTTTTGCTCTTGTGTGTACTAATATTTCAGGAAAATCGAACCCCAGACTACGAAGACTTCAAATCAGATTCAGCATGAGATACTCTGTGAATTTGAAGCTTGTACTTTTTATTTGAATTAAATTTGAGAGGGAGTGATTGTAATTGAGTGAATAAATTTACACACACTTAAAGGAGATCTTGAAAAAGTTTTTGTACTGATCGTACGGGACGAACATTATTCGTACGGGACGATCAGATCAGTTATCTCCTTGTAAAAGCAATAGAACGGACAAGAACTGAACTGGAAAATTTTTCTAAGGAATGATCGTCCAGACGAAATCATTTTTCGTCCCAGGACGATGGGTTCTCTGTAAAATTTTCGTCCAGACGAAGTCCAGTTCGTCCAGGACGATGGGAACCGACTATGGCAGTTTCTGGCAACGTTCTGCAGTTTTCGGAACCAACTTTTGATATAACTGTTCGTACCGGACAAAGTTTTTCGTCCCGGGACGAACCAATTTCGTCCAGGACGAAATTGGTTCGTACAGATGAACAAATGGTTCGTACGGGACGATCCGGTGCGCAGAAAAACATGTTTTTAGCCATTTTTTGGACGGTTTTTCATGTCCTTTATATATAAGGAGTCCTAGAAACTATTACAAATGCCTTTGAAGTTGTTTTCTCTTGAGAGGGGTCATTGAGTGTGAGAGTTTGGGAGAGATTGTAGGAGTGAAGAGTGAGAGATCAAGTGAGGGGTTTGTGAGGGATTCACAAGATTACTTGAAGAAAAAGATCTCTTTGTTTCTTCCCATCTCCTTTGAAGGCTCTCAAGTGAATTTCAACAACATTGGTCCGGTTCTCTGCCGACACTTGGAGAGTGTAAAAGGACGACAAAGTGTATCTTTGACAACCATTGTGTCTTCGTTCTTTGGGAGAAAACTAGAAGAGAGAACTTGAAAGGGAGAGAGGAAATGGTGGAGTTTGAGAGGGAGAAGATCCTTGGAGGGGATTTCAAGGGAGTGTGAAGGGGATATTCACACGGTTGCTCCGGCGAACTTGCACTTCAGTACCATCGGATTCAAGGGTCGTCTTGAGGGAAGTTTTGGCGAGAAGAAGATCTCTTTGGTGTCAAAGAACCCGGCTACTCCACCGCACCGGGGAAGGTGGAAGTGATTTTGTACAGGCTTCTCCGCCTTGCTGTGGGGGCAAAAGGAGAGTCACTTTGTGGTATTAGTGCAATACTCGGAGGGTGCCTCCGGGGAGTGGACGTAGATCAAGGTTTGACCGAACCACTATAAATCTGGTGTGTTCTTTCTTATTTTTCTTTCGCATTTAATTTCATTGCAAGTTGTTTACTGTGATTGAAAAGTTTATTTTTTAAACTTTAAATTTAACTTGCATTAATAATTAAAAAGGTTTTCTAAAAATCCAAGAGTAGAAGTATAATTTTTAAATTACCAATTCACCCCCCTCTTGGTTAGCCTTGGGACATTTAGTTAGGCTTAACATCCTAATTACTGGATCCAACACCCACCTTCCTCTTCGTCTTCCTCGTCTTCGCAAACAAGGAGAACCTGAAGAGTCCGGTCCTTGCACCTATGTCCCGGCATGTACTTCTCATCACATCTAAAGCACAATCCCTTGGCCCTCTTCTCCTGCATCTCCTTATCAGTAAGCTTTTTAAAATTTCCCTAGGCCCTCTTCCTCCGGTCCTCTCCTTTGGTACTTCTCGTGTACCCCCCGGTGCAGCTCCCTTGGAAGCTAAAAACGTGGTCGTCATCCTATGGGATCCCCCAGAGCTGCTGCCTCGAGTCCCCCTCTCCAGATGCTTCTGGTCCTCGACCAACTGTGCTAACTCCATGGCCTCCCCCAGGTCGTGTGGTCTCATCACTCTAACGGCAGCTCTGATTTCTGGTCTGAGCCCCTTCATGAAGTTCCCCTCAAGCACGGTATCAGAAAGACGATCCAACCTGCTAGCTAGGTACTCAAACCGGTCCCGGAACTCTGCTACTATCCCTTCCTGTGTCAGCGCAAAGAACTGCTCGTAGAAATCTCCTCCGCTGCTGGTTCGAAAACGCTCTAGCAGGCAATCCTTGAACTCCCTCCAGCTTCGAATAGGTCGTCTCATGTCCCGCCACTGGTACCATGCCAGTGCCTTCCCTTCCAAACACAGTCCTGCCGCTGTCAGTTTCTCCTCCTCTGTCAATCCGTTGACTGCAAAGTACCGTTCCACCTTGTAGATCCAGCCATGGCCATCTTCCCCCTCAAAGATGGGCATCTTCAACTTCCTCACCTTCGGATCCCTTCCGTTACCCCGGTACTCTCCATACCCTCCCATTCCTCGAAGATGAGGTGCTCCCCAAGTGTCCCGGTCCTCCCTCCGATGTTGGTATCCGAATCCATCATCATATTCCCCTTTTCCCCTTTCAAAATCAGCACCTCGACGCTGAAATTCAGCATCTCGACGCTGATATTCTTCTCCTCTATTGCCAAAATCTGCACTTCTCTCATATTCCTCCCTCCCGCCTTCAAAATCAACACCTTGACGCTGAAAATCAGCACCTCGACGTTGATTTCCCATGCTCATCTCCTCTCTAGAAAGTGGCTCTAGAGGTGGCATGTCGTCGTCTCCCTCCAAGATCTCTACATCCTGATTCCTCCTCCCCCTACGCGGGTTCGGATTTCCTCCTATGACGTGGTCTCCGGTAGTCTCCCTTGCTTCCGACGTCGTCAGATTAGTCTTCATCTCTAATAATTTCTTCATCATTTCTTCCATGGCCGTGAATTTTCCCTCCAACCTTTCGTTGTTGGTGGTGATTTGATTTTGAAAATAAAAAAATCTTTCCTCCAAATCGGTTTTTAATTGACCGACTTCGCCTTCCAAGACATCCACCTTCTTTCCGGCCATTGTTCTTCTATCGGATCTACAAAAAACCTCTTCCGGAGACGAGGAACTTGCTGAAATTTCAGAATTTCAGCCGCCGGTGGCCCCGAATCGTTGCTCTGATACCAATTTGATTGGAAATACTTAGATCCAAGTATTCCTATCGCTCCACGTGAAGGAAACAACAAGAAAGTTGCTGTTTTCTACAGGAAATCAGCCCCAAACGTATGAAAATAGTAGAAATTCGTAGGAAAACTGAGAGAAAAATGCTTAATGGACTTATATTCCACTAGTAGATGATCAAAGCAAAAGCAAGATACAATGTTCTTCGATTCGAGAGGAAGAACAACTCTCCGATCTTCTCCGGCAACGCCAAGAGCCCAAGCAAGAAAACCCTAGATCTCAAATTACATTCAAATTCAAGATCATCCCCTCTCCCTCCTAATCCTCCTAATTAACAATAATGGATTCCTACAAATTACCTAAACACCCCTTTGCATTCAAAATTTTCCCTCCCACACAATTAAATCAGCCCCAAGTGGGGTCCACCTTGTCCGCCCCCTCCTCTGGGCGTTTCCGCCTCCGCCTGGTGTAGACCCGGGCTGAACCGGGTCCAGCCGGCCCCTCCTGGGCCGGTTCACGCGTAACACTTTATTCTTAAAAATAAGAATTAACACACACATTCTCCATCATCTGACATCTTTTTAGTCTTTAAAATAATATTAAAAAGTTTTGGAAGCCAAGAAATTCCTTCATCTCTTAATCATTTCAATATTTTTATTAGAATATCATCAGGTCTAATAGTTTTCCACATTTCATTTTTTTAAAGCCTCTCTAACTTTAGTTTCACTAATATGTCAATAAAACAAAAATCTCTTTTTTTATTTAGAGTACTAAGGTCGCTAAAGTCAATTGTATTTTCACAAACTTCATTAAAATTTTTAGCAAAATATCTCATCCACATAATTCTAGTTTCATGGATTAGCTTCTTTGCTTATATCCGTCCATGATATGGGAACCCTTGCCTATTTAACACTATACCTGTGCGCAAGTGCAGTGTCCCTTGCACACTTGTCATTGTATTCAGGCCATACAACGCGCTGTTTCTAGGGAACGCCCTAGCATTAGCACAATGTATTAAAGGATTTATGTCATGATTATTTAGAAAGTTTTAGGTTGACTGTCGACTACCTAACGCAACGCTCAATTTTTCTCATGTAGGACTTGGGACTTGGCATTAACAGTGTTTAAAAAAACTAAATTAAAAAAAAAAAAAAAACACAACAAGTTTAACCTAACAAAGCATGACAATAATTCACATATAAGCTATGATTTGATGTCATTCATATATAAACTATGATTTGAGATTCTTTTACAGAACATCCACAAGTAAACCCCACTCAAATTAAAAATCAAAGAAAAAAAAAAAAGAATTCCTCAACTTTTTCTTACCTTTACAATTAGAGAGGCGAGAATGACGAGGATCATATGACGCCGCAACGGTCAGCTCGATCATGCATGAACAGCTTGTGGGTAGGGCTGTAGGGGATCACGACTCGTGCAGGTAACACTGTCGCGAACAGGGGATCCTGACTTGTGTAGGTAATATAGTTGCGGGAGGAAGAACAAAGGCTGGAGAGGGGCCGAGGGGCTACAATTTGGACCCTGTGAAATTGCCCCTTTGAGTGAATAAAAAACTCAAAGGGCGCTGGCCAAAAACGGGGCATTAGGTCTAAAGTTAAGCAGCTCATGCTATGAAACTTGAGTTCATTCAAAATTTATTCTAAACATTGCTATAGCGTAAATATCCATTAATGATATATGACTTTGCACACATTGCTTGAGCATAAACATTCATTTAAAATATATGAATTTTAAAACTGATTAAGAACAAAAAAAAAAAAAGAAATTATCTAATGAATACTTAATGTGTTTTATAGCTCAAATTTATAACTTCGTATGAACAATCAACTATAGGTTAAAATGACCAGGTTGAGTAGGACGACATAAGTTGCGAATTTCCAGAAAAGCTATCTTCAAATTTCAAAATGTCATTTTAAAACAGAGAAAGTAACGGCATAAAATGCTAGGAAACCTGAGATTTCACATTGACATGATAACATTAAGCGATTTACAAAAATAGAGATATTGTCTAACTAATATTGAATCTGAACTTAAAAAATTGCTGTCGTACTGAAATTCACAGAAAAAAACGACTTTAGAATTTTTTTTTGATTTAAATCTAGTAATTTAGAATAAACAATCATATGCTCTAAGGAATTTTCTTTCAAATGGAACATGGGTTACTCAGGGAGGTTTGCTGATCTCTCTCCACCTTGTACAATAATAAACATGGGTTTCTTTGTTCAGCAACATTTAAAAGAAAAGTATTATTAAGTATTGAATAATTGCTAGCTCATTTTTTGTTGTCCTTTTTGTATCATCATTCTATTTCTTGCTACGTGCTTTTATATGTTGTTGATTGTAGTATATTCATCACTTCCGGTGCATCATGGTGCTTTTTATTTTTATTTTGTTTAATTTTTTATTTTTAGATCCATGGTACTTTTCTTTAATTTTCTCTTGGAAGATAACTATAAGGTTGATTTCATGTATTCTAACGTGTGGTCGGCCATTTTCTGCTTCTGTGAATATTTATCAGCCATATGAAATTTATGTATTTATTAAATGTCTTTTTCCAGTGAAAACGATCAAAGTGTTGATCATGATTTTCGTGGTGGTTATCTTGCTTTTACTTGTCAGGTAATTTGTCAAATCTTCAACATTTTGACTTTTGTGGGATTCTCACATGTTCGTTTTTCATCCCACCATGACTACTTTTTTTGTCTAGGTTGAAAGCACGCAAACTGTTAATGATAAACATAGTTGAGCTTGTTTCATCAAATTTTCACTGGCTTGATATTTGAATTGTAATCATTCTTAAAAAACTCCTTGCCTGTGTAATTTCCTCTTAATTGGTAGTTTATCACTTCCATTTCTGAAGTGACTTCCTTTTTGAAGCTATTCTTCCATTGCCCTACGCTCATTGGTGCAACACAACTCCCTAATTTTATAGTACTTTAGCCGTTATCTATGGCTTCACATGGCGACTGGTAGCTGATTGTATTTCACAGCTTAACTTGAGAACTTGTAATATCAAGTTGAGAACAGACGGTCGGATGGTAGTTTCATTGTTTTCTATTAATACTAAAAATTAATCCAATATATCCTCTAAAATAAAGAGCCAATAAACAGCAAAATTTTTATTCATGCCTAAACCATCTATAAATCTTTTTTGTTTAATATATTTCAAACAAAGTAATTAAAGCAAAAATAAAATTTTACTTTAGTATGTATCTTTTCCTGCTTCTCTTCTCCTGAATTCGAATTCTCTTATGCCGTCTATTTAATTAAGAGCAGCCTTTCATGGAAATGAATATTAAACAAATGCTGAGTCATACACTAACTCAATGAGTAGTTATAGTTCAATATAACAACAATTTTAAAATTAGAAATAAAATGCATGCAGATTATTATAAGTAATCATTAATATTTCATTTTAATAGAAATTTATAACATTCACAATTGTAATTTACTGAGTAAAAATAAAGAACATTTGTCATTTTATAATTTGACATTTTATAAAAAAAATTATCATATCATAGCATTTCACTAAAACACCCGTCACATGAACACTGTCTAAAATTTATACAATTTAAGAAGCAACCATTTTCATTTTCCTTTTTGAAGTCTTTTCCATTTTTTTGTGTGGGTATCTCAGCTTCTTTAACTAGTACCATAATGAGTTGAACTTCTTCATTTGATATGCACATACTTTTCTTCTTATATGACTTTCATTCATCTTATATGTGTACTTCTTAATTGATAATGCCTGAGGTTGAAATTAAAATGCAGTTCATTTAACATCATTTATAACATGAAGACATTCAGGCGAGGAAAGAGAGACATTCTTTTAATCATACAACGATAAATAATACTTATTAATATTCAATGGTATACGAAAGAACATGCCAATCATTGCATCGTATTTAAAATAATAATCATAAATTACCATAAAATAAAAATAGAATTAGTGATCTTAACTTTTAATTCAACTATTAATTTTTAGATGTTGCTTCCCCTAGTTTGTCACCTATTATCATATATATAGGAGATGTTCTTGTTAGTTAATTGATTTCATTTGTCTTTTTCAAACGACTTTAATTTCTTATTTCATGAAGGTATAAAGTTCCACTTATTCAATTGATTTTAAATTTCTAATTAAATACGGACCTCAATTATTCACAAGTTAGCAAATCACTTTTTTCTTCTCTCACTTGATTATCCTTTACTCCAAAATTGCCAAAAATATTTTATGCTAATCAAGTGTTCATATATTGAAAGCACTATTTGTCATACAAATAGCATTTTGATTTTTCAATTTTATCAAATAAATTTTATTGTTTCTATTTTATATATGTACCTTGTTCACTTCGCCAACATTTGCAAAAGAGTAATCATCTTTCTTTATTCTTTATTTCCCAACAATTCCTAAAATATTTCTTTTAATTCTATGAAATAGCATATATAATAAAACAATTTCTTAACCTTCAAAAATTTTCTTAATAAATTCTTAAAATTTTCTAATTTATTCATACCTTAATTGTTCTTCTTTCTTTGCACAATCACCAACCTCCTTTTCTTGATCTACTCTTTTTATACTCTCTAAAATTTTGTCAAAATTTTTTTGTGATTAGAATACTAGCCCAAGATTATAAATATGAAATAATAAATATTCTAAATTGGTATTGTCCGATTTGCAATTTGAAATCAATGTTTAAGTCATCTTCTAAACCATGTTTTACCCTTATAGCTCACCCTTGCATGTGGTTGCGTTCGCTTGGTTACTATCTTGATCATACTGCTTCATCTTTTCTTGTAATTGCTTGTAGCTCGAGTCCCCTCTCTAGAATGGATAACTTTGACCGCTTGAGCTTCCTCATCACCCTTCCTTTCTCTCCGTCTTGATCCATCGTTTGTCTCTTGTAATGTCCCTTTTGCTTTCTCTCTCATTTCCATCTCCCTCTATTTCACTTGCTCTCTCCTCTTTCTGCCAGTTCGACCCGCCCCTTGAGTCTTTGTCTTCTATTCACAGAATTGTGACGGCCGGTCCATTGAATTGATGTTGTCACGACCTGGCCCGGCTAGCCCGAATTAACAGGGAGGGAACAGTCAGTCGTACGGAAAAATGTATAAAACTATTAAAAGATAACAATTCACTTCATAAAAGGGCATAAACTTAACTGTCATCCAAACAACTTATGAAAGAGCCACTAAACCATCAACATAAAGTTTATCCAAAAAAGTTCTTCTAAACCACAACCACTAAAATTCATAAACATAAACATAAGCTCCAATAGACTCCTCATTACAATTTACTGACTCATACACAACATAAAATATAAAACCTTTCTTCCTGAGGTCTTTTACGACGGTAGGTGTACTGTCGTCTCGTCGCCATCATTTCTTAACACTGTCTCCTAAAAAACATTTCCAATAATAGGATAAGCCAACGCTCAACAGGTGATAAACATTTATCTTAAATTCATGAAATATTTTTCTTCTTAAACATGTGATTAATCATAAAAATGAAACAATAAAAAAATCATAATAAACATTTATTAGCATACATTATAAGACATTTCCATAATCATTTCTTGAAACATTTCCCTTAATCATTTTTTCTTTCTTTTTCATAAACTTTCCTTCTTTAAATCCTTCCATTTGAATGCATAAATTTCATAATCATAATGTATAATAAGCACTCGTCCCGAAAGTATCAGAGTTTTGTATTAATCATGTACACAGTCATTGACCATTTCTTAACCATTTGGCTCCAAAAAACCCATTACCATTGGCTCCATAAAACCCCATTACCATTTGGCTTCGTAGAACCCCATTACCATTTGGTATTCCGGATCATCATGCACATGTAATTTATTTTACTTATATACATCAAAGAGGCTAAAGTTATTCATAAAATCATATGTTCTTCAATGTTTTTCACTTATGCCTTAAGTTTTGTTTAACAACTTTAACATTTCTAATATCATGTCATAAATATAAACAATACTCGAGAAACTAAAGCAAATTCATAAACATAAACATTAGCATATGAAATTTTGAAAGTGCAAAACTTAACTTAATTAAATTTTATGAACTTAATTTAAATGCAACCACCTATCTCACAAGTATCGAACAACAACCACTACGATGCACGACGTCGCTTACGTCTCCTTAATTCACACCTAAGGATAATTACAAATAGACTAAGCATAAATCGTAGGTATTTTTAATAATTAAGATAATTAAAATTCTATTTTCGGAATTATTAAAAATCCAAATTTTAGGAAACCCTAAATCATCAATTTTCATCATATCATCAAGCTAAACATTTTCCTAAACTTAATTAATAATTATGTTAATTAATTTTCGAAATTATTTAATTAGAAAATTATGGAAAATGAAATTTCCTAAGAAAACTCAAAAAAATTTTGTTTTAAAACATTCCTAAGACCCATAGAAATCACTTTTGTGAAATCACTTTAAGAAATTTAAATTTTACGTAAAAACCTTAATTTTAAATTCTCAAAAATTCTTGAAGAGAACATCGTTTCTATCGTTAAAACCCTTCCCTAATCCTTCACTATTGATTTCATAAAGGAATTTTGGAAGAAACAAAGCATTTTTGGAAAAACCCTAGATTTTTCCTTTCCAAAATTTTTGAGAAAGAGAGAGTTTTGCTTCAAATAAAACATACCTTGTTCCTCTCTAAACCTTACTATTCGATTTCCATTAATTTTCTCGCCGAAAAAACGTCGCGGAGCCGCCGTCGCCCTAGCCGTCTGCTCCTCTTCGTTTCTCTCGGTCGAACCATGCGAATGGGGGAGGGGAGGGTTCGATTTTCCTTATTTTAGGAGATAGGAAATTCCAAAGACCATAATGCCCTCACTTAAAACATTTCCGATTAAGAAAAAATTAGGGGTAGTTTGGGTATTATGAGGTTTCTAAAATTTTTATCTCCCAATTTAAGCGAAATTGACTATAAGTTTTATATATCAAATCATTCAGAATTTTACATAGAATTTTATAAAATTATTTCCGGTGAATTCGTTAACTTGAATTTTTCACTTAAATTTGGTCGCGACTCATCGAAATGCTTGCGACAGCTACGATCGTCAAATTTCGGGTTTTACAGATGTTGCCTCTTCATCTTTTTTATAGACTTTTGCTATATCCCTTATTATTAAAAATTTTCTCTGAAATGTAATAATCATAATAAATGCAATCACACCTTAATTGAACATTTGGGGGTAATGTTAATGCATTTCTGATTCCTTTTCCCATGTAGCATTTCTTTTAGTCCCATGATTTCATAGAATTCTAATAAATGAATGTCTCTATTATAAAGTTATTTTACATCTTATTCTTATATCATCTCAGATTCCTTAATACACGTTACATCGGTTTGCATGTCAATTGAATTTGTGACAACTCTGTTGGATTTATCATTAATAATTTTGGAGTGTAAATATATGAAAATCATTATTCACTCCTTGTATATATGCTAGGGACGCTAATTTGTATGCCACATTTTCAAGCATTTTAATAATTTCATGAAATGCTACATATTGTGGACTAAGGTTTAAAATTGTGTAGTTGGGTATTGAGGATTTTGAGGCGTAAGCCTCAGATGCCTCAAAATAAAAAAAATTATGCTAAGTCAAATTTCTGATAAGAAGTAATACATCAACATTATAACCTATTAATATATTAAACTATGATAAATTATTTATTTTAACATAGTAAGAAATAACAATTGTGCAATTTATCAAGTAATAAATTGTACAAATTAGAAGTGTAATGCAACAACAAAATAACATAAGATATCAAAATAATGATTAAGGATTATAACATAATAATTTAAAATATAATAATTAAAAATAATTTTAGCACAATAAGAATAAGTTTATTTCTCCTACTACTATTCAACATCCAACTTAGAACATAACAAGTAATTAATCAGAAGTCTTCTATATTCTCATCACTCAGGGACTCTTCATTAAATTCATTGTCATAATGAATAGCTTTCACCCCTATCTCATCTTTAGTTGTGTCGATGTTCTCATAATCTTACTCCACTTCTTTGATTTCAATCATTTTCTTCTTCCTTATTTAGAAATAATTAATAAGAAATTAAGAATATTAATTAAATTTTAAATCAACTTCAAATACTTAAATTTAATAGATTTTTATTTTTATTTTCTTCCTGATCTATGTTAGACATTTATTTTGTTTCTATCCCATTAAAGAAATCAGCATTAAGATCTTCTTGTTATAATTAAGAAGGTTTGATTTCATTATTATTATTTACAAATCATTCATTATTTGATGGCACATCATTACAAAGGGATTCTTGTCATTCGTTAAATTTTTTTTTTTTTCCAAATTTCTATCATTCAGTCTCTTCTTGTACATTAATGATATCATTCTTAACGTAGCTTGATGATTTCTCTTTTTCGATTAACTTGATTATATACACTTCAGTTTAGCTTATATTCAAATGAATAACATGTAAGTCCCAACATCTTAATCTTAAATTTTTGTAACTCTCGAGTGCCATTATTAAATTGGATCCATCATCCAGCTAAATTTGAATGGAAGAAAAAACGAGCTAGAATTGAATGCGTCCTTCCTTATTTCTGTCAATAAATATTCAAAAATATCTTTAGAATGTTTTGAAATTATATCTTTGGTTTGCCATGGTATATATAATCACATTTTATGTCTGAATGGTACAAGTTGCATATCAACATTTCACCTCTCAATTGAGTAGGCTATCATTCTATTAATACAATGGTATAACCGTATAATCACAATTTGATCTCTGAACTAGTTGACTTGTTCTCAGCATATTGAACTTAAGGATTAAGGTAATATCTAGCAGCATGCTAATGACGATGGAGTTGAAACTCTCACTTTTCATCAACGATTTCCCAAATCTCATTATAGTTGGACTCATCTCCGAATAAGTTATGGGTTCCTTAGCCTCATCCATAGCATTACTATTCACATGACTGCGATGTTAATTCTATTGAATCGATGCTACGAGTTCATCATTTATTTCACTTGCTTTTACATTGTACGATTCCTCAGCAAATCAGTTTTGTAGTTTGAAATACCTTTTGCCTTAACTCTGTCTGATCTTAAGGAAAAATGATTATTATATCTTGATTATTTGAGTTAATGCTTGTGGACTTTTGTACAACACAATATACATTGTAAATGGCAAGCTGAACTGCATGTGATATATATAGGCAAAACGAAGTGCTTATTTAGGAAGGATATGATTCCATGGATATGCGATGGCTTTTTTCTCAGTCTACTGATTCCATGGATATGCAATGGCTTTTTTCCCAGCTATAGGTTTTTATCACATCAACTTTAAAGAAAAATACAGATAGATGATTTGATCAAACATTATTGGCAATAATGAGAGTTAAACATCAAAATTTCTTAACTATATTGGTTTGATTAGAACTTATACGCAGGAAAAATGTGATAATGATAATAGTTTTATTATTAAAGTTATTTTTGAAAATCACAAAGTATTTGCCTCATTCCAAAAACAAATGCTTATTATGAAATCAAGTGGGATTTGTTCCATAGTCTTAATTGTGGTGACTGGAAATCAATAATCTTGATATTCTCATCTTAAATTTACAAGGCCAAAAATTCATAATATCTCGAGTAAAACTAAAAAATATATATTTCTAATTTATATAACAATATTAGACATTTTCATTAGCCAATTGTATCTCTCCCCAGACGCAATGTCTTAGGATTTATTTTCTTTTTTTGGACTCACAATTTTGCTATTTTGAAATTATATTGTTGTCATAATTTGCTTGTAAAATTCAGCATATTTACTTCTTAATAGCATGCCTATATATGGAAAAGTAGCACTTATAGTTTTATCAATGTTATAATCTATGATTTATTTAATTAATTATACCACAATTTTGTTGGATTATTATTGATGGTCATCATTAGTCTTATCTCAATAATTTGGGATTCGCTTTTTGAATTCTCATTTTCCATTCATTCCTGCTGCTTGAGTTGTGAAACCTATTCTTTGCGAATCTTTTTGATAAATCCAGCCTATGTTACCTTAGATGTACGCCCCGTTCCTAATTTTCAATTCATTTAATCTGCGTATTTTCTATCTTTTCTTGTATGTGTTTAAATCACCTAAGTCTATTTTTAATTATCATATATTTTAGTAGATACCACTCCAATCGTTCCCCTAATGTAATAATTTCATAATTATCCTTCATAATTTTGACACATTTAATTTTTTTATTCTTATTTTTGCTACACTTAAGTTAGCTTTCAATGATTTTTTTGTCGCACAACATACGCATCCACACAATATTACCTGCACAATTGCAGTTTTATAAAGTTTATCTTTAATTCTCCATGATATCCTCTTTTTGCATAATAATTCTGAGCCACTTCTTCATTTCAACTAGCAAATCTTAATAATTGATGCTCCTCATCCATGTCTTTATTCTCTTGTATAATAAAACCTATTGTTATTTTTCCGATTTTCTAGTTAGGACTCCTCATATTGGAATTAAATTATGTTAGATATCCTTAGTAATTGGGGTATTGTTCTAGATTATTGTTTTCTTATTGTATCCTCTTATATGCTATTTGTAGGCTCTCTTATATGTCAATAAGACAAAAATATCTTTTTTCCTCTAAAAAAATCCCACATTCTTAAAACTATGACATCTAAGTATCGTATATCATCTAACGATTCAATAGGTTATTGCTAATATTGCACCCTTTATAATTAACTATTACACTAAGTATTAAAAAAAAATATACACTAAGTATTTGTTATATTAAGTCTAAGTTCTCTATCTTTTAAATATTTTCTCCAGTGTTCTAACAATTCATTTATTTTAATAAATTTCTCACAACATTTCACTATGCGAACTAAAAAACATAGAACAAGTTAGATTGGCTTTAACTATGCCAACTAATTATTAGCACCCAGTGATATGTTAGTTTGGCTCAGCTACTGTTTCCCAACTTGTTAGTGCTCTCCCCATCATCGACATCAACCCAACTCTTTCAACATATGTTGAATTGGCAGAATAAGGCTGAGGTTGAAGTTGGAATTTCGTGGTAAGTTCAGCCAGTTGGTGTTTTAAAGCTTTAGTTTGTTTTTTAATCAGTCCATGTTCCGGTTATTCAATAAATTACATCATATGGGTTGTTTATTAATGTTTTTTGCATAATAGTTCATATTGCTAAAGCTTAAATCTATTTCTCAATGTTCCATTGATATTAGAGAAATGCTACACTTTACTAAAGGCAAAATTTTTAAAAGGATCATTCTTTAAAATTGTATTAGCAAAAGGAACTTAATAAAAAAATATTTTAAAAAGGATCATACCAGTTAATAGTAATAGCGTTTTCTAATAAAACACAATAAGATTTTGCGTTTTAAAGGAAAACGCACATGACAATAGCGTTTTCATAAAAAAACACAGATGAATTTTGCGTTTTCCATTGAAGCAGAAAATTTTAAGTAATTTTTTTTGGGTTTTGAGCTTAAAGAGATGGAGAGAGAGCAGAGAGAAAAGGTAGAGAGAGACGGATAGATACGGAGAGATAGAGAGGTGCAACTTGATATTCAACTTTAAAATTTTTAGTGACTTTTTAATTATATTTTGAATTTTGGGTTTTAAAAAATTTAAAAGTTAATTAAAATTTAAAGTTGAAGATCAAGTTGTGTCTCTCTTTTTCTTTCTCTGCATCTCTATCCGTCTCTCTCTCTACCTTTTCTTTCTGCTCTCTTTCTCCATCTCTCTAAGCTCAAAACCCAAAAAAAATTTCTTAAAAATTCTTGTTTCAATGAAAACGCAAAATCCATTTGCGTTTTCTGTGAAAAGCTATTGTTATATGCGTTTTCCTTTAAAACGCATAATCTTATTGCGTTTTATTAGAGAACGCTATCACTGTTAGCTGGTATGATCCTTTTTAAAATAAATTTTTATTAAGTTCCTTTTGGTAATACAATTTTAAAAAATGATCCTTTTGAAAATTTCACCCTTTGCTAAAAGCAATCCCATAAGCATGTGGCTTTGAGGAAACCTTGTTGCAGGACCAATGGAAAAGCTCTGTTTTTATTGGCCTCACGACACTTTTTTTTGTTCTCCTTTGAGAAGTGTAGTATTTCACTATTTCTCTAGATTGTAAAAGAATAGTCAATGTTTTAACCTTTATTGCCATTGTTTGTAGGACATTTTGTCTCGTGAGTGCACTCTTATTTGGTGGATCTGTATGAATCTACATAAATCCATTTTCTTTCTTTTCTTTATTTTAATCTTAATGCTTTTCATGCACTCCGTACCATGCTTATATTTTCGTTGTCAGTGGAGCATTAATTAACAAAATAATTGCTTAGAATTTGATTACTTATATTGTTCTGTTTCAAGGATTCCTTGGGTATAAATCATCTGAAGAAACTGTCTAATGCTGGTTTGACCCATTTACATTTGCTTCCATGCTTTCAATTTGCTGGTGTTGATGATGACAAGAGCCAATGGAAACATACAGGTTGGTGGAATTTACATTTGTTTTTTTTGTTCTCACACACCATCATGCTATTGCATCCTATCTTCTGCTTTCTTGAATCAAAATTCTGTCAGCTTTGAGATTTTCTGGTTGATTGTACTTCTTGTCGGTTGATGTTTCGTTCATAGGTAAATGTGTGCTTTCAGCCCAACACGATGCTTGCTCACCCTCTCTTTTTTTTTTTTCTCTCGTGCTTACTCATTTTTTCTCTTGCTCCTGCTTTCATTTTGGCATGTGCTTCTCTCATTCTCCCCTCATGATGCACAGAGCATGCGATACCTCCTCTTCCTAGCTCTGCTTTCTAGGCTCGCATGACAACACTTGCTCTTCTTCTCTTTCTCTCATAGCTTGGCTGGCACCCTAGCGAAGTTTTGCTCTAGCAATGCTTGCTCTTGTGCTCCCATTCTCATAGTCTCGCCCATGTTTGGACTTGCTCCCTCTCCCAAAAATTGCTAGGATCCTTTTCTTCTTTCGCTCGATGATCTTCATGCGACATGCTTTTCCTTTTGCGAGTGTCTACCATGATTATGCCTCGCATGCCTTCCTCATAGCATGATTTTGGTGCTTTCTCTGACACCTAATTTCCCTTATGCTCAATGATTTTAAGTAGGAGTGTTAACAATTAACACGACACGAAAACTCGGCTTGTACCTGAACCGAATTTTTCAGGTTTGGACCAACCCGATTTAAGATTGGGTTGGGTTCGGGTCCCGATTTTTGACCTGTTTTGAATTCCGAGTCTAGTTTACGTAAACCCGGAAACTCTATTTGGACTTAATTTTGACCCGCTTTGCCAGTCGTATTACTGATTAAGCCGTTCTGCTTACGCTCGCGAGCCCTAACCGCGCTTCAGCCTTCCTCGTTCAACGACATTCTTTCCTCCTTCGTTGACGTTCACCTCCTTCGACGACGTCTGACGACGTTCCTTCCTCCTTTGACAACCTTCACCTCCTTCGATGACGCTCGACGACATTTCTTCCTGTCGGGTCGGGTTGATGACGTTCGACGACGTCCTCCCTCCTTCGACGACATTCACTTCCCATTCATGTGAAGGACCAAAGGTAACCGTGTTTCGTGTCGGGTCAACCCGGAAACACAACGGGTCGGTTCCGAGTTGAAATTTCTGACTTGTCTGTAAAAGTGGGCCAGGTTCAGGTCGTGTCATACAGTAACGGGTCAATCTCGAGTTCGACCCGAACCTGACCCGCAACCCGATTTTGATACCCCTAATTTTAAGTTAAAAAACTATTTTCGTTCAACCTCACCATCCAACTTTGATGCTCGACTCTATCAACTCAACAAGATTTTTTCATCTTGCTTCTTTAGCCTCGACTATATCAACTCAGCAAGATTTTTCATCTTGCTTCTTTATCCTCCAATCGTCTTCACTTTTGGTAACTCATTCACAAACAAATGCACGAATAAAAAAATGAAGAAACGTTGATCACAAAATAGTGCTTGCCATGGCACACGACGCGGCACGGTGCACCTACGGCGCATGTGTATGGCATGGCGCAGACATTCAAAATGGCAAGCGCTATTTGCACCACATGCGCGCCATGGTGCATGATGCACTATGCGCCATGACTCCAATGGAACCTTTGCGCTATGGTGCGCCATTCACCATTAACCAGTATGCTACTTGTATAACTTTTGACTCAATTTTAAAATTTAACTCGATTTTCACCTGAAATCTTCGATTTAATTTAATTTGACTTATTGTTTCAAATTCGATTCATTTTTTTTTTTTTGCTTGAGTTAGCTTGAATCTATTAAAATGAATCAATTCAATTTAATCGATTAATTTATTCGATTTGAAGTTAATTTCAATAATTTGAGTCGAATCAAGTCTAATTACATCAATTCAGGTCAGCCAAGTTGATTAGGTTCGATTTGAGTTGAAGGAGTTGTCTAATTACATCAATTCAGGTCAGCCAAGTTGATTTGGTTTGATTTGAGTTGAATAGAGTCAATCACATCAAATTAAACTAAATTGAGTTCAGTTGAGTCTAATTGAGTAGATAAAGAAGACAAATGGAAGAAATGGTTGTTCAGCCACTGCAGGGATATGAATCGGACTAGTACGTGAAGTTCTAATCAATACAGGGGTATGAACAGGACACATAACATAAAAGCTATCTACAGCATGATGTTTGGGTTTTGAATTTAGCTTATGTGGTTGCCAATCTCTTGGCAGCCCATAGTGGACTGTTGAAGAAGTGGCTGTTGAAGCATGTGTGGGATTTAATGTGATGTAAAAATGATGGTGTCTTTTTCAGTTGACTTTTTGTTTAAACGAACCTATACATAGCTCTGCATTCAGATGAAGCACATAAAATTACTGCTGAAGAATGGTTACCATCGTATTGGAATATATATCACTGTCAGTTCTGGATTCAATTTCTTAATGAGCATGGTTATCAAGAACAGAGTACTTTTCAGAGCCTGGTATCACATTATGGTCCATTGAATGTAAATGTTTTTTTTTCCATTGGAGATGATTATTCCACGAACTTAGAAGAGTTGGGAAACAAGAAGACAAACACGCAATTATTTGTACAGAAGGATTAGAGAATCTTAAAATGTTTTTTTTTTTTTTAAATTAGGGATATAGAAGAATTAACTATATTCAAGAATAGGGTAAACACCTATTGATTTTAAGGTAATAGATGATAGATTGAGATGGGTTGATCATGTGCAGCTGAAGGAAATAACCCATTAGGCTGGGGCCTAGAATATACATGTAAGGGATCAGGAGGAAAATAGGATTGACCAAAACTTACATGATTAGAACTTATTTAGAAGCATTTAATTAAAATGAAAGTAACATCCAATGCCGCTCTAGGCAGGAAGATGTTACAGGTAACCATTCAAATAGCTGGTACTGAGAGTTGGAATAATGAAATGATGGCTGTTGCTGTTGATGGCTTTGTGATTCTACAATGATTATTTGTAGTTGTGAATTTCATAGGGAGACATATCTCTACAACTCTCCATCATTGATTGCTCCAGTAGTCTTTACTCGTGCTCCATGTACAACTGGAATTATATATGATCGGGGTATTTGTGTAGTTTCCATTGTTGATGGTATTTGGTGTTGCTAATTTTTGAAGTGGCATCCACTTGTCCAAATCACCTTTATTGTGGCTTAAACTAGAGGATACATTTTTTCCTGAGCATTGTATCGCTAATGCTCTATGTTTTTTTTAACAGATGATGTTATGATGTCCAAACTTCCTGCCGATTCTGAGCAGCAACAAGCTATTATCACTTCTATACAAGATGAAGATGGCTATAACTGGGGGTATTTTTGTTTATAACTCATTTGCTATACGCTTTATTTTAGATATATGTTTACATATTTGTTTAATGCATAAAAGGCATAGCCCTCTACATACATAAATAAGTGCATATGTGCATACATGATTTTCTTCATCAATGTTAGTCTTATACTGTTAATCCTGCTATTTGGAGCTGAAAGTTAGGAATCTTGATTATACATTCATCTTTGTTGAGTGACTGATGAGGACATCCGACCTTGGAGAGTCTACAAGAGATGAGACCGTCGATCTACGGCCACGATTGTACCGCTTTACTTTTGATTATCATTGTATTAGATTTATTATTAATGTATTAATTTATTATGTTTATGAGTTTTATTGTACCTTTCCTTTTATACCCTCACTTGAGGGCCTAGTCATGTGTATACCCTAGGGGCAAGTTGGTCTTTTGTATTTTCTTCATTGTATTAGCTATTTAAAGCCTCCTCCTCCTTTCAGAAGATGATGAATATTATTAAGAAATTTTTGCACTTTGTATTTTGGAGAGCTTGAGAGTTCTTGTGAGAATTCTCGGAGAGCTTGAAGTCCCTAGGTGAGGGCAACGCATCACTCACCAACCGTAGGAAGCGTCCGGGTTCGTGGTTCCTCTCTTCTCCCTAAACCCTAAGATCTCCTCCCCCTCCATAGCCGCCGACCGATTCTCCCTCAACCCCTCCAAAGCTGCCGACCACCTCCTATATTTCCCTCACCTCCTTAAACCGCCGGCCACCCTTCCCCTATTCCCATTCTCAGCCAACACCCCACCAGCACCCCAACCTAGGCCGGCCATCTCTCCCTTCATCCTACGTTCCGCCACCTCCACATTCCCCTCTTCCTTGGTCGAAATCCCTTTCCCCTAGTCTAAGCTTTAGCCGCCGGCCACTTCCCCTTTCCCCTTTCCCTCAAAGTTTCAAACCTAGCAATTATGACTTTCCTAAATTAGTTCCCCTATGTTTGGAAAATATTTGAATTCAAATGTGATGTAGGCAAGGGGGGGGGGGGGGGGGGGGGGGTTCAAAACATTAAATTTGGAGAGCTTCTAGGTCCTCTACTAGAATCAGCTCATTAATGTCTAGTAGAGAGCCTTTTTAGCTCATAAGGTTCATTCCAGCATGAACTATGACTCATGCCTCAAAAACAAAACTCAAGCTTCATCAGGAGATGAACAACTTCAAACCGAAGGGGCTGCACAGGAACCGGACCAGCAGCCAAGCAGGGAACTGGAACAGTAGCTAGGGGACCGGAACATACAATAAAAGGGGGAGGAATCAGCCATGGGAAGGAGAGCTAGGTGGGGAAACCAAAGGGGCAGCAAATGGGGGAGAATGAATCTCAATTTATGAGCTAAAAAGGCTCTCTACTAGGCATTAATGAGCTGATTCTAGTAGAGGACCTAGAAGCTTTCCAAATGTATAATTCAAAAGTTTTACCCCAATGTTTTGACCCCCCCCCCCCCCCCCCCCCTCCCCCCCCCCCCCCCCCCCCGCCTACATCTCTCAAAATCTCTCAAAAGGAGTTATCTTTGGAAAGGGTCCACAAATCATATCAATTTGAATCTTAATTAGGATTGGAATTAAACCCCTTTCCTAATTTAACATTCTAAATCTAGATATTAATTATTCATTCACTTAAATATCCAATCAATTGCATTAAGGGCTGCCGCCCCTCCCTCTCTCTCCTATTCAATTAATACACCCTATTAAACCCTCCAATCAATCCACTAAATTCCTTCAAAGATCAGCCGCCCCCCCTCCCTCTCTCCAATTCGTTTGTGACTTAATTATTATTCCACCTGGGCAAGGAAATTAATCCCTGAATTCCCTCCCACTGCTGTCCACCTATTTCTCCATCATAATCACCTAGTCTCCTTGCATCCAAAGAGCCGAAACTCCAAAATTCTCCCTCCCAGCTTGCTGTCCAGATTTCTGGACTAGCAGTTTTGCGGTCTAGAAAATTTTCAGCCGGCGATCTGCTGTCCAGACCTTCATAGCTTATGTCTAGACATTCCAGCTCGCTGTCCAAAGTTCCTAGCACAAGTTAGTTTGCTGCTAACCTTCTAGAACTTGCAAGATTGCTGTCCAACACATCCAGAAGGTTCGTGTGGTTGTCCTCTCTTTGTCGGCACCCAAAATGTTCACACCGGAACTTTGTATTCTCCTCATGTGGGCAAACTCTTCCTTTTTCTTTTTTACCTACTTACTCTCCCTTGATTGTGGCATTATTTAGATTGTGAAAGCTTTCTCCGTAAGCCAAATTATTTCGAGTGTGAGTGAGTGGACCCAACTAGTGACTAATCTCATTGTTAATTTAGGGATCTCTCGTTGAAAATCCTTCATGTATGCTATGCTTGAATAATTGATTATTTTGTGATCTTAACTTCTAGTTGTGTGACTTGGCCTAAGCTAGTTTCACCCCTCTCTCGTTTTTATTTAGTGTTTAAGATCACTACAAGTTTAATATTTAATATTGCTCTCAAATAAGAGTGTAATATTTAATATTGCTCTCAAATAAAAGCGTGCAACGTCTTATTTAACATTGCCTAAGCATTTAAGTCCTACATCAGTGACATTGAGATGTTGTTTTTTTAAAATTTTTTTTGCACTTTTTTCTTGTTACCTTTGTTCTCTGTCTTTTTCATGGAGCGGATTATGTAATAATTGTGAACTAATAAATTCATGAAGTGAATTATATAATAATCATATTAATTATATGATAATCATATTAGTTTTGATTTATCTATTGTTCATGAATATATCAAACAAGTTATATGAATGTAGCACAATGTAAGCGGCATCATCATCATCATAAGTATTCAAACTTTGGTTTGCTTTATGAATTTCTCCTCTATTTATTATTGTCAAGTGTTACATGCGGTATTTATCATTATTAATGTCTCCTTTCACAGCTTCTGACCATTTTATCTTAGATCTACTTTTTTCCTTCGTATTTTGTTCACTCTAATTCTACCTCCCCACATTTTTAGCACTTTTTTTTTTTTTTTGAAAATGAGCTAGTTTGTATAGTGATAAAATGACTAGAAGATTTGAAAAGAATATCAAGAGTTGAGAAAGATGCGTACACTCTTGGAAATAAGCTGATCAAATCTAGGTACATTTTAGATTTATGAATCCTAAAAATGAAGAGAATTAATCTAAGCAAATGGAGTAAGAGATGGAGGGCTACAAATTTAGTAGCAAAGAAGAGAGCATATTTGTGAAGGTTAAATTATCCTAAGATTTATAAGCTATTGTTTTACAAAAGAAAAAAAAAAAACTATTTTTTATTTGGTTGAATCCTCGTTGGACCCTTTAATATCCTCTTATTAGATTGAATCCCCTCAAAAATCGATGCACCTAATATTATCCGTCGCACCTTGGGCAACATCTATTAAGTTACCTAGTGCCTCGGGTGTTGGGAAACTATATTGCATTGATTAATATATCAGATTTTCTAGCATTTTATATGTGGTAAAATGGTGCAACCATGTTGTTCACACCCTTGCTTGTAACAACTAGATTGTGCATTAGAGTGGTAGTGGCATGAAAAGCATGAGATGGTTGATGGACTGTCTGCTGAGCCCGTTGGGCCCCACTAGTGTGGGTGGCGGGCAAGAATAGGGGGGAGGGCTCAAAGGGGAATAATTCCACTTTAAGTTACTTCCTATAGAAAAATTAAAATTGAGAGGGAATTAAGAAATGTTTATTTAGGGACATATGACTGATTTGAATTCATATTTGAGAGGGAATTATGAAATGTTTATTTAGGGAAAGATGATTGATTTGAATTTAGATTTGGGAGGGAAACATGAAGGTATATATTAGGGTTAATTGGGTTGTTTTATTTTCAATATGTGAATTGTGTTTTGCTGTAGTTTTCTTTGGAGTTGTTCCTAGTGATGCCTAGGGTTTGTGGAGAGCCGATCTACTTCTCGAATAGTAGATCAATCTGTATATTGGTTTGATTTGTTGAAATAAAAATCTTTCTCGTTGATTTCTGCTACGTTTTCTCTTTGTTATTGCTGATTTTGTTGTGAGGAGATTGGATTCCTTTCACTGGCACTTGAAACCATGATAAGCTAGCACCATGTAGTATTCACCTTAGTTGGATTTCATTAACCACATCTATAATGCTCATTGTTAAGTTGAAGTTGTATCTATAACATTTATCTTGGAAGAAGGAAGTTTATCTAGTAGAAAGGAACCGAACCTATTGAAGCGGCTTGAGACTGGAAAAAATATCTTTTCATGTGTCATGCATATATCATCTAATGGTGGACGTCTACATCAATAAACTAGATATCTGTAAGTTTTACTAAGAGGAACCTCGTTAGTCACTCTTTGATCAATCTCATGAAACATAGGGATGGATGGTACCAGTGACTCAAATAAAACCCAAAAGATTTTCCGAATTGAATGCAGGATTAAGCAATGAATTACAGCTGGAAAATAAAGCATATAAACATTAGGTCTTAAGTTTTTTATAATCTTGTAAGATCCGTCCGTTTTGGCTAGTTGCTCTTAGTTTGTGGTCGGCAGTAACAATCAAAACAGTTATAAACTAAGACATAATATACCTCATTGTAATCCCAAATAGTCAGTAAACACCATTAACATTAACCATTGCTGTCAGCCAATTTCAGATTTGTTTTGCTGTCAATAATTTTCCAAATATTCTGGTTCATAATTAGTGGCATTTTCATTTAAAGTTGCAGTGCAACTGTGCAAGTAGTCTATATTACTTGGCCTTGAATTACCCCAAAGTTGGACCTCCTTGTAAGCCCTTTTTGCGCTCTTTGCTTCGGTAGTAGAACACTTTTAGCTATTTCTATTTTTGAACTCGAAGATGCATTCAGCGTAAAAATTTAACTAAGCATTATGTTTTATTTATCATGAAAGTTCTTTTTCAGGAGAAGGAGAGCATCAAATTATAACTTAAAATCACATGACAATATTTAGGGGTGTCAAAATTTGATCCAACCCAAAACCTGACCCGGACTTGACCAAGAAAATTTTGGGTTTGGGTCAACCCGTTTTCCATACGGATCAGATTCGGGTTCGAGATTCCGAGCCATTTACAAAATTGGCTATGGTTCGGGTTGACCCGGAAACCCGAAATCAACCTGCGTTGACTCGCCAGTCACCCAACATTCGGACCCAGTAACCCGCACACGACCCTGCATCGCTGGTGCACTCGGTTCGACTTTGCCACTTCACCTCGTGTGACTGCGTCTGAACTTCATACCCGCTTGGCCCGTCGACAGCTCCCCCATTCGCTCAAGCCGTCAGCCGCGCTCGGCCTGCGCACAACCTTGCCCCCGCACACTGCCCTTAGGTCGCTTGCGCGCTCTATCCGCCTCGTGAGTCTTGTCCGTAATCCGGATTCTCCAGATCTGCTCGCATTTCGCATCGGGCTTCTGAACCGAACCTTCACTGCGCTCAGGAGCGTGTATGCAGACCACAATATGAGTTCACGGACCGGGTCGGTCAACCTGGTAACCCGTGCAGGTCGGGTCCGAGTTGGGATTCTTGACCCATTTGCTAAAATGGGTCGGGTTAAAGTCTACTCGTTTGGACCCGGGTCAATTCGGGTTGGACTCAAACTAGACCTATTGACCCATTTTGACACCCCTAACAGTATTTATGAAAACTTAAATAGAAAACACAGAATCTTCTAAGGGTACTTAATCAAAGAAATCTTGTAAAAGGAAATGACACTAAAAATGGAAATGAATACAATTCCTATAAATTTCCGTTAACAAATAAGTCAGGTTTATCTAGTTAATTTACCTATACATCATAAATGTATTAAAAAGTTGATCTTAATCAGACAAACTGAATGGTCGATTCAGTTGGAAAAATGCATTCTCATCGATGGAAACAATTCGTTAATTGACATATATATACAATCTCATGCATCAATTTCTACCTGTACGATCAAACACTATAATGCAAATGTACCCTTAAGAATGCCTGATAAAGCTTGGTATGAAAGTTATGATGGGGCTAAAAATGATCTTATTGAGTGGTTTAAAATCTTTATTTTAATTATGTTTTCTATGTGAATGTTGGTTTTGACGAAAGAGCTATAGTGTCCATATTGCATAAATTCAATTGTCTCACTTTCCTTATGAGTATCTGACCTCTACTTTCACAAATTTTTTTTTTTTTGAATTGGAATGTATTCTTATGTAAATTACTTGAAAAGATAGGTACAATCCTGTGCTTTGGGGAGTTCCTAAGGGCAGCTATGCTAGTAACCCTAACGGGCCATGTCGTATTTTGGAATTTCGAAAGATGATTCAGGTAAATCTTATTCTTTATGATGTCTAATCAAATGGTGTATTTAATTTGTTCTAATAATTGTATTAGCTTTCAGGCTCTTAATCACATTGGTCTTCGTGTTGTGTTGGATGTCGTCTACAATCACGTTCATGCTAGTGGTCCCCTAGATGAGAACTCCATTCTTGATAAGGTCAATGCATAAGCTATGTTCTTATGCTCTTAAATGAATAATCTCATTACATTGTATTAGCTATGTTTTTTTTGTTGATTTCACTGTTAGGAATTGATGAATGATTTTAACCTATTTGATTTTTGGAAACTGTTGCCCTAGACACCAACGCATCAGTAGTTGAAACATCTAAATTATACTTTATTGAGCTATATTTACGTTGGTGGATATGTTTGTCAATGCAAGCAATGCATAAGCCATGTTTTAAGAATGAGTACCAACAAGTTGTGGCGTGCGTCTCTTCCTTGAGCTTACTGAGGAGAACTGAGTTTATTGATAGAAGTGTATTGTCGTTTATGATATTACAACTTTCTTATACAAAAAAAAAAAAAAGAAAAGAAATTATTGCATTTTTCTTGACATTTTTCTGAATGTGAAAATGCATAGGAACTTCTTTGAAAAGCTTATATGGCATACAAAAATGTCTCATTTCGTTTAATTTACATTTTTCTCTATATTGAAGATGGATGTTGTATATGTATGGTTTCTGCATATAAAATCCTTTATTTTTTTATTTATTTTTCAAGATGCTATCTTTATTCTTTAATAAAAAAACTTAGATGTTTTGAACATATATAATGGAGCTTAGACCATCTCCAACCGAACGCCAAACTAGTGTTTGGCGTCGTTCGATCGCTCCAGCCGAACGCCAAAACGTCTGCCATTTGCTTGCCGGTCACCCACGCTATTTTCCTCTCTCAACCAGAAAAACGCGCCAAAGGAGAAGGATCGTTACCTTCGCGCAGAAGCAAAAAAATGGCGTTCGATTGGAGCAGCACCACGCCATTTTTGCGTTTTGCAGTATTTTGGTGTGAAAAATGGAGTTCTCCGTTGGAGATGCCCTTAGGACAACTAAAATTAATGTGGATGTAGTAGGAGAGAAATGATAGACAAACAATATAAATATTTTTTGTAAAATAAACTTAAATGATTTGGTAATGTATAATGGAGGTTGGAAGATGCACACTAATGAGGTGTTTAAAATTAATGGGGATGGATTAGGCAAGGAATGGTACACCAATGGTAGTATTTTAGAAGTCATGAAAAAAATGTAGCAAAATAGATTTGGTACTTATTGGAGTACTCAATTGGAATATCATCTAAAGGTTAGCAATTGAGGTTCTTAAATAGCTTTTTGTAGGAAAAAAAGGTAATGCAATAAATATATGTAGAAAATGGGGTTCAACAGTTGAAATGGCGCAAGTAGGCATACTAGATGAGTGAGATATAATGGGTTTTTTTTTTATCATAACAAAATAGTTATGAGTTCTATTAGATGATTTTGGTCGAAGTATGCTATATTTATCTAAAATGTCCCATAACTTCTAATAATTACAGGTGGTTCCAGGATACTATCTTCGAAGGACTATTGAAGGGTGCATTGAGCATAGCACATGCATGAACAATACAGCTAGTGAGCACTTCATGGTGGAGCGTTTGATTATCGATGATCTTTTGAACTGGGCAACTGCTTATAAGGTACTTCCAAGTTACTTTGTTTTTTGTTCTTTTTACGATTCTTGATCCAGTAATGAAATGTATATCCTTAGGAAACATTTATGCTACCAAATGTGTTGAAATAATTTTGAATTCATGGCCAACACCTTTGCATCTTGTCATTCTTAAAATACAGTAATCTATGGATTACATTCCATTTCTGTTGCATAGTTAATTGTGGATACATAATTAAATTCTGATTTATAGATTTATTCCATTTCTGTCGCATGGTAAAATTAAATACTGATTTCTAGATTTATTGATATTTATTTATCTATCTATTTCTGTAAAGCTTCGTATCTTATTTTTTTATATTGAATGAGGGAATAAACTTTAGTCATCCAATTTTTCATTTTTTTACTCTCCTCTCTTCTCATTCTAATAATCAAGATGATGTTAGAAACCTTAAAGTTTTACTACTAGTGAGGCGAAATGGTCCTTCAAGCTGGTGTCTCTCTTGTATGCTGTTGGGTCATTCACCATCACTAAAACCCAATTTTTGTCCAACAAAATTTGCGAAAGCCTATGGAATGATCCTCATGGAAAGAAGGCAATGGAAACTACCATGAAGCAAATAGTGGCAACTTCAATGTTGGAAATTAACTTCAAAATGGAATATCCAAAATTCCAAATCCAAAATATTGAAAATCTATGATTAAATAATGGATTGGAAAATTCCAAAAAGATTTGCAGCAAAGACAAATTACAACAACTCTCTCCTTGTTTCATCCATCTAGACAGTAAATCAAAGAGAACTAGCTATTCTCCTAGTAAAAGCTTATTCTAAAATATTATTGGAATAAGTTTGGTTGCTAAAAAGATAAATTTTTTGATGCCCTCTTTACAAAGATGAAGAATTTCTACTTAATAGACTTGAGAGTTCTAGATCAAATGATAAGAAGATAAAATGTCTTCTACAACTATAATCAACGCCATCAAAATTATAATGTCGTAATTGTAGACGAGTCATTATCAAAAGTGGTCATAATGATTTTTTTCATTCGCTCAAATGATCTAATGCTGTACTCTTATGTTTATAGTGCTTAACCTATATTGCATCGTATTATCAATCAACAAACTCACTTGAGATTTAATTATGTTGCTAATTTCTTATGTAATATGTTTAACTCTCTGGACTTGAACTAAGGTACAATGATTGAAAGTGCAGAGATGTGTTATGAAATTGACTTGCTAAACAATGATTCCTCAAGTAGGTTATGAGTTAAATCAATTGGTTGTGATTCCAATCAATCCATTAAAACCTTGACTTCGATTCCTAAATAATTATAATGATGTTTGACTTTATCATTGTGACCTAGGACACCCAAAGTTAACTTATCAGGAAAAAATGTTTCTGAATTTAGTATAGCCATGCAAATGTAATGTATATTAGTATGGTTGGAATACTGTCTATCAGCGACTGGAAGGTAGCATGGGCATTTGTGAGGCCGAATGACATCATTAAGAACTTGTAATGCCCCTCATGCATCCTGAAAGCAGTCTTCAGGACATCCTCCTTATCCTGATCTGATGATATCCCGAATTCAGATCCATCTTGGTGAACACCACTGCTCCACACAACTCATCCAATAGCTCATTAATCACAGGTATGGAAAACTTGTTTGCCACAGTCTTTTTATTCAGGGCTCGATAATCAATGCAAAATCTTTAGCTCCCATCATTCTTCTTGACCGTCAATACTGGGTTAGAAAAAGGACTCACACTCGACCTGATGATCCCCGCCTCCAACATCTCCCAGATGAACTTCTCAATCTCGGCCTTCTGAATATGAGGATAGCGATACGATCATACCTTAATCGGAGGCGTCCCC